>LQNK01000724.1:216198-235609 GCA_001586405.1 Phoebis sennae
ATTGGTATTGTACGCATCGGTTTCATCGTATTAGACGGATCATAATATTCTTGTATAGAATATCACACAAGTGCATCCACAAATTCACATATGGAGTACAATTTCTATACAAATAAAATTTCGATGCGTACAATATCTGTGGATAACTAGCTTTAGCCTAGAATCTTGACTATATGTTTTTCTGTCAAAGTCCGACTGTCAGTCCGTCACTGTCATCAGTAATTGTAAATATCTTCACTTGAAATTTTTAGAGATCGAAATATTTTACACTAATAAAAATAAAAAGTATTAACAAAAAAATTAAATATTCATTCATCGGTCTCTTCTTAACAATACTTTTTATAACTCTTCACATCAAAGTCAAAACAAAATGGTTAAACTAAATATGCCGGAGCAAGAGGAAGCAACAAAAACACAAAATGCTGCAGATTCAATGCCTGAAATGCCTGTAAGAGAAACTACTCAGACTGACCACTTAAATAAGAAGTTATTAACATCCTTGTTTAATAGGATGAATGAAGGCGGAGACTCGACGCTTTCGAAAATGTTGGAGCCTGATAATGAGTCAGATAATAATGACGAATGGAAATGAATGCGAAATAAACTACGATTATTATATGTATGTGTGCTGAAATTATTAATATTATATAGGCTATTTGATAATAAAGTATATTTTTATTATTCATGTTTTTATTTTTTATAATTTATATCTTTAAGTAATATGAATAGCAATGCATAGATAAAAAATGCATTTACTGTCTTAACTTATTTTATACAGTTATCCATGTAGCCCTGGCTCTCTTGCTAGGTCAATACCTGTGTTAAGAGGGCCAATTCCTTCCTGTGTGACTTGATGTTAACACAATATAAAACTTTACAAATTAAAATACTTATTTCATTATTCAAATATAGGCCAACCTGAAGATAATCATTATTTGTATGTATGCATATTATAAAACTAAATATAGGGCTGCTATCTGTCTGGGATTTCCTGTATTTGTTTCCTGCATAAATGGATGCCAAAGCCCATTAGAACAGTTTTATGAATGTCTGGGTGACCTCACAACTTTATTTTTATTGTAAGAAGTCATGGAAGTGTCTAGGAAAAAACAAGTTACACACAAATGCCTCGGGCTTACAATTTCTTGTTCAATATTAACATGAATCATGCTATAAAATTATAAATCCTAAATTAACAGAATTCTAATATCGGAAGTAATAAAATACAGAACAAATTGTACAAATCTTATGAATAAATTATTTTTATATTATGCTCTTTGAAGAAACTAACCTAACTTAAAATCATAAAAATGGTTTTTATAATGAAATCAATCTCAATGAACTCATTCGGAAATGTATTTCTTTTATTTGTGGGAAAATAGGGATGGATAGTTGGGAAACAAATATTGTCAAAATCTTGACTTATATAAGTAGACAAAAATTCTGGTGTATTATTATTAAGCTTAGATTTTTCACATGATAGACACTATTTGTGATTTTTTTTTACTAAACTTCATACCAAGGATTATAAAATAAAACAACAAAAAACAGTAACTTGAATAATATTTATTATGTACTACGCAAGTTATATGAGGAATGTTCTTATGTACAGTTTGCATTTATTTACCGATATAATAATTCATTGAACATTATTTTACAATTTAGTAACAGATGTTATATATCTACTCTAAAAACGCAACATAATACTGAAAAAAAAAACATTGTTGCGTTTCATTATAATATATTTTCAAAGCATATAATGGCAACATTATAAATAAAATTTAAATATAAATAGCAACAACCTGCTTCGAAACACGCGATTTATAGAAAAATATAATTGGAATAATTTTTTTTTCTCAAGGGAAACCAAATGGTTTTCTAATAGTGTATATTAATTATTTATTTCATATTGTACAATGCAATATTGCAACTATTGCTCAACGCGGACAGACGCACAGAACTTGGTAACATTACCTGAAAAAAAACATACAAATATATTATACAGATTTATGAATTGAGGTGCTATGGAATAGGAAATTTTATATATTATTCTGTAATTTAATTAGAACCAAAAATCATAAAAATAGTAAAAAATATTAAAAAATACAATTATACAATACTTTCATTATTCTGAAAATAAAAAATATGGTGGTAATTAACAATATTAAATAGTAAGTGGAGATGACTTAAAATCAGTAACATATAACATCTCGTAGTTCATCTAAAAGATAAAAATACTTCATTGTAATATATTGTATAAAAAAGGATTTTAAAAAGTACTTTAAAACAAAAACAAGAAAAATACATAAAAAATACATTACCTATAACAGCCATACTATTGCCACTTAAGCGGAGGACTTCTCAATCATGTCGACGTTGATTTTGTAGAACACGTACGGGAAGTATTCTGACTGCCCGAAGCCGAGGCCGGCTAACTCAGCGCTCTGTGGACAAACAATAATTTCAATTGCTGTTTTTGAAGAATAAGTAATTTCTTTTATGATAATATATAAAATAGGAAAAAAAAATTATTAAAGAGATACCGAAGGCGTGGTGCGCGTACAGCTGTTATAGTGATATTTGTTTATTGTACTGTGTGTGTTACTGTGTGGTGTTCTGTCAGTATTGTTGTGTGCTTGTGCGTCACTCACGTCCTGCGTGTTGGAGGCGTGGTGCGCGGAGTGGTCGAGGTGCGCGTACAGCTGCTGCAGCACGTCGCGCAGCCGCTTGCTGCTCTTGCGGCTGGGCACCAGCACCGCGGCCTGGAAGTTCACCGGCAAACCGTATCTGTTGAAAAAACATTTATTTTAATTAAAAAAAAATTAACAATTGTTCATTTTAGGAGTGGGAGCCGAGCATTGCACGATTGGGCCAAGCTCGCACCGGTTCAATTATCACCCTCCAGCAGAAAACCGGCGTGAAAAAGTATTGCACTGTGTTTCGTTCGGTGAGCGGGTGCACGTAGGCTTCTATTTCCATCCCGTCTTGTCCTACTCCTCTCCCAACTTCCTATAATTAATCCTCTCCCCTTCTTTCAAGCCGGCAAGGCATCTCGACACTCTGATGTTGAAGATGTTCATGGGCTGCGGTCAGTCATAACATAAAAAAAATTGTATAGGCTATAAATAAATTCATTCATGTTAGCACACAGACGGGTGGGGCGCTACAGTGTCACTTCTGACACTTCACACATCATCTGTAGTGTGAGGACGTATAGACAGTGCCATGCTCGACGACGCGCCCGACCAAATTTTGAATTTGACATATTTTACTATGATCGCAATACTTTGTCCTGATTAGTCTATTTATTGTAGTGTGTGTGCACACATGGGAATGAGGGTAGCTATAAAACTTTACATAAGCGGAAGCTTGCATACATATTACACATACAGTCAACGATTGAGAAGAATAGTGGTGCGCGTTTTCGTGGATGAATTTATCGTTGAGTTGTGTGCCTACCCACCAATATTTGCGACTTTTATTAAATGCTCAAATATAACAGCTAGAAAATCAAAAAATCTATACAAATGTTATAAAGAGGAAAAATTTGTTTGTTTGTGTATTTGTTTATTTGTATTAAATAGGCTCCAATACTTTAGGACCGATTTGGATAAAAATTTTTACAGAGATTCTTTTAAACCCCGGGAAATGATATAGGATACTTTTTATCCCGGAAACCCTATGGGAATGGTATATAAATACGGGTGGAACCGCAGAGCTAATATAGACAATGTAGCTTTCGGCGGAATGGTGAAAGAATTTTTAAAATCGCTCCAGATTTGAGCATATTCATTACGAACAAACAAAGTTTTCCTTTTTATAATATTAGTGTGGATATATTAAATAATGGTTAATATTCACCTAAGCACCGACTCGACGAACACGCGCAGAGCCTTGACGTGTATCCAGGCGCAGAAACACTCAGAGAAGTTCACCTTCAACCATCGCACCAATGGACCCTACAACAAAATTATACTGTTGTATTTGTCCAATAATAATAATATATTTATTTGGATTAATTACATATTTTAAGATGCATTAATACAGTCAATGTCAAAATAATTCTAGTTAATTTAAATGTGAAACACAATATCAATTAGACGATTATGAGAGGTTCTCAAAGAAAAATATTAATTTTAAATTTCTTGTTATTATATGCGAGTTGTAGGCTTAAAAAATGGTCTTTTATTGTTTATTTATTTTACAATACATACTCCCACTCTATGTGTATCTTTCTGCGTGGTGAAAATATTCAAGACCTTTGGCAAAACAACTACAAATCACTGTAACAGTTAAAAGTAACAGTCACAGTGATTTATAGCGGGTACTCACAAACTGCTTTTTAGACAAAATAACAGTCACAGTGATTTATAGCGGGTACTCACAAACTGCTTCTTCTTGTCGGTGACGAGCTTGGTGATCTCGTTGCGTCCCGCGGCGAGGTCCTGCTCGTTGTAGTTGAACTCGCGCACTACGAACTTGCGCTCGCGCGCGTGCAACTTGAACTCCTCTACCACCTGCGAATACGAAACAAAGTAAAAATACATATTACAAGTAATAATCATTGTATTTTGTTCTTTTTTTATAAACAAAGGAAACATTTAAATATTACAGGCAAAATCATTATTTTTTTCTTTTTTTATAAACAAAGTAAACATTTAAATATTACAGCCAATAATCATTGTATTTTTTTTTTTATAAACAAAGTAAACATTTAAATATTACAGGCAATGATCATTGTATTTTGTTCTTTTTTTATAAACAAAGTAAACATTTAAATATTACAGGCAATGATCATTGTATTTTGTTCTTTTTTTATAAACAAAGTAAACATTTAAATATTACAGGCAAAATCATTATTTTTTTCTTTTTTTTATAAACAAAGTAAACATTTAAATATTACAGGCAAAATTATTATTTTTTTCTTTTTTTATAAACAAAGTAAACATTTAAATATTACAGGCAATGATCATTGTATTTTGTTCTTTTTTTATAAACAAAGTAAACATTTAAATATTACAGGCAATGATCATTATATTTTGACCTTTTTTTAATAAACAAAGTTTGTCACAAACTTTGGACTAATAAGTGAAACAAATTTCATGCATTCTGTGTCTATTATAGGAGAACTTACACTGCACCATTGTTTGTCAACCTTAACTAGGTGTATGTTTAGTTCTATAGACCTATTAATAGGAAAAAAATAGGTGACGAAAAACGGATATCAACTATAGGCAAAATACAAGTGTTTTGTATTTCTTTATTTTATATCTACCCTCCCCTTGGCTAAAATTTAATGGAAAACTATTTGACCATGATGTTTGAAATCGGTTGTGATTAATGTAATAATTTTATAAGTGGTAACATAGTAGAATTGAAAAAGAAAATGCGCAATTCCACCAAGAAGTAACAATACAAAGTATAATAATAACTAATTTCAATTTTCAAATTTAAATATTTCAAAAAAGATCTAAATTTTATTACCATTATTCTATGATTCGAATTTCAAAATGTTTGAAATTTTTGGCCAGTATTAGTATCCAAATCTCACCTTCTTAAACAAGGTAACAAAAAAGATCTCATATTTTATTACCATTATTCTATGATTCGAATTACAAAATGTTTGGCCAGTATTAGTATCCAAATCTCACCTTCTTAAACAAGGTAACAAAAAAGATCTCATATTTTATTACCATTATTCTATGATTCGAATTTCAAAATGTTTGAGATGTTTGGCCAGTATTAGTATTAAAATCTCACCTTCTTGAACAAGGTAACAAAAAAGATCTCATATTTTATTACCATTATTCTATGATTCCAATTTCAAAATGTTTTAAATGTTTGGCCAGTATTAGTATCTTAATATCACCTTCTTAAACAAGGTAACAAAAAAGATCTCATATTTTATTACCATTATTCTATGATTCCAATTTCAAAATGTTTTAAATGTTTGGCCAGTATTAGTATCTTAATATCACCTTCTTAAACAAGGTAAAAAAAAGATCTCATATTTTATTACCATTATTCTAACATTCGAATTTCAAAATGTTTAAAATGTTTGACTAATATCAGTATCTTGTTCTCACCTTCTTGAACAAGGTAACAGTGAAGAGCCCATAGTCGTTGTCCTGATGGATCATCTGAGAGGAGCGCGGTACGATCATGTTGGTAATCTTCTCGTAGTTCGCGTTCCACTCGTTGAACAGCGACCTATAAATATAACATATAATAATACTATAGTGAGGGAAGGAATATATTATCAAAACTATTAGAGCACATCTGCTTATATTCTTACAGACTAATTGCATGATATGTCCAGAAAAAATCATAATAATAAAGTGGGAAGATTTGATTGTTAGTTTGTTTGACCTATTTGGATATAATTTTGTACAGATATTGTTTGAAGGAATGAATGACATAGGATAACTTTTATCCTTAAAATCCTACGGGAGTAAGAGATACACGAGGGTGAATCCACGGAGCTAAGCTATTAAAAAAAATCAAAACAAAAAACAGCAGGAAGCAAATAAATAAAAACGTCGCAAAAATAAAATAATTACAAAAATTTCAATAATAGCAAGATTGTTTTTTCAATTGGTGTATTAAAGGTTACTTTAACCCATCAACAAAGTTCAAACTCAAATATGTTATGTATATAAGCATAAAAGTATAAAATATATCCGCCATTAAATAAGAGGAACCTCAAAATTAGTAGATTCACTATATCAGATGATTCAGGACCTCCATTTATTAAAAGTTTACAACTATATAATATTTAAAGAGATAGGCTACAAAAATAATACAAAAGTTAATACGTCTATTTTTATGGGGATAGACTAAAAATAATATATTGCTATCCACAGATACGAATGTTTAATTTGGTAACTTCGGATGTGGGTAGCGTGGCCGAGCGGTCTAAGGCGCTGGTTTAAGGCACCAGTCTCTTCGGAGGCGTGGGTTCGAATCCCACCGCTGCCAGAAAGCTTTTTTGATATTTTTTTCCGGCAACATTTTATTTAATAGTAAAATAAAGCTGATTAATTTTGTGGGAATTTGTTATCTTATAGCAAAATACAGGATGAATTTTATAATGCCACCCGAAGGGAATGTACTTTAATCCCGGAGATGAAAATTTTCACTCAAAGAAAACATTACCTTATTAAAAAAATGGATTCAAAGATTTCCGAAAATTCGATTGTCATTTGTCACACCCGGGATTCTAATAAAAAATCTTAATCTTAAAATTACATCCTTTATTTTATTTAATGGCGTCGATTTGAGAGTAAATTATAAATGAAATTTTGTTAGAAAGATTCTAACAAAATTTATAAATTAAATGATAGACAAACCATGAAATCCCCATATTTAAACTACGTTATGTACGAAAATTCTAAGATAAAAAAAATTTAGAATTTTCTATCTTTCCTATCAAAAATAAATTTATATATTTTATTAGTAAAATTTTCTATCTACAGTATTAAGAGTAATTTCCCTCGAGCTGGCATTACATAATACCATCTCGTTAAACCAAATTTTCATGGCTTTTATTCAAATGCAATTTGCATCGCTTCAGTTTTGAGGGAATCAAGCGAAACTTTTATACATTTATCGTTATATTAAACACTCAATTTTATTATTATAAATATACTCACTTAGGCACAATAACAAGCAGAGTGGTCAGGTATTCGCTGTCCAAGATGAAGTGCTCCTTCTTGACCAAATCCGCCAAGTTGCGGGTCAGCAGGCTGCCTCTGTAAACGTAAAAAATAAACATCAATATGTATGACCTTGTATTTTGTGTCGGGAATTAAAAAGACAAATATTCTTAACACGTTATATTAGATTAGACCACGAGGTCATTTTATAAGAGGACAGTAGTGATGTGCCTTAGAACCAGTGTCGAGATAGGAACTAAAAATATATCTCTCTAATAAGTCTCATAATATGTGATTTACAGATCAGAGTATATAATTTAATACATCTTATTTTCAATTCGTATGCTAAACTGAATTTTCTTATTGAATGCTATTTCTATTGTCTTACCGTATAAAATGTATCGATTTTTTTGACATCACTTTGTTGTAAATAATTAATAATTATTAAGAAACATATAGGTGCTTAGAAAATGTATTCTTTTACATTTGAAAATCCATTTTAAATTAACAACACCATGTTATGAATAATCAGTCAAAATAACCTATTGAGTGTTTAATGAAGTATACTGATTAGGTACTTTGTAATCGATTGATTGTCATGTCATTTTATCTTCGAATAATCAAAAAGATGTTAAAATAGTAATCTTACGTCTGTTTCTTCTCCAAATTCTGTAGATTTCCTTTAAGAGCGTTGTAGGCGGACGATTTCACCTTCAGATCCGCGTCGATTTGACCCACCTGGAAAATGCAAGAAAAAAAATAGTAAAAAAAATAAAAATACAAAAATATACTAGTTACAAAAATCTAAAAATCACTAAAATGTTGAAACCATATAAAATGATTATTTAGATCGAATTTGAAATCTAACAATATCTCTTGATTATATTTTTACAGATTTTTTTAGAATTAATTAATTTTTGGTATTAATTTAGGGAATTACATGTAATTTTTTTTCCATTTTTACCAAGTCTGTTTATTTTTTCGTTATTCGGACATTCTCTTACGTAATTTTTAATGATACGTATATTTTTATACTTTTTGCGGGTATCAGACAAAAACTCCTTGTTCGATTTTGATGAGTTTTTACTTCTAGACCTCACCTGTTTACTGATGATATCGGCGATGTTGCGCAGGCTCTGTTTGATGGGGTACTTGGCCATGTCCCATTGGAAACGGGTCAAATATGTGGGCAGATCGCCTGGAAACACCACGGCACATATTATACAAATTGTTTATATTTGTGACCATAATATTATTGGTAATACGGATACTGTAACTATGATATCAAAATCGTACAATTTTAACTTTAAAAACAATTATTTTTCCTCATATATAGATTTGACATAATTTTTAAAAGTATTTCAATCATCATGAGAATAAATAATCGTTTTTTTTTTCATCTTTTAAGGTAAGTAAATATTTTTAAAATATTCATTAATTTATTGAATGCGGTTTGTATCCATACAACCATTTTAACTAACAAATTACAACTAGGTCCATAGATAAACTTAATAAATCAGCTACATACCCTATGTACTTTATTAATAAAAAAAAAATTAAGATTAGCAATGAACTCTTCGTCATAGAAATTTTAGGATTCCTGAAAGGCAAATTGCGTAAGTTGAATTCTCCAAAATAAGTAATTGGGCAATAGATATTTTTAATCTAATATATTAATTGATTTTATTTTTATTTTTAATATATCGTATAAGCAAAGTTTATCTATGGAAAGATCATATTAAAAATGCGCATTTGATCGTCTTATTGTCTGAAATATTATAAATTAAATTATATAATTGGATAAAATACAGATCTAAAAAACTTTATAGATAATTGCGAATCATCATTGCGACAATAAAACACAATCTGCGCCACAATAAAAACTTAACAAATACTTCATTTTATTTTTTTGGGTAAGTGCTGAAATAAAAAAGACAAAACCAAAAAGAAAAAATATAAGCAAACTGAAACACAAAACAACGAAGTACATAAATACTTTTCTAGGTACGACAATAGATGCGTTCCGCTGGATGCTCACAAGAGCTAGAGATACCGAGGTTTGTAAAAATCATGTCAAAAAAATAAAGCTTGCTAGTTGTGTTCATCAAGCAGAATACAATCCAATCCATGCAATACGTCGTAGAAAAGGACATTCAACTACTGGACATACATAACTACTAAATGGATAACATGCAAATCATTCATCAAATTTTATATAAATTTGTTTATGTTGTTATTAGTGTAAATTTTCAATTTTTACATCCAATAATAGATTTCAATAATGATATAAAAATGACTTGTTAATCCGATCTCAACTTGTTAATACTGAAAATTCTGACTACATTATCTCCTGTAAAACTAATCGTGTTAATGAAATACTCATACAAAACCACGCATTTTAGATTCGAGCACTCAAATCATGCATCATGCAAAGTATACCTATACATAAAACTTTAACCTATATAATTTAAAATACTTTGATAATAAATACAACGTATAAAATAAATTTCCCTCGAGTGCATCGCATGCCACACCCTTTCATTGATCGGTCAGCCTACTTAGGTAATCACCTTTCAGTGACCTGTTAGATCAACTTTTTTGTCTTCATCTTAGATGACCCACAAGCCCATGTTTTCCTGTTTGGGCAGTTGTAATATGTTAAACTTTAGTTGTTCTTAAATACAATTAACACCATTATAATTCAAAAGCTATCTTAATATTGAATATTTAAAAATAAATTGGCTTTATTTCAAGTTCCTTGTGGTAAACCGAAGTTACATCTTAAAACATAATACATCACTTGAGTGACTACAAATAAGATTTCAGTGTTTGTGAGTTGACGTTTGATACAATGTACCTGCAAAATATTAATATGAACGTATGCTCATGATTTTATGTGTTTGTATGAACGTAATAAAAGAAGAAAATAATGGAAACTCAAAAGAAAAACATAATAGTTTTTATGACGAATTCCTCACAGAATGAGTAAACAAAGAATGCTCATGAGATCAGCTTTGAATGTTTCTTGCAAATTAAGTAACTTTGGTATTCAAATAACAGGAAATTACAAGAAAAAATTAAAGAACTCTCTGCCGCATAGGAATAGACATAAAAATGTATAATTTAGTGTACCTACACTTGTAGTGCGAGAAAACCTGCACATGTCCGATTTTTAACGTCTTAACATTTTAAAACCGCTGTAAGAACCTTATGTTGTAATATTTCCTTGTCATAAATATCTTTTCATCCGATTATATTGATCATATGGATAAAAATGTTCAAGGCTTATGGCAACCGTTTATTTCTAGAAACAATAACTATTCTTACGCGTTGATAAAATGACATAAAAACGATTTTTTATTTGAAGACAAAAAAAAAGCGAAAAAAATATAAGAAGCAAAACAACGACCTTTGGCAATTAAAAGGGATTTTATATAGCTGCTTTTTTAATAAATTATTGTAGCGTATAACATATTGACTACGCAATAGTCCAATATTTATAAATACAATAAATATAGTAAGTTTTCCATCATCTTCGATCTTGAAAATTCAGTTTTCTATCCGAAGATTTTATTCATTCGTAAGATTCGTAAGTGTCTTAACTTTAGGAATGCTTATTTTTCTTTTTATGTAGGCATTCAAAAAAAAAAAAATATACTATAAATCAAGCAATCTTGTATTTTATATTTATTGTATTTATAAACATTAGACATATTATCGTGAATTTTGAGCCAAGCAACAGATGCTTACAATACGTAAAAATACAAACTCGTGAATTTGGGTAACTTAGCATTTACTAACGTAGCGTCACCCTAAATTCAACGTTATGATCAAAAATATACGTTTCAAATTCAGGATGGCGCTCCCGAAACAAGGCAACTAGCGCCACCTGTTGTTTAAAGAAATGAATTTTGGAATGAAATAAAGTTTCGCAATCACCGACCTCGCAGTTCCTAAATTGTTAGATACAGGCAGCGCCAGTGTATAGGAAACATGAAAACTCAGTTTCTAGCCCTACTCTGCCTAGCGGGAATAGTAAATTGACAGGTATTTGAGACTTGTAAGTAATATCACTCATAGATTAATGTTGAAATTGCGCGTATCGTCAGAATTATCAAACTACTAACAATATGTTATGTTGCATTTGGCCATAACATTCGTACAAGATAAACCCGCTTATTTGAATGGTAATGTATCTGAATTATGTAGAATGAATAGGCAGCGGTATTTAAAATTGTGTCATATGAACATTTAATAAGAATGAAAACAATGTTATATGACTTATCAAAATCATAAATGAAATGATTACAACTTCTTAATACCATCAATTTAACGTCGCGACAACTCCGTGCACGCAATTCCAATAGAAAATTTTAGTAAGCGAAGCCTCAAATGCCAATCAAGTAGGAGGGTTAGGACAGGACGCTCCTGAACCTTGGCTAAG
Organism: Phoebis sennae; assembly: GCA_001586405.1. NCBI lineage: Eukaryota > Metazoa > Arthropoda > Insecta > Lepidoptera > Pieridae > Phoebis > Phoebis sennae. The sequence continues at coordinate 228,298 of LQNK01000724.1, forward strand.
TATGTGATGCGGTCGGTCCTCCTCTTCGTCTACGTCCCAGCGGGGCGAGCTGCGGCCGCTGGACGGTTGCGAGTGGGACGGGTGCGACCCGCAATCCGAATGCTCGCGGTGTTCGCACGGCCAACACCCGTGATGCTCAGAAAAAGCCGAATCGCAGACGGGCGACGTCGGCGTGGGAGGCGGCTCGCCCCCGCCGGGATCCCCGTAAGAGTCGACGCCTGCATTCGGCATAGTATGCAAACGGGCCGTGCGGGCAGCCTCTTTTATTTTTGTTTTAGTAAAATTAAAAATCTGTCCGAGCGTATTTTGATCTTGCGTTCGGTTCGTTACCGATTCTGCAAAATACGACCCTGGTCAATGTTATCTTACGTCACATAACCGTAATATGCGACGTAAATCTATTTTGGTGGTCCTTGTGCGTACATCCTAAGTCGTTAATTCGTAAGTTCCTACTTTTCACGCTTCGGTTATGACAGGACGTTAGTATAGGAGAGGAAAGAGAAAAAAATATAAATAAAAAAAGTAATAATAAAATAAGAAGCACGAAGCATGAACATTATGGAAGCTCGGTATGACTAAGCTATGAATGTCTGCGAGGCAGTGATTGCGATCAACTGTGGTACAAATTGCATGACCAACAATTTGGTGCATAATTACAAACGTTCTCACAAAAAATTGTGTTATATCTTACAACGAACTATGAGACAGATTATTTATCAAAAAAATTGCAGTAAAAATATCCTATGAAGTTGTAAAGATAAAATAAACAGTTCTTATCTAAGCGCAAGTCTTCGATGTGCAGAAATGTCTTCTTTTTTAACGTTACGGCTTCACGTTTTGATTATTATATAAACTAATGTAATAACCATCAAGATCAGATAAAAACAGAATTCGCAGATGTTAACTGATATCGTTATATATAAGGTTTAATGTTACGAAATATTTGTCCCCGTCGACCGTCCGTTTATTAAAATGTTATTCAAAGCAAGTTACCAGCATATAGTTTTGACTATAAGCCCGAAGTAGCAGTACACTACTATTATTCTTTGTAATTTTAAAAAAAATATTTTTTATTGAAACGAAATAAGCAAAAAACTTATACATAATAAGCTCTAAATTCACATATTACATCCGAATACATACAATACAAATTACTCACTGCCGCATACTTTTTTCCATTTTTCAGACACTGAAATGCAATTACAGAACTAGCATTCTCACTATAAAACATTCCTAAACATATAATCGTAAAATATTTAACAACTTGCCTAAGATGTAATGAAAATGCGATAAACGAAAATATCTGTGTATAAACATAATGTGTATATAAAAAAATCTTTCTTGTTACACAAGTGGCATTCGAATCTCAAAATACTACCAACTTAAGCAAATAACATACATTTAAACATGGTGCAACATATTTAATACGTCGTACAGAATAATAATACATATAAAAGGATGCAAAGGTTCAAAATAGTCGCATGTATAAGAACCTCTTTAACTATTTTACACTGACCACTCAGCATTCTTAGCTTCAACTAAAGATCACTTAATGAATTTTTAATTACAATTAAAAATCCATTTCATCAGAATTTGGTACAAATTAGTGCGAAACGAATAAATCGGAATTGAATGGGGTTATGTTAATGTGTAAAAGGTACAAATAAAAAAATGCATATTTACAGAAAGAAAAAAAATAACATAAATACAAATATACAGTGCAATTTTGGAATTGCAAAACAAGAAAAAAGAGAACACCGCCCCGTAGCCGGACGGCATAAAAGAATAATAAACATGCAAATAATAAAAACAAATTAATAGAAAAAAAAAGAAAAAAGGAAAACAAAAAGTATAATGTAAAGACCACCGAAATTGAGCGATACATGCTAAAATCTTTCGCACTATCCTGTGCTTTTATTCATCTTCTACTAAATGATCATTCGTATTTTTATTAGTTCAATCATGCCGGCCATTTGCCCGTTTTATACATAGCTTTAAGATCTATAAAATAATCTCCCACACATGCTATAATTCTGTCTAAAATTTAAAATTGTTTACATGCAAAACACTCTCAAGTTAGCACTTTGTGCTTCCTAATTTAATTTAAAATGGCACTAAACAACTCTATATGTATTCTATCTATGTTTTAAAAAACTTTTAAACTTCTAAATGTTTAGTGCCATATAAAAAAAATGAATCAAATAAAAGTTTTAAAAGTTAGACTTACTGTTGTTTGCCATCAGGTTCTCGTGAAGTTTATCGCGTTGATCTTCAAGTACCTGAAATTTTTAATTTATAAATAAGCAATTAAAAAAAATCGCACGCGAAATGTAACTTAAACCTGCATTTTTTAAGATACAATTGAAAATTTTAATAATTAAAAACCTTTGTCATTTAATTCATATCTCAAACTCACATTATTTTATAGTTCTTTCATAATAATAGAAAGCAATTAAGTTAATATTCTTAATCTTTCTGATAATCCATATTAAAGACGTATCATTTGCATGCAGCATAATTCTTTATACAGCAATACTTGGCTTCTTTAGCTATACTAAGAGAAAATATTGTACAGTATATTATGATACACCTTCACAACAAATCAATTAAATTGGTCGGAGGTCCTTCTTCTTCGAAATGGTCCAAAACCGTCGGCCTTAATCCCATGTTTATAATATAAAAAAGTGAGTTAAACCGTAAACAATATACATAATTAATAAAACAATGTCTCACTTATCGTTAAATCAATATATATTTTATATCTTTGAAATTCAAAGCTTTCGTCTTCATAATATTAGTGGATGTACTTACCTCACCCAGATACTGGGCCACTTTCCTGGTAACACTCTCGACAAAGGTGTCGAGCTTTCCCAGGTCATCGGACAACCCCACCAACTGATCCAAAGTCCCCACCTGAACAAATACTTATTTATTAATATACATATTACATGAGTTATATAAACTGGCATTTAAAATTTTTTGATTTTAATGACAAGATAATATTAAAAAAAATGTCCTAAATACTACAATATATAGATTAAAATACTACTGTATTGTATTTTCTTTGGCTGTGAATAGATGTAAATGTTGATTTTCCTAATACATAAATTTTGCTCTGTTATGAGCCAAAGGCAAAAAAAATATTTTGTAAATTAAGAGTTAATAGTACATATTTTAATTGTCCAACAGCTCAGTATTGATATAAAAGTGTAAAAAAATATGGGGTGAAAGAAAAAAAGAAGTTTCCAATATCTTAGTACCATTGAATGTCAATTTGATAAGCCGTTTAGCCGTTTGTCTCAAATTGGACCAAATCTTCTTGAATAATTTTAGGATGTTTAATTAATATTGATACAGTTCTAAAAGGTATTGAATCAAAACAATAAGATTTTGAAATCTCAGTTTAGATATTATATTTCAAAAAGTTTACAGAAATTAAAATTCTATGACATATAAATACTATAGCTTATAATGTATAGCTTCATATCATAATTGTTGTTCCACCATCTACATTACAATTATTTTCTAAGCTTTTCTCATTTAATTAAAAAACATGAAAAAATATACTATGCTAAAAACACTAATACAGGTGAATTAAAACTGTAGAACATGTTTATTATACAATAGCTTTGTATAAGTGGATTAAAATGTTGTGTGTAGTCACATTTCAATAGATACTTAAGTAATCATGTAAAACATGTGATGATAACAGACTAAAATTATTATTACATGCCCCGAAAGGTTGAATTGAAAGTCCCCAAATTAATAAATAAATTTACTATACAATTTTATGTTAATGATTTTTTTTCATTATGTGAATTGTTTTAATAATAATAAATGAAACATGTAGTTTTAGGGATCTAAGATGAGATATGAGCAGTCAATCAACTAATAAGATAGGTAGTAGGTATAACATTTCAAGCTACAATGAAAATGAGATTATCTTAGGAGTGTTTAATACTATGAATATTGAACACTATTTTCTTCTAATAAAAAATTGTATTAATCTAATAAGATAACTGTTCACTAAAGACATATAGAAGAAAATGCATTTTTTATGGCAGAGGCAGCAAAGTGAATATCACCTGATGTTATGTTAATTAAATGAAATGTTATTCCATATTTTCATGTAAAATAATATAATTGAAAATGTACCTTCAAGTCGGGGATTGGGAATTTGTAGTTGACACTGAGGTTGCCAGCTTTTGTGGCATTGTTCAGGGTATCCCATGTCTGTTGGCAGGTTTTGTCGCCAGGGGCACTTATTACCCAGTATTCACTCATCCTGAACACTGAAAATTTAATACCAAATTCATTATCTGACCTTGAAAAACATCTTAAATAAGTACACACGCAATCCTCTACATCGTTGCTTTTACGAGCAGCAAAGTATTAAAACAGCGTATAGTATGAAAAATCGATATAATTAGTCCATCCTTCATGAATGCAAGTATCATTCTGATGTTATAATTCTTACTACGTACATTTGGGTGAATCAATAACTTATTTAGGTTGACGGCGCCCGTTTAGTCGTCAGACATCCTGGCGCCAGACTTCTATTAGTCAAGGAATACACCCCAAACCTCCCCCATACACCCCAACACTGTAGTTTAGATTTTGACAAGTTATACTACCGCGTAAAAGCATCTTATCGCTCATTTGACGCTCGTTAGAGGTAAATTAATAACATATTACTCACCGGCAATTTAAAATTTGATGCTGTTTATCACTGAATATTCGAAACAGCAATTTTTTGGTGAAATCACAAGACGATACGGGACTAGCCCTACAACACCGCCATGAAAATTCACGTGATGCTGTGCTGCCATCTACAACAACTAATTTTGTTGGACAGCTGATTTACGTCAGTTGTCTATGGTAATCTTTACGTCATGCATATTTTTTGCTAAACAATCTTTGATAATTTTATATTTAGCGCTCGTTTTTTTACTTTAAACTTAAGAGCACGAATATATCTTCATGAAGATATGAATTTAATAGCATTTTTGTACGTAAATAAATAAAAAGTCCTTAATCATAACTTAATCACTCTGTCAATTTTAATTGATCTGACAGTTATTTGACAATCATAAATATAAGTTAATTAAATAAATGTTCTTGGTAGGTATCTTAAAAATAGCAGGGAAATACAATAAGGTAAAAATTATCACAACATAAAAACCTTTAAAACTCAATGTTTAAATAAAATTTGTTAAACATTTTTTTATTTTAAAATCAATAAAATACTCAATACGCTTTTCAAGGTTCTACTCAAAATGTTGGCTTCTTACAAGCCTGTAATAATTGATATACCTTAGAAATTATATGTAATTAATGAACCCAATAACAATTATTTAATATTTAATTAATTTATTGAACTAATGAATTCGTCATTGATGGGTCACGAGTCAAGGGTTGTCATATAAAAACATAATTTATAGTGCTTGTCATTTGTCAAAATTATTTTGACAGATTACGAAATTTTAGTAGAATACTGCGGATATACAAAAACAATGCGAATTTTCAATTTTTTGTCGAAGAAAGTCGGGGACTTGACTCTAAAAAATTCAAATCTTCCAGAATCTTACGTAAAAAGAAGTTATGAACAGGTGAAAAACGCTGTTTTGTAGATTATTATTAGTTTTGTAACACCTAACCTAAAAAAATGCTATGAAAATTTTCAGGTTTATTGGAAAAATCCAAAAGGGTTACCTCAATACCCAGCGGCTCAAGTAGCCCGTAAAAAGTTTCGTTTTGGCACTAATAGGCCTTGGACGGGACAGTTTGCGCGGCAGAACGAAAGAGGGACATTAAGAAAGAAGGTTTTTGTTGAGCCTGTAGGGGAATGGAGCTTTTTCAAGTATGTTTAGTAAATTTGAATATGAATCTTATATGATATATATCCTATTATTTTAAATTGTTATTAATTGGCACAATATATGGAAATAACATAAAATTTCAATAAGGAGAGAAGAAGAAATTAGCAAATATCAATTTAATACTACATAGGACAAACAGAAGAGAATGTTTTCAAACTTTTAGTTAATTATTGTGAATATAGAAAGGAGGTGTAACAATAAAGTTAAAAGTTGCTAGTTAACAAAAATAGTATTATATGATATCAACAAAATCAACAAAAATAATATAATAAAATCTTGAATGGCTGGTTTAATAAATTGGTCAATCTTTGCTTTGGACTATAATAACAATTCTATTAAATCCATCTCAAAGTCAAAACTATTATTTTCAAAGTCGGCTTCCTTCAAGGTGCTTTTAGAACTTCATTTACCTAATTAATATTCTTGATTAATCACTGACTTGGATGACTGTCTCTACCAAGAAGAACCAGAAATTAAACTGTTAGTAAAATAGCAGGCATATTTGTTAATATATGCATTATCACTTTCAGAGGAGATCGCGTAGAAATAATGGTTGGCAAGGACAAAGGCAAGCAAGGTATTGTCGTACAGGTGATACAAGAAAGGAACTGGGTCATTGTTGAGGGGTTAAACACACATTTAAGAGTGGTAAGTGAATATTTACTAACTCCCTTAATAATAATTAAGAGAAACATTTTTGAATCTTGGTTAAACACCTATTTTGTGTTTTCTTATTATGTAAAGAAGAAAGAAAAAAGCTGTAATGCTATGTACACTGCAACAACACAAATAAAAAGAAACTTGCATCATAATGGGCAAACTCAGCCATGCTGCTAGGTTTTTATAACCACAATGCTGGTTTCAAATGGAATCAATTCAATGTTGTATGGGATCCTAAACATCCTCAAATATTGTAGTAGATACTTCTCTACAAAAAAGAAGAAAATTATTGAGGATTGTATCATAAATGTTTTTGATGTACAAAAATAAATTGTCATGAATAAAATCTCTAGTATTGTAAGTAAAGATTTGTTTGCTGTTTACATAGGATTATATTTATTTAATTAATCTAGCTTTAGTGAAAGTAAAGCATTTTATTATATGAAATACATATTTTTCCAGTATTTAAAATCTATGTGTTATCTTGGAGCCTTATTTATATGCATTTTGAATATCATTACAATTGAATCATTAGTTTTTGTGTGAAAGAGTAAAAAAGAGATTTATGTTTGCATTTATAATATTTGTAGAAATCACATATTCACATGATAAAATTTTGCCAAAGGTTATGAACCTACGATATTCGAGCTAGCTATAATCATTTTTAAATTTCAGGTAGGCAAAGACAAAGACTTTCCTGGTGTTGTGATACAATCGGAAGCGCCTTTATTGGTCACGAATGGTGTGAAGCTAGTGGACCCGGAGAGCTTGAA
>LQNK01000724.1:248018-265905 GCA_001586405.1 Phoebis sennae
AAAAAAAAAAAAAAAATACTATAAAACTGATTTTAAAAAGGTGTTCAATTAAATATTATACATATGTATTATTCAAAATATACCTTTTCCATTTATTACTTAAAAATGTTATATAATACAAGACAAGGAAAGGTCAAACAGAATGTGTACAAATCAGAATTCTTTTATTGTTATTTTTTTTATCTAAATGTAGGTAATATGTAAAATCTTTAAATCAGTTTAAATACTATAATGTCGTATAAAAGATGCATCTTAAATAGAATTATGTTCGTACAAAGTTATGCGTACGTGATCTTACGAGCGTCCCTTTAAATAGGTTAAGGGATACCCTCATGTTAGAAAGAAAGGGGGATATAAATTGTCATGTGTAGGAGAGAGAGGCAGTGTCACGCGGGAAATGCATGATTCGGTCAGTGGACGAATTACATAACGTCACTGCGTTTTTGTTATGATTTTAAGTGCTATCTTTTTTGGGTTAATAATACAGGGTGTTTGTAAACAATTTTATATCTCTTTATCTTTTTAATTCAATTATTTAGTTAATTTTCTTCAATCTCTACAAATGTAAATAAAAATGCGAAGTATAAAAGTTATATTAATATAATATTTTTGTTCCGTTGTCAAATCGGCTATATCTACTGATTTTCATAAACCTTATCAAAAAAATACAGAGAAAAACTCGCGAGCAACGACTAGTGTTAAAACATTATTTAATTTAAATATATTTGTTTTTGTTTAACTTTCAGAAGTTGATAAAAAGTTATCTGCCAGGTTAACGCAATAAATGCATATAAATATATCATTTGCTTTTACTGATAAATAGAGAGTAGGTAAATGCATTATTGAAATTTAATAATAAGTATATAATCTTTTTCTAATACAAAGATACATTACAATAGCCAACATATGGCAGTAGAATATTCATTTTATAATATTTTTTTTATAAATCTCTATGAAAATTATCTTAATAATATAAGTATATAAAGTTAATAGAGGCCTGTGACCCTAAAAACAACTATGTATTTCTAAGAAAAAAAATAAAAATATTTATTTATTTTAATCTAAATGGCTCAGTTTTGTTAGAATAAATGTAAGATAAACAATAATAAGATAAAGATTCCATCTCCAAGGAAAAGAGATCTTTAGGATAATATTATTATAATGGCGACCCAATGTCATGCAATCCATTATAATTATCATTATTCCTTTGTTACATCATGTCGAGTATCCATTGTTTGATAAAATATCAACACAATAAATCGTTATTTAACAATTTAAAAATATATATATTCTTCATATATTTTAAATAAATACTAGCTGAACTTCGCGGTTTCACCCGCGTAGGTATATATCCCGTTCCCGTAGGATTTTCGGGATAAATACTATTCTATGTCATTCCTGGGGTTTCAATGAATCTCTATACAAAATTTCATCCAAACCGGTCCTGTAGTTTCGGAGCCTATTCAATAGAAACAAAAAAATCTTTCCTCTTTATAATATTATCTAATGTCTTTTTGGAATTATTGTGATTGCTAGAAATATCTTGTTCATAATTCCAACTCAAAGTCTCATAATTCAAAACTTAAATCAATATGATGATTATTTTGTGACGCAAAATACAAAAATTTGTGAATAAAATTAAAAATCATCACCCATTAACAAAACATTAATTAATTTATTCTAGAAAAATTATAAGGAAAATTGAATACTAAAAACAAAATTTGTATTAAATATCTTCTTCGTGGCATAATACAGTAAGGTAAAATAATAAGGTATATATTGTAAAATTTCAGGATGTCTACAGAGCGGCCATTATAGATTCATTTAGCAGAGATATAAACCTAAATAGTTATGCCGCGTTGTCACTAGAAGCAGCAAAGGCGGTAAGTTAATTTTTCATTAAAAAAATAATTGAGTCAAAAAATAGTTGAGTTCACGGGAGACAGTCTCCCACGTGACCACGCTCGCTGTAAAGTGCTCGAAACGTCGGGTTAAATAATAATATAAAATAATGTATAATAAACCGCGTTTCAAATCCTTTAAAAAGTATTTTATTTAAAATAATTGAGAAGCAATAAAAGTTCGATAATAAATTATTATGCTCTCCATATATTTTATTATCATGAAAAAATACACGTTTACATTGCGTGACACTTGCATTGATAACGGACGGAAAAGATATTAACAGAGCGATGCATTTTTTTCATTATATGTATTGAATATAAAAATGCAAAACAATCATTACAAGATTATTGGATATTAGAGAATCTGTTTCGAGAATTTTTTTTTGTCTACTCGCTTATAAAAAAATAGAATTTTGAATTCGATATAAGAAATGTCTGTGTATTTTTACATAACATTCTATGAAATGAATCTTATTCAATGCTGTCTTTTCAGGGCGCAGATATATTAGTTCTTCCCGAGGAAAATTTAGCTACAAAGTCGCAAACTTGTGGCCTTTGTGTGAATAATTATGATGAGGTGAGTAATTTTTTTTTTCAATTTACAGTATACTATACAATAACATAGTGTGCCTCTCTTTAAATTCAAAACAGTCATAGATTATGCAAGATTCCATAGACAAATTTTATATGACCAAAATGCATCTGCGGTTTCTTCTGTCTTTTGTTTAGTTAGTTGTACCTATTGGACCTCAGAAAAAAGAGTCTAGATATAGATCTAGATCTTGAATAGTTCAAGTGACTCATTGAGAACAATCCAGACATCAGTTAAATGACAACGGGAAAGTATCTATTCCTTCGCAATGCACTTGGGACTAAAATTAAATAATGATCATCAACTTCCGTCTTGAGGGTATTTAGATTAAATCGACCAAATTGAATGGGCGGGTTATATGGAAACAAAAATATGCAATATAATTTAAGTATTTTTTTAACTTAGCACAACTAAACTTTAGGTAATTAACAACCCAGTGGAACGAAAAAACAATAATTCCAGTTAATATTTCTTCATATAAGTTTTTTGAAATCGATTTCTAAAATGGCTATAAGACTTATATGTATTTTTCATTAATCGACTTCAAAAAATCGTGGAGGTTCTCTATTATGGGCGTGTTTTTGTATTCAATGAATTTAACTGAGTTCACATTAATATAAGTTCAGTAGTTTAGAAGTTTTCATTCAAATAAACTTTAATTGACATCATGTTTTTATTACATGTGAGAATTCATATCTCCAAAACAGATTATTGGGTAATTTACTTTAGTCTGACTATAAATAGAAAAAATATATATAAAAATGTAAATGTAATCTTTCAGATAATAAAAACCGTATCAAATGCAGCAAGAGCAGCTAAGATCTACGTTGTAACGCACGTGTATGAAAACATTAAGTGTCAAAATGGAAACGACTTGTTCAGGAGTAATTTGGTGTTTGATAGACTTGGCGATATAGTTTCTGTGTAAGTATTCCGATTTCGTTGAAAGATTAAGGTTTAAATTAGAATTGAAGTTAATGGTGCCAAGAGATGTGTTTTTTTATTCCTAAAGTTTTAAAACTTATAAATTTCTAAAAAAAAAACACAAAGAATTAGATTCCCTACAGTATCGCCTATAGTCAGTGTCAAAATGATTACAGGTTACTTAAGATTTAATTAATAAGAAATTAAAAGACTTTTGGATGTTAATGCCGAAGTGTTTCTCAAGAAATTTCCATGAATATATAACTGTTAGTAGTGCTTTTTTAATGTTAATGATATATGTACTTAAAAATTGTTGTAAATGGTTCTAAACTATGCATGACTTATGAGTATCTTATAAAATTATTTTCCATATTAAACTTGGCAGTATGTAATTATTTAAAATTTAAGTATGAAATATTATTTCAAATTAATTTTCTTTTAATGGCTCTGTTTACTAGTTTAAATTTTAGATAGTATTCATTATTAATTTTCAAATTTATCATGTCTTTATTTCTTTTAAATTAGTTTTAACAATGCTTTGACTTGCAAATTGCGATGATATAATGCCTAAAGTAAATATTTACAATTTAATTTATTCTATTTTTAATAATAGTGGTTAGTGGTGATATGTTTTACCACTAACTATTACCATTGTAATCAGATAGACTGTAGTTTTATCTCCATTTGCGTCTACATTTCTCACGCAGATTCAAATGAGAGTCCAGTTTAAATTCATATGGCCGATTGTCATCAGGGATAATATAGGGTATAGGTAATTGCTAAAATAATTAAATCGGCTTAATAGTTTAGTATTCAATATAAACAAGCAATCAAATCTTTCCTCCTTATATAAGCACAATAGTGTTAATATAGCAGCTTACTTCATTTATACTGCATAAATTCCCCGAACGAACAACATTTTAAAAGAAAGAATGTACCCCACAACCTTCTTTAACGTTAACTTAAAATTTACAGCTATAGAAAACCAGTAAACAACGCAAATTGCAACGCCACATACTCCAATACAGTTGAATTCTCAACTGATTTTGGAGTCAAATTCGGAGTGTTAATGGAAGAAGATCTTATTATCCAAAATGTTAAAAATTCCGATTTACGCAATTACATAGTTTTGGGTTCTTGGGGACATCAAAATCAATTCCTATCAGGTAAGAAATAATTATTTAAATATTTCAGTTAGTATTTTTCAGATTCATTGTTTATTTTTGTGTCATTCGTGATTAATGACAATAAATTAATATTGCATGTCATGCCATCGCATGATAATATGTAATTTATATAATAAAATTAGCTGCAGCATTTATTTTTATTTATTTTTTATTTTAGCACCACATTTTGCATCTTCTTGGGCGTTTGTTACCAAATCCAATGTGATTTCTACCACTAGTGTATATGGCAACACTGGCAAGAGTATGAAAGCTGGCAACATTATCGTAAATGTTTTGGAAAAGAATGGAAATGGTTAGTTCTAATGACATAAAACGAATAAATTATTTGGGTTTTATCTGAAGCAATTGATCTATCTAATACTTGAACATGCAAAAACCATAGACAGTTTCAAACCTTTTTTTGGAGTAGAAGTTGTTAGACTATTAAACAAATGACATAGTACTTTGGGTATTTTATACACATTCAATGAATATAATAATACTGAAATACATTATTATGTATTTCAAACGTAAATTTGTCTGCATTTTTCTAACAAGGAAACGAAAACAATTGAACATGTCGTTTCTATTAATTAATACGATATATTTCAGGCAGCCCACAAATAATAAGTTCTTCTGCTACACCGTTTGAATCGAGTCACATCACTCCATTAGACTTAGAACGGAGCATACAAGGGTATACGGAGAATGTTTGCCATGATCAGTTCTGCTGCAACTTCTATATTAAGACGAGCGGTGAGTATTTTTTTATATTTTCATAAAAAAATAAAATAAAAAACATCTACACTATATAGGGTGTCGTTCTAAAAATACCTGCATAGTGTAGGTTTTTTATAAGTCGTTAAATAAGTAAGATATTACGAAACGAATTTTAATAATTTAACCTTAGTAATAAATCAACATTTTGTTAAATAGATTTATGTGTGATAGTGGTATGTTAGTAATGGAGATATGTATTTGTTATAGTTACTAGCATTTTAAAGAGGAATTAATTGTGTTTTGTATGTATGTAAATTCGTTCAATAAAGAAAGCTGCATCTTCTCTGAGTGACATAAGCTATATAAAATTATAATCCGGTAGTGAAACCGCGCGAAACAAAGCAATTACTTGCGGAATACGTTTATCCAATTTACTTATTTCACTTATATAAAAAACAAATGTCTCTTTCAGGTTCAAACAAGGATGGAAGTTATGGGCTCATCGCATTCGACGGTCTTTTAAACATAGGGCGTGGACACATCGTCGGAGCCCAAACGTGCGCGGTTGTAGCTTGCGCGGGAATGTATAAGAGGACTTGTTTGATACAGTGAGTTGATTATTTTTTTTTGATACTTTTTATTTGCAGGTTTTTGACGTAATATTAATTTATTCACTTTTATTTAAAAAATCCATACACACCTCATTGTAAACAAAAAATAGTTATGTTTGGCTTAGTATAAATAAAAAATTAAGTTCAAAGACAGTTATTTTACATTAAGAATTTATTTCATTATATTTGTAAAATAAAATAATTTAAAATTCAACAATTTTATTTATTATCATAAGTAAAAATGTTGCAGTTGGATTATGATATATTTTTTGTTTATATAACGAATATATTTGCAAAAACCATTTTGGTCATAATGCGTTAAGTTGTTTTATTTATGTGTATCATTGATTGACGAATTTCCCTTCTATGAAACTATAAATTCCAGGTCAATAAAATGTTTCAGCATTCACTATAATTAAAGTCTAAATAATTATTTTTCAGATCAGAGAACAACTCTACAAATATCAATTTCGAGAAAATCATCATAACTGGCAACTTTAGTGAAAACAGCGTACAATTTCCTACTATTCTAACTACCGAAAAAACAATCATAAACAATCTTAAATTCCAACAAAAAGATGTATTAAAAGAAACACAGGTAAATATAGAAATTAATAATTCTGATAATTTATTGCAATTCGGTATCTTTGGTAGAAATTACGAGAACGATTTCGTAGAAAATGGTAGAAATTTGACATCTGACATTTCAAAATTTTCTGATTACATTTCAAGTGAAAACGTTCAGGAATTTTTTGATTATATCTGGATTCGATTGAGGGTTGTTATTCTTATCGTTTCTATTTATGTTTTGGAAATGATGTAAAATCTTAAATAAATTATGAAAGAATTATGTAATTTAATGGAAGGATTATTTAATGGCCAAAAACTGCCAAAAGAGTGTTTTGATAAATCAAACCGCATTATATTCAAACATTACATGTATAATGATAAAAATGAATGTTTTAGAATATTGCAATGAAAAGAGATAGAGTATTATTATAACAAAACTCGATCTTTTCTTATTTTGGTAAACCGCAAAAACATGAATCCTGTAACATGCACAACCAGCTAATATTATTGAGAAAACTAACATAAAATACATAATTTGAATGAAAGCGATCTAGAAACATAGGAAGGGTAGGGTATTATATAAGAAAGTCTATTTCCAGAATTTATTTAGTTTAAAGTTTTATATAGAAGACGAAAAACAATAGTATCCGATTGTTCTTTGTAAGGCCACCTCTACACATCGGCAGACGCACACGTCGATCGACAGATGACGTATCGACGGCGGATACATCGGCTTAACTATTAGCCCGTCTTCATTGCTGCGGTCTGCTGATGTGTAGAGGAAATATAAGAAGCACTATTTATGTATGTAGTCAAAGTCATATACACAGAAGTATATGTATGATTTTAAGTTTCCATAGTACAAGATTTGCTCAGTTTGTCGCCTAGATGGCGTTGTGTATGAGAGATTTATTTATATATGCGTTTTAAGAATACACCATATCAAATATTTTAAATTTTTGTGTTCTTATAAGGAGTGTGTTAATAGTAAATACTAATAAGGTCCAGTGTAAGTATTTTGTGATAATTGTACAATTTGTGATTCAATTAAAAATATTTATGAATTATTGAATCACATTAGATTAAGATTTATTATGGTAATACCCCGTTTTGCTTGATTTATAAGAAAATATGAATAGTTAAATTAATATGATTCATAACTCTTTTTTTATAAAAGAGATTTCTGGGTAAATGCTCAAGCTACGAACTTTTTATGAAAAGGTTTTTGTTAGAATGGAGTAAATATATGAAAGCAATTCTGGGGTATTATTGTTGTACGGATGCATGCTTTTAATATGTAATTGAGTAATATTTTATGAATTTTGCTGGAGGGAAAATATGCAATAATTATTAAGACGTAAGAATTTTGAGTGTTGCAACACTTTGATTTTTTTTTTAATTTTCTTTTTTTCATTTCACGGTTCTAAAATTTGAAAAAAATATATATTAACAAAACTAGGTATTTTGATAAAAGACTATTGTTATTTTTTCGCCAACAGATTTCGTAATTTATATTTTAGATGCTGCCAATTGTGGAGACTGATACAAATTATTACTATGTATGTTTTTGTATTGTGTATGTTTAGGTTATACGATCAATCATTATCTAAAGCTTGATTAATACAAATATTTCAATGTAAACCTGAAATTTCAAAAGGCGGAGGTTTGTCGTTCTACCGTGATATTATTTAAAGAAAAAATTTTTTTTTTAACTTATTGGAATGTTTTTTTCTTTTAAATGTGGTTACCATTACATAATATTGTTGAGCGTTTCTCGGATGTAATTTATTTTACAGAGTTACTGCTATGCAATAATATAAAGATTTATCTGGAAAAATACGGTATTTCAAAAAATTTAAAAAGAAATGAATATATTTTTAAACGAAGATCAAGCTTTACTGATAATCACTGATCTCTGTGATATTAGAGTAATGTGTGATTGATAATAATATAATTTTGAGTTTTTATTATTTATTTGTTTCATTTTTCTGACAAATTACCTCAGTTGTCATTTCACTAATTCTTTTAAACCTTAGAAAAAATATTAAGGGTAATTAAAAATGTTTATTTCAGTAAGCATATTTATTAAAATATCTACACATTGTTTTCTACTTAGAAATTATACAAAAAAATTAAGCTGCACTTTTACAATATAAGTTCGATTTAAAATTCAATAGTACATAGTTTAAAGAAGTACTGAAGATGACATGATAAATCTACACTAACATAAAGAAGAAAACTTTGTTTGTTTCGTTGTAATGAATAGGGTCAAAAACTACTGAACCGATTTTATAAATTCTTTCACCATTCGAAAGCTATTATTCACAAGTAACATAGGCTATATTTATAGCCTTATGCTACGGGAGCGAAGCCGTGCGGATCAGTTAGTTAGTAATAATTATAATTATAATTTCGAATTGAAAATTTAAAAATTATGATTCACACACAAAGCGGGCCGACCCACCGTATTCCCGTCAAGACCCACGCCCGCTCTCTGTGTGAACATTCTGTTATGTTTGAAACCATCTTCTTCTAACCAATATTGTTTACGGCCGTGTTCAATAATATATCAAAGGTTATGGATAGATTGTAATCTCAAATTAAATGACATTTTATTATCAAGTCATAACAAAGGCTATCCGCCGACAGCATATTGAAATCAAAGTAAGTGCAAATAGATTGCCTGACTTTAGTAAGCATGACGATAGATAGAATATAGAAAACGGCCGTAAGTCAACATTAAAAGTTACAGGTTACTTAAACTATACTTAAATAAGTGAAACAGTCTAATTGTAAAAGTCAAATCATCAATGTCTGTTGCTTCTTCTTCTCTTGATAAACATCCAGTGGTCTTCATCGTCTTCATATAAGGTCTTTTCTATCCATCTCATATAGGATTCAACCTGCAAAGTACGTAAAACTATAATTTTACAGCACTAAACATTATCAATTTCAATTATCAAGTTTTAAATAGAGCGTAAAAATCTTGCTGTATTTACTCACAAAAAATGATTTAGAATTATATGCAGATTAATTGTAAGTAGGATTTTCATTGGATGATTATTCTTGAAAAGAAAACCATATTTATAAATGTGGTTTGTGTGTTAAATAAAATACTTTTTAAAGGATTTTAAACGCGGTTTATTATATCTTTCTTTACATTATTATTAATCCGACGTTTCGAGCACCTTACAGCGCAATAAATAATAATGTATAATAAACCCTGTTGAAACTTGAAACAAACACAAGAAAATACTATATTTCTACATAATTATAAACGGAGAACAAAAACCTAAACATTAAAAACGAGAACAATCAATTTCTTCACAGTCACATTCAATTCAAATCAAAATAATTTATTTCTCTCACAAAGTTTTTATAGGTGACAATATTTATATTTTAGGTTTCTTCATTCGATAAAACAATATTTTAACGTATTTATTTCGTACCTTAGTATAAACATCTGGCTTGCCCCTCGCACAGGGGATGCCCCATGACACGACGCCCACCTGACGACCCTCGCGCACTAGTGGACCCCCGGAATCCCCCTGCAATTATAGCAAAGATTTTGTTAGTGGACATTGCTATTTTTTTTTGTTGGCAACAAAAAACTTTGTAGTTTATGACAAAAATTGTTTGGGAATAATCAATTCTACTTAGAAATAATTTAATCATTATCTACTTAAATAACGTATTATAAAGATTTCACATTATAGAAAATATGTAAACATATACGTGTGCAGAATTTTTAAAGTAGATATATATGTTTTTTGAAATCTCGGAAAAATGAAAATCATAAAATTTATCCCAAAATAATCCATTTTTGCTTAATTGCTTGGCATTAATATAATAAACTACTTATTAAATTGAACAATACATGAGAGGGCTTTCTATATTTTACTTTTATTTCTATATTTTTCTATATTTTGCGCGACTACTTGGACAAAACAGTTGGACATAACTTAATATACTAGCTGAGCTCCTCGGTTTCACGCGCATACATATATCCCGTTCCCGTAGGATTTTCAGGATATATATGTCATTCCTGGAGTTTCGAAGAATCTCTGTTCAACATTTCACCCAAATCGGTCCTGTAGTTTCAGAGCCTTTTCAAAACAAACAAACAAATTTTTCTTCTTTATAAGATTAGTATAGAAAAGTCAAAATAAATCTTACATGACAAGCGCCTTCCCCAGCTTTAGTCATAGCGCAGACTTGAGTCTCAAACACAGCATTGATATTAATGTACGTTTTCTTACAGTCTTCATATGACACTGCTTTCAGTTCCAGGCGCATCAGGTCATTGGGAACCTGGCCGGGGTACTGAAATCAAGAAATAATTTTTTTTTATGCTAAAGCAGGCAAGCGGGGCATGCGGTTCACTTGAGGTTTAATGATTGACCGCAGCCCATGAACATCTGCAATATCAAAGTGCCGCAGATGCCTTACCGGCTTGAAGGAAGGAGAGGATTAATGATGGGAATATAGAAGAGGAGTAGAACAGGAAGGGCGAGGTATATAAATGTGGAGATTATAGGAATATGATTGTGGAGTATTAACTAAGTAGTCATATAACGTGTGTTTGAACCTTTCAATTTGTCTAGAGACATACTAAAGCATCCTGTTAGGATGTATGGTCCTAAAAATATATAACGTACTCTAGTCAACTTGTCTGCTATATTTTTTTTCTTTTATAAAAACAGTTCTCAAATATCATTACAAGTATAGCGTTGATAATAATGATTAAAACTCCGAAGGAAGATAATCCAAAAACTGACTCAATTATTTTGAGGCGTGCCGCGTGAAACTACAATCTAAATAATATTATTTTTTACGTCAAAATTCGAAAGTCAAATAATTAATAACCTAATTTTATTTTAATTTACCGTTATGTTATATATACATATATATAATGTACTCTGAATAAATAATTAAGAATCTAAATAAAAAGTTTTTAATAAAAAAAATGAATAATTCTAATTTCGCTTGAGTTGTTGCAAGAGAAAACGCGGCGACTGACCTTAGGTAGGATCCATAAGTACATACAATACCGTAACAAATTTACAATAAAAAAAATAAATATAAAAAATTAAAAAAGCTACTTACTGACGTAGTCCCCCACCCTGTCAGCAATAATTGCTCCCCAGTCTCCACCGGCTCATCATTTAGTTCAATAGCATCTACAGTATCACTGAATTGTATCTCCTTGTCAGTGAACACGATCGCTATGTCGTTACAAAGTTCGTCATCGTCGTATTCCTTGTGGCGGACGATCTTACGAATGGTATACGCTTGGCCACCGGCTCGGAGTTGGTTTGTGCCGACGATTGCTTGCAGGTACTGTGGTTTTAGCCTGGAATCAATTGATGGTAAATTGGTACCTAATTGTTTAAATAAATTTGGAACAAAAAGGTTTAGGGTTAGTAAAGTACGTAAATAATTGGTTAACACAGAAAAATACCTACGATACCTAGGAATGAGGAATGTATTTTTACATCCTACTAATATTATAAATGCGAAAGTTTGTGAGGATGTATGTCTGTTACACGTAAAAACTACTGAACGGATTTAGATGAAACTTGATATACATGTAGGTAAAGATCTAGAATAACACCTTGCTATCTTTAAATTCAGAGTTGTTACTACGATGCTAATGCATTCATTAAATCTTTATCTTAAAAATTATATTCATCAATACATGAAAAATCTTAATACCAATGATAAATTAATAATAAATCTTATTACCCATCAACGCAATGAGCAGCAGTTAAAATAACCCTAGGGGTTATAATGGAAGCCCCACAGAAGTGTCGTATCCCCCAGAACCTGAGAGACACTTGGTAGGGGGCAGATCCATTGGGCGCCTTGGTGCCACCAACTATCCTCTCCCAGTCATCTCGGGAGTCATCTGATGAGAATAGGCTTGCGGATGCTGTAAAGCAATGTTTGAATATTGTACATCATACACTGCTTTTCGCGTAGAGCCCCCTTTTCGAAAGTTATACGCGCCTACTTATATGGAACATGATTTTATGGTAAAAGTTGGAATTGTATCTTATTTGTGCAATGATTTCGCTGTATAATTTATAAAATTGTAGTGACAAATAGGCTTTTAGATAAAATGTCTTAAGATTATAGTATTATTATGTAATAACACAAAAAAACGTATGCGATTATATTTATTATAGAATAAGATATCAAAGAAAATAGAATGAATAGAATAAATGAGTAAATAAAAAAATTCATTATAAAATAAAAAGTTCTTTGTCAGAAGTGGGATTCGAACCCACGCCCACAGAAGTGGACTGCGACCTGAACGCAGCGCCTTAGACCGCTCGGCCATCCTGACTTGAAATTTCTGTGTGAAATTTTTAAATAGCTTCTATTTTACACATGCGTTAAATTATGTAAAGTTTTTTACACTTTCTCTCACTATTCCATTACACGATTTTAGTCTAGTCGTGATAAAATTGTTATCTCAATGTAAAAGTTCTAAAAATAAATAAAACGATTGTCGCTAGCCGCATCACGTGAATATAATGTGATTTTTAAGTACACTAAATAGTAAATACATGTTTTTGATATAGGGAATAATTGGAGGTAGTAAAATTTGTAGTCATCTACATGAAATTGTAAAATGGCCTTTAAATTGGTATTGAAAGCATGTAATTTTAATGACTGAAATTAAAATCACAAAGATTAAATACATCAAAATTAGGAATTAAAGATTCACTATTACTTTTAATTTACTTAAATTACCGAAAATCATCAATTACTTTACTTTCTTAAAAATGAACTAATTACAAAGATTTATAACAACTATCTCTACAATAACAAAAAAATCTCACTTAGTACAATAATTATTAATTACCAACTAAAAAAAGTGCACCAGCAATAATCACAAATTGGAACATTTTGCTTAAACTAAACAAATGCAGCAATAAACCGTTTATATATGAAACTAGAAAATAATTTAAATTCACGATAATACAAAATATGTGCGAGCTAATTGCACTAAATAACTCACTGATATGGACCCCTATATTTATTTAAAAGATGATAAATTTATGGTTTTTATGTTACCAGGCTATTTCTTGAAAGATCTAATTTTGAAATTCTTAAATTCCTTTCATCTAATTAGAATCGATTCTTGTTATTCAATTATCAACGTGTGCCATTTTTTATTTTGTGAATAAAGTAAAACAATTTTGCAAGATATCTTTTTCTAAAACTTTGTCATGGTGACTTATTTCTTAAAGTTCCAGTTTAATTTAGTTTTGGTCATAAAATTGTCTGTAAAGTCGTGATATTTTTCGAAGATATTAAAGTTACCCCTTAGACTTTATATGACTTTATGACTGTAGGTTAAGAATTTCATTTTGGTAAGTGATTGTAACAGTAGTCACTATTCTAAATACAATATGTTTATATTGACATTCCGAAAACATTAAAATGAATGACTATAACTTTATTGCATACAATTTATAAAAAAAAAAACAGCAACATCTTTTCTAATATTATAAAGAGGGAAGAATTGTATGTTTTGTATTGATTGGCTCCAAACTACTGGACTGATTTGCATGCAATTTTGTACAGAGATTCTTTCAATCCCGACGAAGGACATAGGATAGTTTTTATCCCGAAAATCCTATGGGAACGGGATATGTACATTGTACACGGGCTTATATAGCTTGGAAGCCCTAATGTAGAGTAGAAAAAAAACCTACTATAATCTAAAATCATTGTAAATTATGTCAGGGTTGTATGTTTGAATATTATATTCACAACATTAGGATACAAAACTATTTCGGTCCTAACCCAATTGTCTAAGCAAGTTCATCTGATAAATAATTCATGCATGACACAAATGCATGGCTCAAATGGGTTATTATAAAGACATTGTCATGCAAAACTGAGAGGATGCGAACAATTTGCGCTCTTTGGCATGCCGCAAGCGTCACAATAGTAACATCGATACATCGTCTAAGAAGAAAAACGAAAGTATTGATTGAAAATTACATTGTTTTATTGTACTTATTTGGTCGCTATCAAATTCAAACTTTACGAATTCCGTTTAAATGCTTTTACTATAAAGATTAAAATATGCATTTTGTGTGGTTTTATTAAACTTTAATACTACGCGGTTTCACCCGCGTAGCTCCTGAAATTAAAAGTAGCCTATATGTTATTCTGAACCCTTACCTATATGAACACTACGTTTAATCATAATCAGTTCTGTAGTTTTTACGTGAAAGCGTAAGAAACATACATACATTCACACAAACTCTCGTATTGTAATATTAGTAGTATTAGCAGTGGTTTAACCCACGTATCTCCTTTTCCCGTGGTATTTTCGGGATAAAAGCTATATGGCCGTTCTCGCTGTACGAAATACAGTGCAATACTTGCGTCACGCCGATCTTCTGCTGGGGTGTAGTAGGTGAACCGCATGCTCCGCTTGGCAGCTGTAACATAAAAAAGTCAGAAACAAATATACACACTTTTTACCGTATCCAAATAAAGTAGCTCTTTATTTACTATCCTTTGGCGCCCTGAGATATTTTGATCGGCGACGTGGGCTATTCGCCGTTCAATATCTCACATCCTGTTATTTTGTTTGTGCTTTAGTTATGCCGTAACGGGATCTGTCTATTTGTTCTTGGAAAATACGTTTGACCTGTATTTATTTATTTGAAAGAAGATTTGCAAGAACACAGATGGGTATTAATTATTAGGAGTAGGTAAAACAAGATTCATAAAAATGTTACTGCAATAAATTAAGTAGTTCAAGAAAAAAGGATATTTCAAGATAAAACATGAAAAGACAAGAAAAAATAGATAGATACAAGAAATATTTCACTAATAAGATTCTTATAAAATATGAAAGGCTTTAATCAACGCATTAATGCCTTCTCCTTTATGAGACTTCTTCCAGCTCATGTGAGGAAAAGAATAAAAAAAAGCCCCAGATCTTTACAACCTTTTTTTAGAAATAGCAGTTAGGGACCATTCTTACTTGGTAGTTCAATTTCTGTTGTTACAAAATTCAAAATGCACAAATTTGTCTACAAAAACATCGCAAAACAAATATTGACACAATGTTTGCAAGTCGTGCATTCTTGAAATTGCGTACGTACATTGTAAGTTATTCGTATTGCTAATAGCCAAAATATGGTTACTATGTATAACGAAAATGTCTTAATAAAAAAGAAACGTTCTTCTTCATCTTTCTTCTTCTTCAAAACATGGAAGGTTACGGAAAATCTAACGAATGTAGTTGCCCTCCTCTTTTTCATTAAAATATTTCATGAAAACGACACATTCAAGACTCACACTTCTAACGATTTGTTTGTCTACCCATTTCTCTTCCTTCGACCATAATATATCATGAAAATATATAAAAGGGATATGTTCTGCAAAACACGCAAAACAAATATTGACACAAGCCGTGCATTCCTCAAATAGACGTTGGCTAATTGTACGAGATGTGGCCAGAGCTGCTACTTGCCTTCGCGAGTGAGTACTAATTACTTTTATCAGAAATAGGCCGTATTTTGTTACGTGTGTATCTTTTCATTAGAAGAATCGTTGGAAGTCAACACTTGGTGAAATGCTATTTGTTGATTGATCTATTTTTCATTATGTGTGAAATTCTGGCTTAATTCCGTGGCATAGTTCTGTAGTGTGAAGTAATATAGGATTGACCTTTCATTTGACATAACGAGGAATGCAATCCATAACGTATAATAGAAAATTCTGGGGATCCATAGCACGGGGTTTACTCAGTTTGGACTCCTGTCTCCTGCTATATTAGGAACCTTATTGCATTAACTTTGAACCTAGATGTAATGTGTAGGAGAAAATAAAAAAAACATTTCATGTCATATAATTTTAAATTTTATAATGTGAAACTGTTTCACATTCTGAAAATGGTCGCTTTCAATGGTTGAAATGTTACGAATTTCAGAGTAAAGCAAAAAGACGAAGTATGTGCAATTTGATTCTAATTATTTCTGATATAGCTTCTTATATTCGATTCTCGTAAGTAGCGAGTAAGAGGGATATAATTTTAGTTGCAGTACCAGCTCATTCTCAGTTCTTCGACTGTCATGACGACCCAGCCTTCGATCCTGATGAAGGACCCTTGAATGAACTGCAGTTTACTTGGCTTGGGGCTTTGCAATATATTCACGGTAAGGAATAGTTTTAAGGCAGGAGTTCGGTGCGTCTAAGTTTAAGCTATTGTTCGTTTCCCTATATGCATCTTCAGTTTATAAGTATCGATAGGGTTAACAATTTAATAAGTGATCTGTTTGTGGCTCCTTTTCTTATATTACTTAATTCTAACCATTATTAAAACGTGTTTATTGTGAAGACAGAAAAATAAATTTTTGCCAAAAAAGAGAAAATACTTTATCACACTAAAAAGAAAATAACTTGTATTTCATTTTTGTTGAAGTCTATACAAAGTTGGTGCCTTTACCTATTGTGAGGAAGTCAGTTATGTTTTTTGGCAAAAAGTCATTATTCTTCCATTTTCAGTGACCTGTGAAAGATTATCACATCAGAGCTATTCAGACAGTCAATTCAGTCTTAGAGTTCCCTGGAATAACTTCCATATCGATGATTAGACTTGAACCAATAAATGCCGGGGATATGTGATAACCTCCACCTTTTTTGAAATTCGGTTAAAAATAACATTTATTGGATTTATTTGATGTATAATTTATGTCTTGTATCAGAATTATATTACTTATAGTGATATAATTATTTTTCAAGTTTCAGCCTAGTTCCAAGTTAAACATCCTCATTCCTAATGAAAACAACAGACAATGTAGTCTCATTAGGCGACTCAATAAGAGTATATTTTGCTACGTATTAGCTCCTTTACGATACTTCCAATGACCAACGGCAAACCACTTCTACCGAGTATCGTTGGCTCTACTAATAAGTCTAAAACTTCACTCAAGAAAGTATTAGTTGTCAAAATACATTTACATATTCTAATTAAAATCTCTAATTTTTTTAAGATGTCAATTATTAAGATTCGATTTATAATATTTCAAATTTTTCCGAATTTTTTGGTTCCGACTGGTTTTTGAGCGGATTTTTTTGTTTTTTAAAACAATCCAATTTAAGGCTTCGTTTAAAAAAAATCCGTAAGAAAGGTAAAAAAAGGTTGTCTCTTAATTTTAAGTCCTTGGCTTACACCCTCTAATGAGCTCAATGTTTCCAGTTAAGAATGGCACCCCCCACTACTTCCGAGTACCGCGGGTGGTACTAATTAGCAGACAATTCGTGCTGTCGACGTCCGTGGATGCTGCGCAGATACCGGACGGGTATGCTTTGTAAGTGCATTGTTTTACCAATGTATACTACTAATTGTTCCCGTAGCATAGT
>LQNK01000729.1:0-54748 GCA_001586405.1 Phoebis sennae
GGAATTAAATAAGAATACTTTCATATTCTTATTTAATGTGAAGGCGTATTTAAACTAAGGTATTTCTTGGAAGAGAGGAGAATATATTCACTCTGATAGACTGCTGATTGTAGAATATATTATAAAAAAAAGTTATGGTGTCGTAAGAACGCGATGTAATAAATATATATTTATGTATTGCAGGGTTTATGTAACAACTATACAGAAAACTGGTAAAGGCATTTGGAAATTCGTTCAAATACAACTTTGGCATATCAACAGCTTCCGACCAACAAAAGATAATAAAATTTTAGGAATCAAAAAAATAGATCTTTTTTTATTCTAAATACATTTGCATGATATATGTAATATCTCACATTTATTTGACGTCCGATTGGATGTGCCGATGGGCAAAACGGATAGATCCAATTTGATTTGACTCCCGAAATGTCGCAGGGGCGCTGTAGATGACGTACCTTCTGAAGCCGCGGCTGCTGTAAGATAAAAAATATAACAATAAGTTACAAAAATTATGATAAAAAATTAAAATTCAAGATTAAGAAAATTCGTCAGTATCACATTAAAAGAGAAATTATAAGGACAAAAAGTTCAGCGATTTAAAAAATGTTAAATGTGGTATAGTTTATTAATGTGTTATAGTGATTTCATCTTCGTATAGTGTGTAGGTGCGATAAATGTTTGAATCGCTAGAATTATATTATAATGTTTTGAATCAATTTTTCTTTATTAAGTTATGAAGATATGTAGATAAATAGTTTAGGACTATTTATCTACATATCATTTTATCATAACTTAATAAAGAAAAATTGCCAAAAGCAACACAACACCATATTATGCGAAATTAAGCTCATACTATGGTTTCCAGACGTTATACCTTTTTATCCACAAATAAATACAATAATTTCAAAATGTAATCTTACCAGATATAGCTTTCCCGCCAGCCGCTTGATTTGTGTGAGTGAGTTCAATGTATTTTATGTCGCACTCTTCGATCCGCTTCTTTAGATCAGCTGGTAAAATAAACATTTTAAAATATTATTTGTCTGTAATCCTATCCCGCTCCTCTTCTATCCTGGTATCTTCTCCCAATTTCCCATCATTAATCCTCTCCTTATCCCCTCCCCTTTCTTCAAGCTGGCAATGTTGCAATGCTTTGATGTTGTAGATGTTCATGGGCTGCATCATTCACTCAACATCAGGTGAACCGCATGTTCCTCTTACCTGCTCTTATAAAAAAATATATTAATTGTGTTTACTTCAAGAAATTTATGAAAGACCTCTTATAAAGTGCTAATTATTTTTTGAACTAATCATTTATAAAATGTTATTCATGTTCTTTTAATTATGTTAAAGTAAAACCCCATTGATATGTAACATTGCAAAAACAAATATGTTATATATAATTTGATTAATTTAACTTGTTTCATTTTCTCGTATATAGAAAATATTTTTTTTCCGAGGGTAGTTATAAAATTTTCAAAACTTGTTTACAATAAATACTAGCTGAGCTCCAACCTTCCAACCGCGTATATATACCCCGTCCCCGTAGGACTTTCAGGATAAAAACTAGCCTTGTCGTTCCTGGAATTTCAAAGAATCTCTGTACAAAATATCATCCAAATCGGTTTTTTAGTTTCGGAGCGTATTCAATACGAACAAACAAATCTTTCCCCTTCATAATATTAGTATAGACAAACACAATTTAATTTAGAAAATATAAAAACAAAACAAATAAATAAAAGCCCTCACCCATAGCCAATTCCTGTGTCCTTTGACGTCTGTTCAACGTGCGAATAGTTCTTCTCTGCTTGAGAGCCACCCGTTTGTATTCAACCATCTATGAACATACACCACCGTATGAAAATGTTCTTGTTTCAATACGATATTTTGTTTGTATGTTTGTTAGGATGTAACTTCACTAATTGTAAGCTGGATTTAATTAATATTTCTTACGAATCTAAATATACTCTATTTTAAGGATAGTCCTATTGAAATTTAGTTTGCTATAGATTCGGTGCCTTCGAAGGAGGTTTTACGCACCAATTTGGTATCCTTTTGTTACATGTCAAAGATAAAAAAGAAGTTGATTTATATATTAACCTAATTTTCATTTATTTATTTTTCACAACGCCAGCCCCAAATTAAGCAAAACTTGTTTGAAAACAATGCTTTTAAAGACCTAGGATAATTGTTACGGAGATTCCTTTATAAGAAAAGGGCAAGAAAATTAAACTTTAATAATATCATCGGGACATTTAAATCTATTCCAAAATGTATACACTCACCCGTTTATAAAACTTCTTATACTGTGACGCCAGATATAGAGATAGCTTTGCATTTAATAGCGAATGACGACGGAGATGCAACATTTCTTGACGCATTGCGATCGGTGCTAATACACCTGAAATTTATAATTACTATCTTTGAAAACTGCATTAAAATCTGTTCAGAAATAATGGAAACAAACAAAAATACAATAAACTAGTTGTGCCCCACGGTTACACACGCGTAAATCTCCGGTTCATTCTTCCGGGATTTCTGGAAAAACCTACATTACGCCCTTTCTCGGATTTCAAATTATATATGTACAAAATTTCATCCAAATCAGTTCAGCGGTTTAGGCATGAAGAAGAGACAGACATTTATATATTATAAATTCGAACAGAGTTCTTTTCGCATTTTTAATATATAAAAGAAAGTCGTGTTAGTTACTCCACTTATAACTCAAAAGCGGCTGAACCGATTTAACTGAAAATTGGCAGGGAGGTAGTTTAGAGCCAGGAGAAGGACATAGGATACTTTTCATCCCGGAAATTCCACGGGAACGGGGTATATATGCGGGTGAAACCGCGGGGCACAGCTAGTTTATAATATAGTTATAGTATATAGTAAAGTAAATATTTTGGTAAATATAACTGCTACCCAAAAATAAATCCCACTGCATTGTGATTCTCTTACCTTATGAAAATGAATGACGTCATCTTTTGAGGCATATCACCTTTCGAATATCCTAAGTGAACATCATGTATATTTTTTACATTCGCAGTCATGTTATATATCACGAACTCTCGTTACACTTTGATTTGACTCACACCTAAGAATCTTCCTGTATGGTGTCTACATTACCTTGTGAAAGTCTTTGAAATATTGAGATTTTTTAAGAGAATTTAAATACACATAACACATCTATACATATAATAAAAGAGTAACCGAACCATTTCTGTACATTGAACATTTTTCAAAAAGAGTAATTGGTATGCAATATGTATGTTCTATAGATACCAAAACCATGGTTAAAATTTTTTTTTTCTGTTTGTCTGTTTGTCTGTTTATCTGTTTATCTGTTTGTATGTGCGTCAATCACGTAATAACCACTGGGCCGATTTTTGTAAAATTTCACATGCTAATAGACCAATAGTAGGTGCAACTTATAGGCTACATTTTATTTAAAAAAATATATTTTTGGGGTGGCTCTCCATACATGTAAACGGAGGGTAAAAAAATAAATTCGCGAATACATCATTGAATGAGGTTTCATTGGAAAGGTCTTTAAAAATGATATCGAGTTTTCTAAATGTGCTTTCTGCTAAAATAAATATTTTTTGAGATATATGCTTCTAAAGTCGTGGAATTGTCATACCACGTGACAATGTGAGATTTTGGTTGAGTTGCAGACAAACCTTTTTATACTCTTAATGTATAGATTAAGACGTTAGAATACTCAATGAATCCTCAAAAACCTTCAAAACTCTCTGCCCGCGGCTTCGCTCGCGTGGGCTATTTTATGTATTTTTAACCCGGCGTCATGGGGGTGGAAAAGTGTTACACGGACGTGGGGGTGGGTCTCACCGACCCGTTCATAAAATCGAAATTATTTCAATACTTTATTAATAATAAAGATTGTATTTATTCATGTTTATATTTTTGTGTATTTGTGTCATTAAATGAAACAGAAATATTATGTTATATTGTGTTTTAAATATATATAATAAAATTTTAAAGAAAGGACTAAAATTATCAACAAAATTTTTCTCTTCTTTCTTAAATGTTATTATTTTATTACTAATTAACAATGAGTCTTAACATTTTAATGGCACGTTTTTGTAGGTAAATAAATAAATAAAAACAGAAAGAAAATTAATTATTTGGAATAATTATCTTCGGTACAGTCAGCACAAAAAGGTACTATATAATAGGCAGTGGAATATCATTATCATTAGACTCTGAGCTATCCTATTCTGTGTCAATTGAATTACTACGCATACTCAAGTGATCTTCATCGTCACACACATCCTGGCCTGACAGCTCAGTATCAGAGTCAGACTCTTGTAAAATTGCCAGAATATACTGTCGTTCAGCCTCTTCACGGTCATTTTTTACTAAATACCTACAAAAATACCAATAAAATACATTGAACTATATCCAATGAACTATAATTGTAAATAACGACAAAAAATCAAAGATAAAAATGATAAAAATACAGATAATAAGTAAAACAATATGTATACATAATGGCGCGAAATTGTTACACCGACTGCGGGGATGGGTCTCACGTACCCTTTTTAACTTTGTGCCCCTGTTTCTCTCACTGCGGCCGTGGTGTGTCTAAGGTAATTCTTGCGATGTATAGGACAACTCAACAGCTCCAGCTATTGAGAAGACCAGCCACGTTATACACATAGTAACCGAACTACAAGCTAAATAAAATGTGGTGGGTCGCACAGACCCAACCCCCATGACGCCGGGTTAAAGAGGCGCGCGCTCTGTGAGATTTTGGTCAAACCTATTTCCATAGAAAATTATGAAAAAAGCTATAGACATGCGCATATATCACTGGTCCTGCGATCGTAATTTTTTTAAACTTTTGTTGTGCTCCTCTAAAAATACAGAAATTAGTAGCCCACGCGTGCGAAGCCGCGGGCGGAAAGCTAGTTACTAAATATAAACACGCAGACAGTAGACAATTATAACATTCATCACTTCATAATTTTCTACTCGTGGGGATGGAACCCACAGCTGAAGTGCACAGTGTATATATTTTTAATGTTGCACCCTACATAGCCTATGTATATTTACCTACAGTATATTTACCTTGTGACGGTCTCGGGGGTGGCATAGCGACGCCATCTTGCAGCCTCTTGCGGAAAGCGGGCGATATCTTATCGTCAAAGTGCTCGATCGCCATGCTGGATATATCCCGTAGCTCCTGTAACACCTCGTGCGCTCGGGGAGGTGTTTTCGACGTTTCAACTATGCTGAGAACGCGACGGATTTCGTCTATTACCTGAAAATTTATAAAAAACTGTATATGGTGGTCTATTGCGACGGAGGGTGTAGGTTCGTTCCCCATGAGTTAGAAAATGTTGTGATGCATATTGTAATTTTCTACTGTGTGGGTGTTAATTTGTCTATAGTATGTATTTACAAAAAATGTATGTTTAAGTATGTCTATCAGTTATCTAGTTACAATAGTACATAGCTTTGCTTAGTTTGGGACTAGATGGTTTAAATGTCCAGCTAATAATAAAAATAAACATATGCTGTTTGTATTGCAGCAAACGGTTAAATTCTTCTGACTCAATAAGTAAAGAGTGTATGTATCATTTTTATCAGTTATGTATCATTACATTAACATATCAATAAACTTTTTTAGTCACTAACCTTTCTCATAAACAAACTAATGCAGTTTATTATATACTAGCTTTCGCCCGCGGCTTCGCACGCGTGGGCTACTAATTTCTGTATTTTTTAGAGGCGCACGACAAAAGTTAAGATAAATGACGGTCGCAGGACAGTAATATATGCGCATGTCTATAGTGTTATAATTATCTATGGAAATAGGTTATACCAAAATGTTACAGCGCGCGCCTCTTCCAAATACAGAAATTTAGAGCAGAAGCGAGCGAAGCCGCGGGCTAAGAGTTATATATTTTGTGAAGGTTCTTGAGAATTTATTGAGTGTTTTTACCGTATCTATACGTAAAGAGTATAAAAGGACATGACCGCAAGTCAACCAAAATCTCACATTGTCACGTGGTATGACATTTTCACGACTTTAGAAGCGTTTATCTCAAAAAATATTTAATTTTGCAAAAAACGCATTTAGAAACCTTTATTTCATTTTTAAAGTCCTATCTAATGACATCAAATTTAATGATGTATTCGCGAATTTATTTTTTTACCCTCCGTTCACATGTATGGAGCCACCCCTAAAATTATTTTTTTCAAATAAGAAGTAGCCTATAATTTGCACCTAATATTGATCTATCAGCATGTGAAATTTTATCAAAATCTGCCCAGTAGTTATGACGTGATTGACGCACATACAAACAGATAAACAGACAAACAGATAAACAGACAAACAGAAAAAAAAAATTCTAACCATGGTTTTGGTATCTATAGAAGATACATGTTGCATATCAATTACTCTTTTTGAAAAATATTCAATGTACAGAAATGGTTTGGTTACTGTTTTATTATATGTATAGATCATAGCCTATATTTATAAGTAATATAATTTCTTACCTTTCCTGGTATGAAGCAACAGATACCACTGTCAATGAACTTGGAGTATGTCATGTTGAGCATTGAAATCCTTGTCTCAATGGACGTCAAAATATCACAGTGTCGGGCCAATGGGTGATATCTGAAACATTATATTAAAACGATATAGCTTAAAATGCTTAACAGTACATGATATAATTTGGAATTTGGAATCGCCCACATCACACTCAAGGTTACCATTTGTAAAACCCAACTCAGGGTCCCAAGATACAAGTGTTCCACTTAGTTTGGAATCCACGGTCTCTCCTTGATTAATATTAATTAGGTTATCTTAAGCACGTTTTCTATAGTGTAAGCTCTTTGATACTAATGTAATTTAACTTTCTGCTTAAATAAAGATATTTCATTTCATTTACTTAGTTTACATTAGCTTTTAAAATAAAATAAGATAATTAAAGTTAGGATTTAACAATATAAATGGCAGTGTGAAGAGACGTGATTGCTAAAACGTTGTACTCCCCCCGATGAAGGACCCTGAATCGGTCCAAAACTGTCGGTCTACACTGAGTTAAAAAACAGTGAATATAAACGTTCTCAATACAGCAAATAAAAGTTTGATTAGAATAATGGATACAGATATAATTATAGACAGATGACGACAGTGACAGCATGTAGGTTTGATTTAATGACCCATTTTTATTAAGAGGCTAGTAGATGGTCAGCCTTCTATACCCTGCTACACCAAGACATTTTTTTCACATTTTCACTGTTTTACTGGGGATTAAATGAGACGTCTCAGTTGTAAGTGCATCACTTTGCAGTGCGCAATTTGAGAGTAGTTCATGTAGTGTTCAATATCAGAATAGTTATACAATACCCACCATATATCAGTTATTACCTGCGCTCCGACTCCCGTCGTGGAAGCTGGGCCTTCACACTCTTCAAGGCCAACGCATGCCTTCTCTCTATCATGAGAAAGCCCCGGTTCAGCATACGCATGCATGTTTCGTTGAAGGCCTTTGATACCTATAACATATTTCCCATGCATGTTATATTGGGTTAACAATAAGTGAGTCATCATATTATACTACTATTATAATGTTTGTGGTTTCATACTGTCTGTAGAAGGCACACAGTGTTAATAGTCCGCACAAGGTTTCAAATTTATCATAGCATAATTTTATATAGCTTCTATCACTCAGTAAAGCTTTAGTTCCAATGGTGAAAGAATTTTTGAAATTGGTTTAGTAGTTTTGGGTGGAAACATGATAAACATACATACAAAACCACAAAATGTTTCCTCTTTGTAATATTAGTATAGAAACATGGACATTTACATTATAATTTTTCATATGAAAAGTAAAGTATAGTTTTACTATTTTTAGTCATATTATTTTACAATAAAACATGTTTCATTATTGAATTTATGTAAGTCAGTAGATATTGCTGAATTTGTTTGATAAAGTATTTTAGTTAAATTTTCACATACAGTTTAAAAATTTTAAAAATAAAATTACTCCTAATGGGTCAAAAATGTTATAAATTGGTAAGTTAAGTTGGAAACAGTAGACTATAAATAATAAAATTAAAAATAACATGTATTTGAAATACAAATGACATGATTGATTGATGATACTCGAGCGTGACTACAAATAGCTACAAAGTAACAACTCCTATACATAACAATATTTCAATTAGCAACTTAGATATATTTGTTCTTTTTGTTATGTAAGTTTGATATAAAAAATATACGAAAATTATATTTACACTGAAGCTGATTCATTCATTCTTCTTTATCTGACTTAATTCACCAAAGTTTGTAGTCATGAAATCCATTAAAAATATATGTACCTATATTTCGTTTATTTGTAAAATCAGTCATCCAGTCAGTGAAGTAATTAGTTGGGCTGGGTTGTATTTTGTTTGGGTGTGTTCAACTAGGTACTATACGAAAACGGTAGTTTCTCGAATAATTACGTGGTAATTATAGACCAATAGCTTCCAATGTAAAGATAACATATAAGTTACTGCGAAAATAATTGTCATATCTATAAATAAAGACCACTTACCAGCCTGCTCTTTGCAATTTCGTCGTATGTAAGATACGTTAGTATATTTTCAATCACAACAACTGGAAGATGCAGAAAATCCATTTTGTCACAAAATATCACGAAACTTTAAACAGACACCTATATTCACATAGGATTCACAAAGAATCCTTACTACACTTGCTAAATGTTTACATAAAACAATAAAGCATTTTGAGTTTTCGCGATGTTTCTCCTAGATCGTCTACAAAAGCTATTGCTTCAACAAAATTTTCTATGTGTATTCTCTCTCTTGCAAACGTATTTTGTGTAAGTGTGAAAGAGTCGACATATAATGTTAGGCATGCGCTGTATGATGGCCATGTAAAAATAAAAACATTTGACATTTGAATCACACAGTTTTGACAGCACAAAAAATACGATGCCTTCTTTTTTAAATTAGGTAATTTTACAATTTACATACTAGACTTTTTGCTTCACATAATATGTAATACATTGAATATTTAATTTTGTAAAGCTTAAATTACATTATCTCGAATGCTCATAAGGGGCACTGGCATAGCATATATTCCCAATTAATCATCAACACCAACATTAATGGATATAGATGGGATATTGATTTCATTAGTAATAAAAAATTGAAGTACCTACATATTACCAGAAAATCTAATTTATTTAAAAGAGCAGAACGAAATCTTTTGCATTTTAAGTACGATAATTCCTGTTAACAAGTTTTTTAGTTAAGTACCTATATACTAATTCTTCAATGGCGCCCTTAGGGGATGGCGAACAGGGTAATCGCTTGGGGCCTCGCCCCAGTAAGGGCCTTGAGCTTCCTGATAATCTTCCTGAATCCGTGCTATTCTTTAAATCGAAAATTACCTATCTCATTCATTCGATTACTGGGCTGCAATTAAAGACTTTATTTAGTGTAAATAACATATCCGACAACATCAATTTAAAAGACCTCCCATTGACCTACTACCCAGCGCGTCGAAATGAATAAGGCTTAATAGTTTTATAGCCTTTGTAACTGTGAAGATACAGATTTGTAATGGTGAGGTTTGAAATCGGTCCAGTACTTTGTGTTTGAACAGATTTATTTCGTACGTTTTACTCTTTAATATGATAAATGCAAAGGGAACTCCTTCTGTGTGTTTGTCTCGTCTTCAAGCCTAAACCAGTAGGCCGCTTTGGATGAAATTTTGTACAAATATAGTTTGAAACCCAATGAAGGATATAGGATACTTTTCTATATACTAGATATTATCTTTTTTCTCAACCACATACATTCTCCCTATAAGGGTCAGATCACTGAAAAGTAATAAGACAAAATAAAATGACAATTAAAACACCAATATTTTTATTCAATAAAAATCAACATTTAAAATTAAGATGGGAGATCACAATGTTTTTTCTTAACATGAAAACGTAACGACGTATTGTACTTCGTAGCAAACGGACACACCTCACATTTAAATCTCTTTTCTGTGGAATGTTTGTACTTGTGTTGAACTAAACTTGCCGGTAACACAGTGGCATAGTCGCATTGATCACAGGCATACTTTTTCTTTCCTGTCGTATGAGCTTCCTCGTGATACTTTAAAATATACTTATTCATCGTTTGGAATGGACACTGGGTACACTGCAATTTTACACCCTGATCTACATGCTTTTGTTTATGCTTCTCCATTGCAACCTCATAGTAAGTCTTATATTTACAATTCGCAAAGGTGCAATGTAACGTCGTTGCATTTTTATGCCTTAATATATGCTGAGTCATACTCGCTCTATTATCAGTAACAAATTCACAAAATCTACACTTCATATTATTATCTGTGTGCGCATCTTTTATATGCTTTTGTAATTCGTTGCCCGGCACGATTTCACCGCAAACTTGGCACTGTGTTTCAGTAACCATATAATGGTTTTGTTCATAATGCAACCTTAATTGATCCCAGGATGTATAATTTTCTGGGCATTTTGTACACTGGAATGAATTGTGTATTTCTAGCTCTTCTTTTTTTATAACAACTTTTGGTCCTTCCATACCATCTGATCTATGTGTTAAATCAAAATGGCGACTAAGCTCAAATTCATCTGAGAATGTTTCAGAGCATTGGTCACAAGTCTGCAATTCACTTTTCGGACGGCTGTTTTGATGTTTGAAAATAATATGGCGTCGGTAGCTTTCTTTCGCTTTAAAAACTTTTTTACAAAACCTACATGTATATGAGATGTTTAAGTGAACCCTTAAGTAATGTGGTTTTAATTGACGTTTATCATTAAATCCTTCGTTACAAATATGACAGAAGACTGTCTTCGGTTGAACGATTTTGTGCGTACATCTTAAATGTTTACCTAGACCACTAGGGGATGCAAATATTAGCCCACAAATTGAACATTCCTGTATCATTTTTCCGTGGCTATGATTTAAGTACTGTTCCCGTGTATCAAATTGTTTGTTACACACATCACAATATGACCTTTTATCGTGTTTTCTTCGAATATGGCGTTTGAGACTTTCTATTTTGTCATAAGACAAGTTGCATATTTTACATTTCAACCGAAAATCCTCCTTTAAGGCATTATGTTTTCGTCTCATATGTAATTTTAGATAAGTTATAGAAGAAAACACTAAAGGACATTCTGCGCAGCATATTTCTCCTGTTTCAGTGCTTTCAATATTTGCCATTTCTTGTGGAAAATCTTCATTCTTGCCAGTTTCTTCATCATTTACTCTATGTTTTCTTTGAACATGTCTGACATAAGTTTCTCTTTTGTTGAAACCTTTAGGACAAAATGGGCAATTAAACCATTGATCTGTGTCTGGTTTGACTTTTTGCGCATGTTTTCTTTGTATATGTACTATCAAACTTCTATGCTTATCGTATGTTAGTCCACAGTCTTCACAAACATGCTTGAATGACTCTTCAAAAGAGCCATGCTTTCTCCGCATATGCATGCGTAACCTTGTCATGCCTTTAAAGACTAGAGCGCATACATCGCAGGTTCTCTCCTCTCTATCATCAGGCGTAGAATTCGGACCATGTTTCCTTTTAATATGAGCAACTAAACTATTTTTCGTTTCGTATGACATACCACAATAATCACATATATGCTTAAATGACTTTCTGAACGCTTTGTGCTTCCTTTTCTGATGCATTCGTAAAGTTTTTGGCGTTTGAAAGACTAGATGGCACACTTTGCAAACACAGTTGGGGGCAGCTGCATTTTCGGTTCCGTATTGAAGAATTGTTTTATCATTAATGATGTTTTCAAATGTAAGTAAGGTAGCTTCTTTATTATCTTGTTCTAATTTAACTATTGGTTCCGGTTGGCTATTCTCACTATATGTACCCTCAACCATTAATCCATTATCATGTGCAAACTGAAACAGAAAATTATTTATGTATTTTTTGTTATTTTAAACAAGTTATCAAAGGTCAATGGCCTATTTGAATTTATGGTTTTCCCTTCATACAATATCAACAATGTTTAAAATTTGCAATCAAATTATTTATTTGGGAATGAATACAGGCCAAATTATTTTTATCATAAATTTTCCATAAATACTCCGACACTTATCATTTTATATCACCATATAGGTATCTTCCGTTGTGAATAACATGACTTCATTTGTGTATTTAAATGATTCTGTATTTAATTCAAGTTATACTCACATCATTAAAATCCAACTCCACTTCTATATTTTCTACTTTTATATTAACTTCTGGATCCAACACAGAATCGGATGATGGATCAAATATAGTGACAGTTGGCAATTTGATTGTTTCTTCAATATCTTTAAACGGATCTTCTTGCTTTTTCTTTTTCTTCTTTTTTTTAGGTTTTATCTCATAGGACATAGGCTCTTCCGGCAAGAGTAGAGTAGGATCCTTACGTTGATCTAATTCCGTTTTCATTTCAACTTTATCTGTCATTGTTATTTCTGAAATAATAAATATTATACATGGTATAAATAATATATACTTGGTAAGCTTAATATTCAAATTTTGAATTTAATATTGAACATTTAATTAAGCCAAGAAAGCATATTAACGGTTACTTTAGTATTAAATGTTAAATATCAATGTTTGAAAACAAAGTAGGTTGATCCAGCAGTATTTCGCATTAGCACAATCGTTATCAAAAGAAAGACATCGTCGGAGCTCTTGATAATGAAATTCTAATACAATAATTCAATATGATAAGAAATATTACTGAAAGTACCTAAAACTAACGAATATGAACATAACAAAAACAAGTATTTTACTTGAATAACTAAAAATATTGAAAAGCGTAAAGTTTATTGTACAAGGTTAAAAAAGTCTTGGAAATACACGTCATTTGCTCATAAAACTTACCGACTTATTTATTACACACTATCACCCAAATTCACAACACCAGTGCATTAACGAAAATAAAAATAATATTAACATTAATATATATAATCTAACATTAAATGTTCCAATACCATTGTACTTTATATTAAAATGAATAATCAATAATGATTAATTTTTATTTATTTCTAAATCATTATGAAAATAGGCTGAATGCCTTTGATTATGAATGACATAATATTTTTATTGTTGCCATTTGCTATAATAATTAATTCAAAATGATACTAAAATAAAGTTGTTAATTAATAAAATAGATCATTCTACTAAAATGTGTCTTTGTAGTGTATAATGTATATCTATATAATATAGTGTCATGGAAAACATGCATAAATAACCCTTTTATTTTTGTTTAAAAATAAAAATATATCAATAGGGTATTTGACTAGTTTGAAAACATTATCGTAAATGATTGAAAAGTGATTAAGAAACTCAGCTAAATTATTAATATTTTCTTTTAGTAAATATTTTCTCAAAAAATTTACAATG
This sequence comes from Phoebis sennae, assembly GCA_001586405.1. NCBI lineage: Eukaryota > Metazoa > Arthropoda > Insecta > Lepidoptera > Pieridae > Phoebis > Phoebis sennae. Next base: position 13,442 of record LQNK01000729.1, read on the forward strand.
AAAATATGGTACATATTTGAATGACCCGCTAAAACGATATTTTGACTTTTGAGCAATATGGCGTCAATGACGTCAAAATTCTATAAACAAATATACTTGAAAGCGTCAGTAAACATTTTTTTAAACTTTATTTGTGAAAATGATTATTTACTATTTTTAAAAAATACAAAATATATATACAAATCTGCAATAAGACCTGCATTAACGTATGGCTCTAACGAGTGCTGGGCGATTAATAAGTTGCATGAGCAAAAAGTCCACGTTAACGAGATGAAAATGCTCAGATGGGCGGCAGGTGTAACTAGACTCGATAAAGTGCGTAACGAACACATCAGAGGAAGTTTTAAAGTCGCAACCATTGCAGAAAAACTGACTGAACAGCGTCTTAGGTGGTATGGCCATGTCATGAGACGTGATGAGAGCGTTGGCCCTCCCCGACAAGAAAAGGGGTGTGGGACGTCCTCCAGCTACGTGGTGGTCGACAGTGTCAAAAAACTTGGTGCGAGCCCAATTGAACACTCAGACAACCCAGGACAGAACAACCTGCATGCATGCATGCGCATAAAAACGAGGAGGGCCGACCCCAAATAATGGGAACAGGCAAAGATAAAGAAGAAGACAAATTTTTGTATCAAAACCAACCAAACGAATTTAATTTTAAAACAGAAAATTACTATTATATATGTTATGTAATTGGAAGCTTCAGCCAATCTTGATCATTTTGTACAACGCAACGTGATAAATGTAAAAATTTTATGATATTTAATTCTTAATTTATTATTTCTTATTTGAAATTTTCGTCATATTTTGCAAACAAGAGGCAAACGAAAGCTTGTAATTCAGTTGATATCACAATTATTTTTGTTTTTCAGACGGCAACGCGTAGTCCTATAGGATATGACATACTATACTATTCCGACTGAAGACCTTGTATCCATAGTTATGAATAAATATTAAACAAAAAAATGGGCTATGACATTTTGTTGACAGAGAGTTTGACAGTGAAATGTTTGTCATTTTTATAAACTGTTCAAATCAAAAAAGTAACCTCTCCATGAAATTTCAATTTAAAAGATAACTAAATGATAGTTTCAACAAATGTTCTTTGGATTATGAAACAATACTAAAATGATTCGTACCATAAGATATCTTAGTAACAATGCGTTAAAGGTAAAAAAAGTTATCCCATTCGTTCAAAAAAGCCGAATTCATGTATCTACAGGTATTACTATTACTAATATAAATTTGATTTTCGTAATACTGTTCAATTCTATTGTGTTTTATTAACATTTACTATTTTTAGGACTAAGACATGGTGAATATGAGTGGCAAGACCCAAAGTCAGAAGATGAAGTGTGAGTGGAACACAAAACATTTATTTTCTTATTTCCTAATATTATGTTGTTCCTATGATTCTTTTGAATTCATAATCAATAACGATAGTTAGTTTTGTTTTTGTTATTGTGAAAGTCAACACATTTTATTGTTGTTTCTTACTGTCAAAATTTTCACTGTTTGCGTATTTTTTTAGATAACAATTTTGTCGATATCTTGTTTTCACACTTCATCACTTGTATTTAATCATTTCTAGAGGTAAAATGATGACAGAGCCGATGATATTGTTGTGGCAGCACAAACAATAACCTCAGAAATATTTGTCTATATATTTATTAATAATTTCATATGAAATTTAAATCATAAATATAATTTATTACAGGGTAAACATAGTGTACGTAGATAAAGATGGAAAGAAAACCAAAGTTAGAGGCAAGGTGGGCGACAATGTATTATATTTAGCACATAGATATGGCATTGAAATGGAAGGTTAGCTTTTATTATTGTGTATTTTATATATTATCATTCATCTAAGGAAGTTTTAAATTTGTCAGAATTTCATAGTTACATTATCAATAAATTAAAATACCACAATATGGAATAGATTTTAGTGTAATTTTATATACATATTTATTGTTATTCTTATCATTTACACATACAGAGGATAACTTTGTTATGAAAAGTCTCAAAAATGACTGGACCAATTTTAAAAATTCTTTCACCAATTTAAAGGTATATTATCAACGAGTAACATATATAGCTATGTTATTATTATATATAGTTATAATAACTATGTTCCTTGTAGACTTTATAGATTGTAGCTAATATACAAAAAAAAATTATCAATTTCAGGATTATTAGTCAATTTTATCTAGTTTTTAACTTAATTTTTAGGTGCCTGTGAAGCATCGCTAGCATGTACCACCTGTCATGTATATGTCCAACAGGATTATTTTGATAAACTACCAGAATCGGAGGAAAAAGAGGATGATTTGTTGGATATGGCACCATTTTTGAGGGAAAACTCTAGATTAGGTAAATTGATTTAATTACAATAAATAAATATTCACGGACATTTGACACAATGCCATCTAATCACAAACTAACCAAATCATGTACTATGGAAACTAGAAAACTGATAGACATACTTTATTCAATAAATATATCAAACTATGAGCTATATTTAAAAATTAATTTAATTATCTTGATATAAAAATATATTTTGTTTAAGTTTGAGGTGCTTAAAAAAGTATTATTATACTTTATTAAAAAAATAAATTACTGTAAAAACCAGTTTCCATCATATGTCTTTATATTAATAGAAGCAATTTTTTATATCCTTAAACTTCTATTGCTTTTCATACAAATTGGTTATTACATAGTAAAAAGTGCAGATTAAAATATTGGGGTTAATTTATGTTAAAGTACAATTCTGTTTTACAGGTTGTCAAATTACTCTTACAAAAGAATTGGAAGGGATGGAACTACAGTTACCAAAAGCGACCAGAAACTTTTACGTTGATGGGCATAAACCAACACCACATTAAACAGTACAAAGCTATATAGTTATAAAATAAGTCCAAATACTCAATCAATGATTAACTTTGAGTGACACTTAAATATTCTGTTCTTCATTACAGTGTAACAACAGAATGATTTAAAAAAATTAAGTCCCACTAGGGTACAATGTTGTTAGGCTTAATAAATAAAAAAAACTCCACTGGTAATTGAACCCAGGACTTCTGTTGTAACATACTAATCACTGAACCAAAGAGGTCCAGCTTAATATTTAAGAACTGCTAAAAGTAATTGTTCTAGTATTTGGACGTAAAAAGAGGCAAATCATTATATTAGTTTATTTTTACGAAATTTGTAATTCTTGTTTGTTACACAAAGTTTGCATAAAATTGTTAAGTTGAAATTATCATTATTTCCGTGTAAATATTAGTTTTAGTAAATAAGTGTGATTTATTAGTATGTAGTAAACCAGATAAGATAATTAAATTATAAAAAATATATGTTTTTTTATTTATTAAAGAAAATATTATATTATTTTATAGTGTAATGAATGTTATCAAATGTAATTCATTTTTTTATATATATCTGCTTATAGTCTTACAGACTGATTGCATGATAAGTCCAGGAAAAAAAACTTAATAAAGTTGTACCATGACATAAAAAATGTAAAATATTGCAAATATTATGATTTTTTATTTCTTAGTTATTTCTTGCTATTATATTGCTTTTCCTAAATTCATTTTAACCTACTTCAAAAAATGAGGTTTACAATTTGAATATTTAATCAAAGTAACATAAAGTTGAAAAATCTTAAAAAGATTAACAGTTACTGAATCATCATGGAAATTGATATTTTACCATTACACAAATATCCAGCTGCTATACAATTTTTAAGCCAATTGTATTTCTCTTGTGACTCTCTCTATGTTTCTTAAGAGTCTGTCTATACACTGTCTTATAGCTACATTTATCACAATACAACATGTTTTCTTGAGGAAAATGTTTTAATTGGTGGCTTCTCAAAGCTGATTTTGCAGAACAAGAGTATGTACAATTTTTATAATCACATTTATATGGTTTGTTATTTGTGTGTATTCTCTCATGTATATTCAAATTGGGTAAATAATTTGTACTATAATCACAGTATTTGCATTTCATATCCTTTTTTGAGGAGTGTGTGTTTTGATGCTGGTTAAAATGAGATTTCTTTGCAGTTCGATATCCACATATTGTGCACAAAAACTGAGACTTTTTAATTAATCCATGGATATTCAGTTGATGTTCAGTCATTTCTATTTCACTGCAAAATGTAGCATCACAATAAAAACATGATTTATTAAAAAATACTGTTAAATGTAGAGTATCAAAATGAGTTTTCAAATCTTTTAGACTTTGAAATCTTTCGTCACAAATATGACATTTAATTTTTCGTTTTCTCTTATTATTTGCAACTTTGGTTTTTAATTCTTGAGCCTCATTGAAATGTTTTCGTCTTATATGATAGCGGAGAGTCTGAATTGTAGAATATTTTAAATCACAATATCTGCATAAATATCTCCCATTGCTGTCAATATCCTTGTACCAATTAATAATTTCACTATCCTGAAAGCAAAACTGGGTTTAAACCTTCTATATAGTATTTTGATTCATTCATTATAAAATAATAATATCAACAGTATTTAAAATAATCAAACAACAGAACTAAATTAATATATATACAGAAGATTACATTATTTATTTGTGATAAAAAAGCTTCAGACTTCGATGGTTTAGAGTCGGTGAAAGTTAACCTAAAAGTATAATGGGCGACAGATTTCAAAACATGAATTAGAATAATTGGATAAGCATGAATTCAACCTTGATAACTAACCGGTAAACAATCATTATCAATAGTATTTTCGCACAAATAATCGTCTATAATATCATTCTGAGCATTTTTATTTGGTAAAGTAATTTCACAATTATCGGCTAATGGATCTGTTGAGAAAGTTTCGTTATATTCAATTTTTATCTCCTCTTCGGATTCAATATTCATTTTTCCAGTTTATATAATGCGTTTTGTTGTATTTATAATCTGAAACAATAAACAACTTTGTTGTTGTTTACTTGACATTGACAAAGGTTGGGATTGGGCAATCTGTGGTTAGACAATTGCAATCAGTCTTGCCAAATAGTAGACTATAATTTACCTAGAAAAATGAATCCCATTGATATCCTGAAACTACAACAGAGGAAGGAATACTGTGAGTGAATAGTGTAAATTAATTATAATGATGTTGATAATAATAATATTGATATAGTGGAATGTAATAGAATAAGCTATTTGTTTTATAAATATGTACTTTGAAAAAATTCAATTTCTGTCAAGGTAAAATTTAACCAACAAATTGGAACTTCTTCATAAACTAGCAAGCACTTTCGATAGGTCAATGGACTATTTTGGACGTAGAAAACGTTCAGAAATCCCAATTTAGATAATATTCTAAATACCCAGCTTTCTTAGCACATTAAAAATACAAATATATTAAAATTATGACAATTTTTATTAAAATTTATCAAAAATTTTCAATACAATGTTTGTGTTAATTCAGAAGTTAATATTATTAATTTTTCATACGAGAAAAGGAAAAGCTTTCAAATGCACGTTTCAAATTTAATTTAATAAGTTTCAATTCTTGTTGTAATTAATCAAACAGATATTTTAATGTGGTGGACCTGAAAAATAAATAATACGCTAGCGTTCACTCCTGAACTGAAGTCGCGCCGCGTTGCCGCTCCGTCATTCGTTCGCGTGTTGTTGCTTTTCAATTTTCATTCGTTCAATCAGTCTGCTCGCGGCTTTTGAGGAAGACGGTGCGTTGGTGTTATTTTTTAAAAACGCGTTTCGTTGTGATTTGTGTTTTGTATTGTGGTGCATGATGGCTTACAACGGTGGTGGTGGCAAGAGACTGTGCACAGGACTCGACCTGGACGTAGAAAGGGTAAGTCAAGTTAAATTAGCTAAAATTGACAAATTTCTATGTATACATAAACGAAAATGGCCGTGTTTTCTACTATCATGTTTTATCGCACAAGCTTCGTATACGTATAAGAATATATCGGGAAACTATTAGAGAGCCGTCTTTGTTTCGACCGCATAACTGTGTTTATATTTGTATATTGTCAGAACCACGTTATATTGTTATTTTGTATTTGAGGTTACTTTGACAGGTGACAAAAAGATATGTTGCCAAGTCGGCTTGTTTCATATGGAAAGGTTTGCTTTGAAGAAGTTTTATATTAGTAGGTATTTTTCGTGGTTCTCGGGATGACCAAAATAGCTGGATTCCGGGCTGTCAATTACAGCGTGAAAGTGATAGACACGGTTCTGGCTAGGTACCGCACGCCGGCGGGAAAATTATTTCCGTAGGCATTCATCCAGTCTGACCAGTGTCCGTCGAAATGATTTGATTTTAAAATGTTATTGTTATGATTCTATACTTCGCAACGTTTCCTTCTTCATTGAAAATATTTTACACTCATATGTTGCGTATAGACTACAGGGAAGTGAGATTGTATGATTCGCGACGGCGTTTCTTACGTGCAGAAAACTTGTACATGTTATGTCCAATTGGGTTCCTATAGTCACACAATAGAAATAAATCTAAAATTCATGAATCACGTCATTTTAAAAGGCCTAAACTATAGATAAGAATGTGTGTGAGTAATACAATACCCTTTACAATACCCTAACTTTGCCTTTACTATATTTTCTTTTAATACTTCTAAAAAGCAAATTTTTAAAGGTATACTTTCATAAACTTTAATTTACTGGTTTAGGGCTTTTGTCTACACACCAATAATAATACTTATCTTATTTATTATATTCGTCTTTTATATAATATTTATAATAATAAATCATTTCAAGCAAAGTAAATATAATTAAATCATTTGATTTGAGTATGCCTCCCCAGCCAATGAACATTAACACCTTTTATTGAAAAATCATTAAAATTTATTTTAAAAAATGTTAAACACATTTCATTGCTATTATTTAAGTTTTAGTTTTATTATTATACTGCACATGGCAAGTGATAAAAACACAGATAAGTGGTAATAAATCATTAACTGATAAGCAGTGCATTGTTAAATGAAGTGATAATTGTATTGTTTAATTATTTAAGTTGATTTAAAGTGTTCTATGTTTGCTTGAAAATTTCAGAGTATAAGCTAAAAGATTAATAGCACTTTAAAAGTGCACTTGTTCTATTGAAAATTATGTACCCTAAGTTGGGATGTTCGACACATTTTCATTAGCACCTACATTATCTGAATTAAAAAGTTGTCAATAGAATATACTTAATAAAAACTAAATGTTCTCTTTAAAAGTTTTTTTGTTAACTTCAATTTATGTAATGGGTCAAAAGAGACATGATTCTTTATATATACTTCCTGCCCGATAACAAGTAAAAGGCTGTTAATATAAAATTTATTTAGCTGTTTCTATTTAATTGTAAATTAAATAAGTTATGTCTCACTATATTGCACTAGCTGAGCTTGGTGATTTAATCAATGTATATCTCCTATAAAAGCTACCCTATGTTGTTCAAACAATATCAGTACAACATATCATCCAAATCGGTCCAGTAGTTTTGGAGAATATTCAATTCAAACAAACAAAAAAATCTAATCTTTTCTCTTTATAATAAATATATGCATAGATTCTTTATGGAGGTTAGATATAAATTATGTAATTTGATTGTATAATATGAACCCTCAAAGATAACTTGCTATAAATAACTGATGTTTATCTCTATACAAATAACTAATCATAGTTTGTGTTTGTAGATTCTTATTGTATAGAAGAAATGACTGATACTTGAAAATACCTTTTATCAGTATGATTTGGGTCACTTATAAGGTTAAACTTAAATACATTTTTGGAGAGTTAAAAATTACATATTTAATTGGTTTATAATTGCGTGTTTATATTGTTTCATGTAAAAAATAAAAGAACAACAAAATTTAGTTTTAATATCTATGTTCAGATTTCGTAATATTGATAGAAAAATGGGATTAAAATTAGCGAGTCTAATGTTTCATCTTTTGAAACCCACTGGCTCATACTTAAAAAGTTTGTAAGAAATTTTCAAAGGTTTGCATTAAATTCGTGAATCCAAGTTACGTTGTAATGTTCAAAGTATCGTTCTATCCGAAAGTCGGTCAGTAAAAAACAATAGACTTTGCCAAACGATATCCGAAACTTTGAAGATATCATTACGCTCAAAAATATTTCGTACAAGTTGACGTAACTCGAAAAGTTTCCGTCGAATCGATTTTATTCGAGAGCCAGGTAACATTTGTACCGTGGCGATTAATCTCTGCGGTCCGGAATCGATTTTGAACGATTGTTTGAATCGAGTTTAATTTCGTGCTTCATGATTTACGGCCTACAGTAATCGAGTTTAATATTTTATGTTTTAACTTCATGCTTGTTCGTTATCGATAAAATGTGCTACCTTTTCAGCGGAATCGCGGAATATAATTGCAAAACATAATCAAATTAAGTAACGCTAATGGAACATAAACTATAAATTTTTCACGGTGTATTATAATAACATGATTAACAACAGTACGTCGGATTTGTTGTAATAAATCGTAAATAGTAATCAATTCTTCAAGGAACAAGTGTGAGAAAATTGGAATAAAAAAACCCAATTTATTATAATGAAATATCGCCTATTACTTCGATAAACGGTCATAATGTGTTAATAGAAATGTCGTTTGATAGTTTTTAACGAAAGAACGTATTGCCACTATGTATAAACATCGTAAAATAAGATTTAAAAGATATAGAACAGTACAGTTGTAATCGCATATTACCCCGGTCGTTAAAAGTACAAAGAAAACGCAAGAAAAGATGCGTTCATACAAATTTCGAAGCGTGATCGGTATTGGCAACTCATTAAAAGTCGAGCAGAGCGGGCGTAGACAAGTTTTTCGTTTCTTAAGCCCAATTGATTTACGATTGTTCCACAAAAATTTTACAACTGCGTTGTTTACTGAAGCTTTGATCTTATTTTTGTGTTTCTTTAGGGCAATAGCCTTTATAATTGACGCATTTCATTCGGCTTATCACTTTCGCTATATCGCTTCTAGGGGTGTCACCTGTTTGTTCTAAAAACTGCAATCTTGTGCCTTTTTGATGATTTTGAATTTGTATTTGATTTGTAATATGAATAATTATGGAAAATAAAGTCATAACAGTGAGTATTTACTGTTACTTGTTAATGCAAGGTCAAATAACGGTCAATTAAATATTTTGCGTTCACATATAATTTGTTTTATTATTTAAATATGATATGAAAAGTTAGAATAGCTGCAACAGCGTTATATATTGTTTTATATAAAATACAGGTGCCTTCGCTATACACGTCGTTGTTTAAAAATTTTAATAGTCAATCAGAAAAACGAAGTTGATATTTAAAGCCGGACAATTTAATTGATACCTATTGCTACAGATTAGAGAATAAAAGGTAGATGGAGTGTTCCGAAGACTCGAGTGACGCTAACTACACGTACGTACACGTGCATCTGTATGAGTGAAATTTGAAAATTACGAAGCCCTCGTGACGTGTTGTGTCAAACTAGACGAACATTTTTGTATTTGCTTTTCGGCGTCACTCGAGTTTTCGGCCGCACTCCATCTGCCTTTTATTCTCTAATCTGTGCCTATTGAAAGCTACATCAGTAAGTATTTGTCTTCCCAACTTTTTAAATCATTCATTTCTATGATGTAAAATGTAAATAAAGAAAAAGGGCTCATCGAACAAGATAAGGATGTGGCCAATTCGCAATTCGCGACGCCCAATCGGCTACCCCAACTTCTTGGCGCGAAGCCGGTCCCGCCTCCTTGGCTGACAGGCGGATGACTCACGCGAAATGTCAACGTGACGTATTGACAGCCGAGATTTTTTTTTTCGAGCGTTAGTCATAGACACGCTTTTTGTTTTATTTTTAATTTTTGCTACATGTACTGCGCTTCGATATTTTGATTTTCGAATTGCGTAGACATTGACGTATGTGAAAACGTAATGAAAAAGTTTGAAACGTTATAGACGGTACGTTTGCGTATTGGTGCTAATTTTGTATGGAAATATTTGTTTTACTGGCGATTTCATTCATGATTATCTAGTAAACAAGTAACGATAATTTATTATGTGTAAACAAGCCATGTTCTAAACAGAAGGTAAAGATAACTATAACTGATAACTTCAAAACAGCTAGTTGTTAACAGAAGTTAATCTACCTCCAGTAATTAAAATTAATGATTTAGTTGTACTTTAGATGAAAAAATACTACTAAGCAATATATTAGTAACTTGAAATATAAAATTTATCCGATCTTATTAATAGACCTAGATCTTTTTATCCTACATTAATGTTTCAAAAAGATGTGTTTATTCAATATAGGATTTAAAGTGCTCATGTAAACTAAAGTACAAGACAAAACACCTGTCTCGGAAGGCGATCATTAAACATCGATCCAATAATATATGGATAGAATATCTCTCCGCCCACGCGCGCGCGCATTGATATGGAATGTACTGCGTCATTTGTCTTATCCATTGCTCTGGGCCGATGGAATCCGTGAGTGCTTCTGATGTACAATTATTTTAAGACGCCAATTATGATGGGAGGGCTGCCGCCGCCGCTGAATGTTTGTTTGCAGAGGTTTTTTGTAGCTAATTTATAAATTTTCAGTCGATAGTTGTTAGGCTTTTTTATGGTAAGGTTCGGAAAAAATATAGTACTTTAAAAATTTGTTACTTTTTATAATGCTTCAAATATAGAACTTTAAAAATATGTTACTTTTTATAATGTTTCAAATATAGTACTTTAAAATATGTTACATTAATACTACTACTAACCACGCCTTGACGTAACTTGTAACTTCCGATGCCGTGGGAACTAGAAGTAGCCTATATGTTATTATGGATTATTACCTATATGAATACCAAGTTTTATCACAATCGATAATTTTGCGTGAAAGAGTAACAAACACACATACATACAGTCATACATCCTCACAAACTTTCGTATCAATATACTAGGATTATGCGAAAAAGTTTGTCTGTTCAGACGGGAAAATTTTTGCATCTAAACGATGGCATTGAAAGATACATAGGCAGCTTCATAATGAAGTCTATGGTTTATCTAAAAATTGCGCGTAAAACAGCCGGCCACGAGTAGACATACAGAAACACAACCATTGCATGATATCACCGATCTACCAATTGCAGTATTTCCGAACAAATTCGACATTGGGGCCTTCAAGAGATGAGCCTATAATGTCCATCAAAGGCTGGTAAAGCACCTGCGACACTCCCGGTGTTTCAGGTGTTCATGGGCGGCGGTGATCACTTAACATCAGGTGACCTACTTGCTCCTTTCTCCGCTCTACCATAAAAATATATATGCGATTGAAAATTATTGATAAACACGAGAAAGACCACACTTTGTAGTATGCCTATAGGGACGTTCTATATTTATTATATTAGTATGTGCCATTAAAAATAGGCCTGTATTCTCCTTCCATTCCTCTCCCATCCTGTTCCATTCCTCTACTAATTTCCCCTCATTAATCCTCTACTCACCCCTTTCCCTTCCTTCCAGCCGGCAAGGCATCTGTCACATATTGATGCAGGTGTTCATGGGCTGCTGCCAGTCACTTAACATCAGGTGAACCGCAGGATCCGCTTGCCCGTCGTTACATTAAAAAAAATACAATATCATACATTTCAGTGTTTGTAGCAAACCTAACCATTTAACCATAACACGTTTATTATTTCAATCGAACAAGAAACATGCGCGTATTACTCTATTGTATTAATAATAGACGTGTACAGTTTTTAGACGAAACATCTCGTAATTCTCTCAGCGAATCGAATGTAACAGCTGTCGGTTATATTTTTAAATAGGTTTAAGATAAAACCATGTAACTACTCTCGTTCAATTAGACGTTGGTATCTATTAGTTGTTGATTTGTGTCGTGTAATGCGACCGGCTGTATCCGCCGCGGTTGAAGATTTGTAAGAAGTAAACGATGCTAATAACATATGTAGTATTTTGAACATTATTTTAGAAAAGTTAAGTACATTGATTTTTTTTAGTGTTGTTAAAATTATAAGTGTTATTAAAAAGCGGATATGTTTGTTTCTTTGTAATGTTGGAGACTAAATGATAGCTTTTAAAATTATTTCGGACTGGCTGTGCTCCGCGGTTTTACCTGTATATATTTCCTATCTCCCGTACCCGAGGGATTTCCGGAATAAAAGCTATTCAAATCGCACTCGGCTGGGTTTTAAACAATCTGTACAAAATTTCATCCAAATCGGTTGAGTGGTTTAGGCGTGAAGAAGAGACAGACACACAGACAGAGTGACTTTCGCATTTATAATATCTACAATTATTTCTAAAATTTTCTAATTATAATAGGTTCATGAAAAACGTTTAATATGTTCTCTCATTATAATCTTTATCATCAAATTATCCTAAAATAAAGATATAAATACAAAACGCGCAAGGCACGGTTGGTTTCTATAATCATTCTAAGGTAGTTTGATGAGCAAACTCTTGCGAAACATCATATAGAGCCATTCCTTTGAACTATCATAAAGAACGCAATATAGTTAGCTACACGCATCTTGAACACTGCAATATGCGAGTAATTGCATACTAAAATCGAACAGTTCACCTCAAGGTCAGCGCTCAAGATTCGTGCCGTTCACTTCCATAACACCACAATTGTGAATGCATTAGCTATTTCCGATGCGCCAGATAGGGCCAAGGTTTATATCGGATTGTGCACTTGTGTTTACGGTGGGGAAATATTCGGAACATCCAACGAGGTTAATATTGGATGCATTTCATGAGTGTTTAATGTTTATGTTAGGCTTGATATTCCCGCGGCTTTGCTCGCGTTCAATTCGGATTAAAAGTACCCAATCACCCGATCCAGCTTATAACATATGTGTGTAATTCCAACAAAAACGTCTTGTAGTTGAGGCGTGATTGACACACAAACATGCAGGCTTTCACATCCTGTATGTATGTTTGTTACTCCTTCATGCAAAAACTACTAAACCGATTATGATGGAATTTGGTATACATATAGGTAGGGTTTAGAATAATCTAAACGTAACGTATACGGTAACGTTCCGGAGTTACCACGGGATCGGTAGTTACGCTGGTGAAACCGCCGTCCACCGCTAGTATATCCATAGGTATAGATATAATTAACGGTTTATTATTATATATTATTAATTAATCAAAGCTTGAATTGAATAGAGTCCTTGTAGGTTTATTTCATCGTTTGACAACAAAATACGTTTGGCAAACTTCGAGCCGTAATCGCGGGCGCCGCTAATGAATAAATAAACAGTTTATCCGTATAAACGAATTAAATAACAATAAATAGTAGTTAAATGAATAATTCGGTGCCAAACGGTGCCAATATGCAGAGTTATGCAGTATGTTGTGGCATTATTCAAATGGTTTCGTGTGGATGAGAGATAGTGGTTATTTGGGATTTGAAGGTTAGATCTGTTTTGTTATCCATTCATTATTATCTACACACTAATAATACACTAATATTACAATGACAGAAAAACTTACACATTAATATTATAAAGAGGAATTTTTTATTTGTTTGAATTGAGTAGGATGCGAAAATACTGGACCGTTTTGGAAAATTCTTTTACGGTTGGATTTCTACATTATCCCTGAACCATACGCTAAATAACATTATGGTACGGGAGCGAAGCCGAGCGAAGCAGCTTATTTATTATAAACACTGCTTATACATCACGTGATAGAGTTTTTTATCAGTCAAAACATTTTTTTTTTGTTTTTAATTTTCGTTGATTGAACCCAAGTACTTTTGGTAGGTTAGCTGTAGTTTTAATATACAATGGTTAAAACTATACCGCGGCTTCAATAAAATATGTCAAGTCGAGTAATTTTTGTTTTTATTCTTTATTTATTTAGGGACTTTTATAACAGAGTACATAATAGTCCCATCGTACCTTAAACTTAATCTATACATCAGATCTTATTTTGAATCAATCAATAACAAATCTTATGAAATATCTACACCTATCATCTACCGGTAACATAACCTTAACCGACTAAAAACAAAACCTACTTCCCATAAGTCGAGTAATAATTCTTAAAGCCATTATAGAGTTTTTATTTTTTTAAATATATTTATAGAATTTTGACTTCGTTAATTTATACTAAACAAAATGTCAACAAGTAAAATTTTATATGTGTCAAAGTTTCAAGTTTACAATCAGGAAATGTCCACTAAATTTATATTTAATGATATTACCTGCATTCGAATGCAAAACTATAACATTATTAATTTGATCGTGAATGTATTATGGGATTAATGCAATCGTAATTAAATTAATTTGTGTTCAATAATCGGTTTTGTTTCATTTGAATGTTTAGAAATGCAAACTAATTAATTTTAAATTCAATTAATATAATTTATGAATGTGATTATGAGAGCATATAATTTTCAACGGTAGCAGGTGTATGACGGTTTAATTGGGTCTCATAGGATATTTATAAATAAATAGATTGAAAGCAAATAAAAGAAGATTCGTGACCTCATTATTTTCGTAGAATATAGTTAGGTATAGAACGCTCGGTATGAACTGTAGGCACGGGTGTGAACAGTACAACAATCTTGATATTAAGTCAGACGATAATTGTAGAAGTTGCTAAATAGCTGATTGAAGAAAAGGAAAAATTAACAATTAGTTAATACGATTTTTTTGTAAAATAGTCATCATAGCTTAGTGGATATACTAACGCCTCATCTTGATAGGTTATGCTTGAATATATTATGTAAGGGAGATTTTCTGTTAAGAAACATGAACAGGAAAAATTGTCATAAGAAAGGGTTTCGAGGCAACGTCGAGTTACCACGCAATAGTTACGTATTCTATCGACCTTTGAATGAGTTTGTCGTTTATAAGGATAGCTAGCTGTTCCACGCGGCTTCGCTCCTGTACCATAATATTATATATACCATTTAGCATCCCCGATTAATAAACTATCTAATACGAAAAGATTTTTTCGAATTTTCTTAGTATTTCCTGAGATTAGTGCGTTCAAACAAACAAACTCTTCGTTCTCTCAAATATGAATAGGAAAAAACGAATTGTCGTAAAGGAGGATTTTGTTGCAACGGGTTGTCACATTTTCTATCGACTTTTCAATGAATTTGTCGTTTATAAGGGTAATTATTTCAAGGATCATTGATATTCTTGGATAAATAATTAACGTCTATATCAATAAAAATCAATGAAATAAGAATATATATATGTTTGTGTAATTCTTATTATTGACAACATGGAGTAATAATGTAAATGATGAACAGTTTTGAATCTAGGCAATTATTTTTACCACGTTTATAATTCGTTACATATTAATAAACAATACAAAATGGAGTAAAAAAATATAATATATTTACAAAACAATATATGGATTGGTCAAGGTAGTTATATTGAAAACAAAATTAAAACCAACTCGACTATTGAAGCACGAATAAATTTTTTTAAATTTGCGGCGCAATAAGTTTATTTTGTTTTTTCCTGTCATGATGGTATATTTATATTATTATTTATATTTATATTTTGTATTGTTACCCCTTGATGGAACTGCATCTTGATTGATTTGTACATAAAAACACTTCACTAGTAATTTAACAAACAATATTGTTTGTTACTGAAGATGGTGTTCGAAACCGGTCTAATTTGTAATAATTGATAAAGTGTAGAAAATATACAAATGTGGAACTAGTGAAGTGTTTTTATGTATGGTAATGGTCATTATTGACAAAATCTATAATATTAAAGAAGTCTCGCGTTTTATGTTTAAAAAGTTCTTTTTTTAAATAACTACAAGGAATTTGTTTATTTCTCAAGAAGTAACTGTGACTTAAATACATCGTAATATGTACAAGTTTCGTGTTTCGGTAAATGGATATTGGTTTTTGCAAAGCAGTTCTGATATGCACCCGTTTGGCCGGTCAAGGGCTTTTATAGTTTATGATTTTAAGGGTATTGGACTTATTTTTATTCATGTTCTTATAGGAAAGATTTCGCTTAGTTGTTATTAATTTTGCTGGTCTTAAAATGATCAGGATCGGTGGAAAGAGGAGGGTTTTGTTCGAGCATGAGTAGGCTTCATATTTTTATTGGCTCTTTGCAGTCGAATTAGTAACTCCAAGTTAAAGACGAATCCGAAGGAATCCAAGTTGGTGACCTCCGCATTGGAAAATTATAGATCAATTTATGTATTATTATTAAAATGTCTATACTACAAAACTTTTTTCATATTGATTTAAAGTCAAAGTCAAAACTAAATAATATATTGGAATAATCCATCTATAACCATGAATTATGGTATGCAAACAATATTTTTACAAAGTAATTACACTTATAATATTATTTATTTAATTTTTATTTTATTTATTTGAACATTCAATTACTTTAAACTGAGGGGCTGATACCTCGCCATACTAAGTATCAAGTATTTTTATTATTAACCTTAACTGTATTTTAAAACTAATGTGGGAATTTAAATAGAATAGACAACGTCCACTGTGTCAAAACCGGTTCACAAAGGAATCTTTTTACTGGAGAAAACCGGAGACGACATTTTATTACAAAAGACTGCTATAATGCAATTGCTGAGCAAAAAAGTAAACGAAATTTCTCCTATATTGGTCTGGGAGATACAAAACGAAATATACACTAATATTATAGAGAGGAAAACTTTGTTTTGTTTGTTTATATGAATAGGCTCAGAAACTACTGGAGCGATTTTAAAATTCTTTCACCATTCGGAAGCTATATTATCCACGAGTGACATGGACTCCATTAAAAAGTATTTTATTTAATGTGGAAAGTACTCGCGTTGAAACAAACACAAGATTATGTACTATTTTTTTTTTCTTTAATTCAGAGAAATTTTTGCATACACAAATGTCTCATAAGTGCACAAATTTAGAGTTATTACTTATAATCTTCTGAAATGTATGGCTGATAATTTAAGAGTGACCGAGCTAAAAAAATATATATTAATTAATTGTTTCGTCCTGGGTATTAAATAATTCGTATGCACTTGTAAACGTAGATAAAAATATTTAGTTCGAACGTTTGAATATTACAAGTGGATTCTATTATTGTACAAATGATCTTGGAGTCATCGATCACGAGAAACTGAGTCACTTTGAAGATATTGAATAAAAATAGCTGCATTTCCTTATTATAAACTGGCTACGACCTGCGGCTTCGTCTGTAGTAGCGTAATGCTAGATAGTCTAGCGGTCTTTTTTAACGTGGGACACCCTACAGGAGGGCAATTTGATAGTTAAGGGGGGCAAAATAACAAAAAATTTCGAAGTTAACATTTTCGCTTCCTACAATCTATTCATTTATATTAAAAATATTTCTTCAGCACAAAAACACTGGCTGTCTTAGATACGATTTAAATATGGGATACTTTATTTCGATGCAATTACAACACAGATAGAATACTCTCTTTATCATAATTATTTATTATAGTTATTTAAATTTAAACAACTCCGTAGTCAAAAATTGGCGGCCTTATCACTTATGGCATTTTTTTCCAGGCAAGGTGAGGTTTGTGGAAAAAAAAGCTTTTTCGTTTTTGTTTAAAATCCTTTAAAAAGTATTAAGTAAGTAAGTTACAACAAGCACAAGAAAATACAATATAATAATTTGATTTTTGCCTTTGAATTTAAATTTTATAAATAAAAGCATTTGTTTCAATTGATCGATCCCCGAGTCATCGATCCATAGCACGTGAAATTGAGTCACTTTGAAGATATTGCTTCGACAGAAATAACTGGCCACTGTTTTGGCTCTGCTGTGGAGTTAGGCTCGCTAGGGTTGTCGCTTTTGTAAATTCAGATTGAATATTTTTATATTAATATGATATTATCGTTTAATTGTTTGTAATGAGTAGTTGATACTTATTACTAGTGATGCGTCGAATAGTAGCTTCACGGAATAACCGAATACCGAATACTGTTCGGTTTTAACTTTACTGAAGTGGATATTTGGTTTAACATATTTTCATTGTTTTTTCGTTAGTTCAAATAAAAACGCTTGGAAATTCTAATAATTTAAGAAAATAGAAATATTCCAACCGAATATATTCAGACAAATACGAATAGTGAAAAAGATGCAGAATACATACACCGAATATCTTATAATCTCTACTAATAACACATTCTTTTTTTTAAAGTAATTTTTTCCAACCCTAATTGCATCCTTAAAAACATGGTAATGTATGTAAAGCGTTATCATTTAATTTATTCTTTGTACCACTTAGCTTTAATTTATTATGAAAAAAGCTCGCAGTTGGCAGCCCTGCGCGTCACAGATTATTTTGTTTACGCTGTCAAACGGTGCAAATTATGTCTCTGTAAAGTATATTTGATTTATTGGGGATATATTTAGAGTAAAGCGCGAGGAAAGTATGGCGGATTCGTGATTCATTTAATGTGAATAGAGACAAGCTTTTACAGTATGGAATTTATTAAGAAATGTCTTGTTTTTTTTGTTTGTTTAAAGAGGATAAGATTTCAAAACGTTGGATTAAAATTTATTAAAAATAAACATAGTAAAATGTACCAATGTGAAGGGATTTTAGCGTGTACATTACGTCCGCAAAATAGATGCAGAATTCAAACTCTCGTGAATGTTATCTTTGGCTCTTTTCATAAATTTCTATAATTAATCCTCACCTTATCTCCTCCCCTTCCTTCAGGCCGGCAAGGCATCTACGACACTGTGATGTTATAGTTGAATGAATGAATGAATGAATGAAAAATTCTTTATTTCACCTATTAAGGATACACGAAGATACATCGAGAATAAAAAAGTACAGTAGGCGGTCTTATCGCTACGAGCGATTTCTTACAGACAACCGGAGAGTAGAGGAAAGATTGCATAGAAGGCGTAGGAAGTGCACACGCAAAGAAAGTTGGAGAATAAAAACAATAGATACACATGAATATAAAAAAATCGTACACAAAAACACGTGGTAGATGTCCATGAGCTACGGTCAGTCACTTAACATCAGGTGAACATGCGGTTCACCTGGTGTTAAGTTCGCTTGTCTGCTGTAACATAAAAAAAATAGAAGAGGCGATCCGTACGACGCAAATCAGTACGCACTATGTGGCGGCTCTCTATACAAACAATATTATGAACCATTCAATTTGTGGATGCTTAGCTTAAACGTTCCCCTTTTACAATGTATGTACGTCGTATTGATTAATTACCCGTTTGATACTGACGTTTATAATGTACATTAAAATATGATTATCTACCAATTTCAGCGTATCGGCCGGTAACGGAGTTATTATTTTGCATAGGAGTGCCGGAAGCGAATATTGTATTACACCGGGGAGGCGTTGTGTAATTAATATTGAAATATATGGTAATAATAATTAATGGAATTACATTTATGACTTTTTCGATGTTACTATTGGTGGAGTGGTTGGAGCATGTTTTTTGTATGTTGAGACGAATTACAGAAAAAGTCGAATTACAGATAAGTCTCATTTAATAACGCTTATAGGTATAGAATACTACTGCCCCACACTACGAGATCCTGAGGTTTTGACAAAACAATAAATATGTTTTATCCTTAACTCTATTTTAAGAGAAATTTCAGATTGTAATATTGTACTAGCTAACCCTCAACGTCGAAACATTATTCATTCGGTTACGTTATATAATTTAAGGTTTACGGAATAGGGAAATTAAAATGTGTGTGCTATAAGATATAAAAGACTATCAGAGCGACATAATCGCGTTGCGATTAAGCTCTTAAATAAGAATAAAAAAAAAATCCTTAACTCAAAGATCGTGAGTCAACACCAGAACTATAAACACATCTGGATTGACGCAGTCGATGTGGCAACGGTCTATTGCGCCGGGGGGTGTGGGTTCGATTCTGGGTGTTAATTTATCTATAGTATGTATATTCACTAAAAAAAAAAAAAAACTATCAGTTATCCAGTTTTCATAGTACAAGCTTTGCTTAGTTTGGGACTAGGTAGCGTTGTGTTAAATGTCCGAGAATATTTATTTAATATGCGTATGGAAATAAGGTTAGTTATGAATATTCGTTCAAACAGTTTTTCTTTTTATATGTTCGACTGACCTAACAAGCGACATAATAGAATTTGTACTGCGAAGTAAGGTAATCCACATTGTTATGACACACATACAATAACAGGGGCGTCCGTTCCGTGTGTCTGTTTGTGCAGATTTGTATTTTCTTTTTCTTTATTGTAATGGAATTATGTATGACCCATTTAGTTTGCGGTATTTACTTATGGTTTGTTAGTAACGTTTGTTTGCTTCAAATGTTATTTAATAAATGGTTACTTAGTAGGTAGGTCAGTTATATAGTTTCAATTAAGATTTTTCTGATAAAGAAATCTCAGTAACAGCTCTGAGTCTGGAAGTTGGCGGTGCTGGAACACCCCCGTGCCTCGGAGAGCACGTAAAGCCGTCGGTCCTGCGCCTGATCTCTCTCCGGTCGTTTCGGTCTACCCCCATCGGGTTATGAGAGTAAAGGAATAGAGAGTGCACCCGGGTTCGCGCGTACACGCCTGCACTATAATATCTCCTGCGCAGCTGGCTAGTGTCTGCTGAGATTGGCCACCATGGCCGAAGTATTATAGTACACGCTTTGCCTAGTTCGCGACTAGATGGCGTTGTGTTAATTGTCCCATAATTATATATTTATCTACTGCTTTATTTGAAAATAAACTGTTTGATAGAGTCATATTTCACTCAGATTTTTTACAAGAAATCAATTAAAAAGAACAACGGTCCGAATTTGAGTGGGCAATTATTTTATAATTCAACACGCGACGCGAATTACAAAGAGCGTGGTTAATTTTTTTTATTTAATGCTCTTTAGATTTACAGTTTCCTAGAATATGATACATGACATCTGGAGTTTTATGTCTATGTGAAGGTAGTTGTAGATGAAATAAATTTATTGCAGGCGTATCTTTTTTATTACAAGCTTGTGTTAAGCATTCTAATAAAAATGTTCTGTGTATAATTTGAAAGCGGATGACAATGTTTTATATGTAAATGGTGAGAATATTATTTATTTATTGTTCTTTATAGATAATCATCGTAGGCCTAAAAACCTGGCTGGGTAAAATCGGCGAACATAAAAAAAAACCTATGTTCGCAAATAAAAATATCTAATTTAATTGTAAATAAAACGTCGTTATATTCGTCGTTATATATAAAGTTATGAATAACATGTAGTTATATGTAGAGCTCATATTCTATGTAATTATTAACAATAAATTCCAGTCTAGGATAACACGTGGAGCTGTCAGCTCTGTGAAGTATGGATTTCTTCACATTGTCTGATATTAGCAGAATGTTTATAAAATTGTGTTCTCACGGATACTAGACTAAATACAATAACCAGCATCCGTGTAAACGTTTGAATGGACTTTGAAGTCTGTACGGTACTTTGCTGGCCTCTCTTGTTGCTACCAGTGCATTTGTTACATTATGCAATTCTAACTTCAAAAGAGGGTGTCAAGTATCAAATGCGTTAGGTCGAACGCGATTATTGTTTCAGAGCTTTCTTTTCTGTTACATGAAACAGTCGTCTCAAAAATCAACTTGGATGTTTTTTGCGTTCATTCTAGTGCATTTGATACATACCAAATTTTTTAAGATAAAAGCACGCTTATTGGTATCAAATGCGCTAAGTCAAGTTCCCTTACATACGTTTATAGATAAAGCAGTGAACAATCGCAAGAATCATGCACGTCACCTATTTGTCCACCCCTAAACCTCATTACGCAACCTGTCATACAGTTGGCGGGGTAAACAAAGTGTGTACGGACCGTTTCGCGGCAATATATCACACAATGGCGCGCGCGGTGACAGCCGTGACAGCTGTCAGTGTGACGTGTCGCGAGGTGTTTTTTTTTTTTTGGAACTAGGCAAATGTTCGGCATGATTAGTGAGTGAATTGGTTATAAGTAACTCTTCGTCTATTCTTTGTTGTAGGGAATTTGGTATCTTATTTATTTTATGTATGTTTTCGCTTTATGTCGTATTTTTACTAGCCCTTTACTTTTTACAAATTATGCTCTTGCCCTTGAATTTCCTAAATGGGCGGTGATTATTGAATTAGTAATAGATAATGGCAAGAGTCAACTGTCGCCTATCTGTCACCCATTTGTTTACTTATAAACCTCATTATAGAGTGGCCGGGTAAACAAAGTAAGTTCGGACCGTTTTCAACTCTTTTACTTCTCTCGATTGTATGACTATTCTTTTCCAGTATGATATGAGTTTACATTTCCCCTTCCACCTCAGGCTAGTAAAGCAAGCAATGTATGATAACTAAAATTGTTAAAGTGTTACTTTACATCTTCTTTTAAATATATATTTATTTGCTTTAAACGTGGTAGGGAAGCTAATTTACAACTCTTAAATTCCAACATATTTTACTTTAAAAAGGTGTGCCAATGTAAGTTTTAGTAGTACAAAAGTAATGGCTAATTACAATTTTATTGATATTGTCGGCGACAATGATGACAATGGAACCAAAAATAACATCAATTTTGTCCATAATTCGTTTTTGTGTGTTTTACAGTTCATCATAATTGAACTACAAATGTGCTAACAATATAATTTTTTAACTACCGTCAATAAAAGAAATAAGAATACTTTAAAACGTGCTCAGTAATTCGATACAATCTCGCCGAGTAATTTACAAAATGCGAAGTTTAAATGAAGATTGTTCTCACAAAACTCGGATCGTTTGTAAATTAATTAAAATTTCGCGATAGTTAAATATTCCAATCTAAGTTGTGGCGGTTCCGTGTGGCGATTGGGTATCGTAGTTGTAAAACTCGTGTGTAAACTCGTATTTTTCCATATTGAATAAAAATTAACGGATTTTAAATGCGGTTTATTGAACAATATTTTACGCAATTATTTACCCTGACGTGAATACAGCGAGCATGGTCGCGATCAACTCTCATCTCAGTGTTTTAAATTCAGGCGATATTTTAACGTTTCAAATTCTCTAATTTACAATTAAATTTAGTATGTTTTTTTATTGTTATCTTACGTTACTTCTTAGCTTCTAAAATTACTTGAATTAAATCGAATATAACAAAGATTTTTTAAAAATTCTGTTCTCTTTGTGTGGTCCTATAAAAAACAAACACACACACATCCATACATCACCACTTCCGCCACATTTTGTACTCACACAACATCATTAGCAATACATTCCACTCACAAAATGTAAGCCACGTTACAAAGTATTCTCTTTAGCGTATATTTTAATATCCAAATAAGTAATTAACCGGTAATTATTTTTATGGCCAATTTCCCTAAGTACAAAGTTTCGTAAAACTGATCAGCGTGACCCAATTCCTAGGTTAGGATTGTGGTGTACTGTGAAAGCTAGGATTTGTAAGATATTTTTTTTTTAATTTATCATATTTTTTGGTTTGAGATAATCGTTAATGAATATTTGTCGTCTGTAACTGTATTGATGGACAACATTTAAATGTTATTGTATTGATTATGTAAGTGACAAAATATTTTATTGTTATGGTTCTGTAACGATTAAAGTTATTATGATGTCTATTTAATAATTGATTCTACTGTTTTAAGTTCTTATTACTGAAGAAGGTATATTAGCTATATTACTTAATCCTGTAAAAAGTGAAAACCGGTTGTTGCTATGCTGAGCTGCAATATATAAATATACGTACGCTGATGGTCGTACATAACCTTTGGGTTCTGTACATAACCTTTGTATCATTATTAACTAGAAAACAAGACCAGTTTTTTGGTTGTCTTTACTAGGAAAATACCCTATAATAGTGAAGCGGTTATTTGTCAGTCTCGGTTGCCAGTTCGACGCCTGTTCACATCGTGTCCTACCCGCATTTTATTAAAGAAAGAAAACATTAAAAAAATTAAAAGCCATCCTTAGGTCTATCCTGCTGCTATTCCTTACCAAAAAAAAAAATAAATTCGCCTGTCTTTTAGTAGTAAAATAGCTTATAATAGTAACGCGGTCCCCACGTGCACCCAGACGGCGTTTCGTCTTATTTTAGATCGACATTCGCGCTCATTTGTCACGCTAATGGTCGCGGGTTTAATGCCTGTCCATCTTGTTTACTATTTCACCAATTCTATCTCATTTTTGATGATTAAACTATCGATTTTTCGAAATATGATTGGTTCTATACTATTGGTGGTCCAGTGGTCGAAATTCGACCATAAACAAATACTTATGTATGTGTATGTGTATGTGTATGTGTGTGTGTGTGTGAAATGCATGATAGTGTGCGTCATATTTTATTGATTTAATGTACTTTATAAGCATTATCATTGAAAAAAATTAGCGTTCTGCACTTCTCCCATACATAAAATAAATTGTGCCAAATTTTATGCTCCTGCGTATTTTCGTAAAAAAGGGGTCCAAAGTTTATGCTTCACGTATTAATATATAGATAACTAGCTGATCCGCGCGGCTTCGCTCCCGTAGCATAATATTATACTATCTATTTTCCGGGATAAAATATAACCTATACCGATTTGGAAGAATCCCACTAAGTAATGGTAAAAGAAATTTTGAAATCGGTCCAGTAGTTTTTGAGCCTATTCAATACATAAAACATAGAAAAATACAAAGGTTTCCTCTATATAATATTAGTATAGATAATTCATAGAGACAAACAACGGAAAGCGACTGCGGTATGCTATGTGATATGACGTATAAAATTTTTCATATTAATGGATCGTTCGTTATAATTAATGTTGTTTGGAAACTGTGTGTATTATGATATAATTAGTTTGTTCGCAGTTAGTTGGGTTCTGTTTATATACTTACTGAAGGAAGGAAACTTTTCTTGTTGTTAGCACAAGATATATTTAAGTAATACGTAGAAATATGATGTAGGTATGTTTCATTGTAAGGACACAGTACTGTGAAATATTTTTAACCGACTTTCAAAAAAAAGGAGGAGGTTATCAATTCGACCGTATTTTTTTAATTTTTTATGCATGTTACCGCATATCTCCTCGGTGCCTTTATCTATTTTCAATTTAACAAGATATTGCACCGACTTTGTGTAGATTTTAACAAAAATGAAATAAAAGTTATTTTCTACTTTTTAGATCGAGGAAGTCGGTTCTATTTTTTGATGACTGAAAAAAGACAAAGATCGTTCGAGACTAGCTCTGCCTCGCGGTTTCACCTGCTTATATCCCCGATCCCGTAGGATTAAAGGCTATATACCTACTTAATCTTACAAAAAATACTAGGGCAACATAAACTCCTGAAACTAATGAATAAACAGTATGTTTTGTCAAAGGAAATCAGTAGACGCGTCACGTAATAGCGGAGGAAAAGAGAATAGCTGAAGGAAATGGATGTTCGCAGGGCTGGATGGCAAAATTGTGTGTGATTGATGTTTCTTTACTATGAGTAATCGAGAGATGGTTGATGTTCATGTCCATATTAATCACTCAATACTGATATGTAGGACAAAAAGAAAAAGAAAACGTAATACAATAATGATATAATAATAATTACAATTGGGCCTCTCAGCTGGAGATTGCAGTACGCCTTAAGGCGAGACACTAAGCGCCATAATAATAACGTATAACTAAGTTTAATATATAATTTTATGTAATATATTAACTAGCTGAGCTCCGCGGTTTCACCCGCGTATATCTCCCGTTCTCGATTTTCGTGATAAAAGGTATACTGTCCTTCCTCGGATTCCAAAACAATCTCCGTAAAAATTTTCGTCAAAATCGGTCCTGTAGTTTTGGGGGCTAATCAATTCTAAAAAACAAACAAATAAATATTTTTCTCTTTACAATATCAGAATAGATTGAATAATTGACTTATAACGAAATGCAAGAAATGCAACAAACAAAGAGTGTTGAACCGTTAACACCGTTAAAAAATATTGCAGTTACGTAGCTACAGACATTGTACTTTGTATACCATTGAATTTGTCTCTGATGTTATCATAACTTATTTTATTAATATAAGTCATTTAATTTGATGATGCTTTTAAATTAACTAAACGTCATTTTAAATTGACATAGTTTGCCTATTCATACAACTCCAAGTATATTTTTTCTTGTTTTTCTCTAAGCATTGGATTTTGCTACAATTGTAAAAGTTATACGGCGACGATAATATGAACAATAGTATAAGTTGTATATTAAGTATGCATGATTCGCCTTTCGACCACAAAATTCGGAACCCCCAAATTCATATTGATTCCGTCGACATTCCTTGAATTTAATATAAGAGAGCCCAAGGCGATCTCATAGAACCGTTATTTCCAACGAAAATCCATTGAGGAAAATGTTTATTTATATGATATTCAGTAAAAATACAAGCGCGTATGTATCTCCGAAAATTGAGGGTAGGTATAAAACTATTGGAATTTCTTATCGTGAGGGTACACGCAGACTTATGAGGAAAGATGGTGGTTGTGGCGGAGTGATAAGGAGGTGTTATGTTTGTTTGTGTGGTGTAAAGGCAATACAGCCTTTCGTGTTCATTTGTTTGTAGATAAGTCCAGAAATTAATGTGAAAGGATACGTCATGTAACTATGTGAACAAATTGTCCAGTGGTATGATTGAGGCACTAGTGTTTCTTGTTAATTTCGGTGGAAGGGAAGGAATTGATGGACGTGTGTACTTCAAAATAATATAGACTTCGTACCTTAGAACTTTGTGTTGTATGTTACTATTGTATGAGGTGAAATTGTAGTTTTAAATAATGAATTTATTTTTAGGTATAAGACATACAATGTTTATTAATAAATGATATATGTATAACGATAACGATGAACGTGTTATGTTTGTTTGTGTGGTATGAAGGCACAGTGATTTTTGTTAATTTCGGTGGAAGTGAAGGAATTGATGTGGGTGGGCGTGCGTGCTTCAAAATAATGTAGAGTTAGTACTCTGTATTTTGGTTTCAGATCTTTGTGTTATATATTGTGTTACTATTGTATAAAATTTAAAATTGTTAATACACAGTAGTTTTAAATAATGAATTTATTTATCAGTACTCCATATTAAGTTTATTAATTAAGGATATTTGTTGGCAGGTATGACACAAGGAGATTCTTAGCGTAAGGAAACGCGTAGGCTTACCAGGAAAGATGGTGGATGGGTGAAAACGTGTATGTTATTTGTGTGGCATGAAGGAAATACAGCCTTTCGTGATCATTTGTTGATTTATCAAGTTAAAAAATTTATGTAGATGGACAAGTGTAAAAAATAAATATTTATTATGACTTCATTAAAAAGTATAAGAAAGAAAGAATAGAAAGATTGCATTTATTTCGATACACAAAATAGCTGTCTTTACATAAAAAACAAAGACGGGTTTGTTACAACACCTATAACTCAAGTCCTGCTAAACCAATTCGGCAGAAAATTCGTAATTCTGTATGAAAACGAAACCGCATAGAAAGCTCAAGTGTCTAATTAGTATGCAAATAAAACGCAAACGATATAAAGAATTCGGCTATTGGCAAGCAGCACAATCGGTTTGTTGAACCGCCTCGTATATTATGTTTAATCGGAGACCGAATACCGTCTAAAGGTTACCTGAGTCAATATTGGTGGATGCATAGGTCGATGATCTGTTATTTATAATTGATTGGGTTCATTGTGAACACTTATTTTGGGATGCTCTATAGCCTCATAGAGTGTGAGAGAAAATAATAATGAAAATTGTATTTTTGTATTGTCTGAGTTTATAATTGGTTAAAGTACGTTTATCAGTTAAATGTCAGTTATCATCTTTAGGGGAGACTTACTTCAACCAGGGGAACCCTGCGATGATTGTGTCAAGTGTTCCGGATATTATGGCTCGGTACGGATTTATTGGTTTTTGTCATTTCATCAATTAATAATCTCATTTATAAGGTTATGAAAACCAAAGCGTGTGAGTCAATTGAGTTTATCGATCAGGGCTTCAACACTCGTACCAAAAATTGTCGTAGATATTTACAGAAGTGGGAAATATTTATTTTTAAGTACAATTTATCAATTTCTATTCTACTATTGTATTCTATTCTATTCTTTTAAATTTTATTAAGGATTCATTGTCACCTACAATCATTTCCCTAATTACCTTGTTAAAAAAATTGGCCATGAATACAAAAAGGGGTTTCCAAAGGGAACTTTCTAATTCGAATAAGCCAGTTAAGAAACCGTGTCCAGACTCCCAAATAGTTGAGATAAAACTTGAGCGAACTGACGTAATTACTAATCAGTGCATTGAACTGGATACATGATGGGATACCTGTATCGATTGGGTATTTTTGAGCTTCTGACGTCATGGAAGAGGAATTTAGCCATTTGATACGTATGTTTTTTTAAATTAAACTTATATTTATAAAGTGGATTCAAAAATGTCAGACCTATTATAGCTGAAAAGTTAACAATCGTAACACGTGTGGCCTTTCTAAACTTTGAAGAGTTATTCCCGGTCTGACATGTTAGGTTATTCTAGATTCGAGACCTAGATAGTAGTCTAGACCAGCGTTTCCAATTTGTCGGGTCGCGATCCGGTACCGCGCCATTAAAATATGTTCCGGGTCGCAATTCCCTTGCCTTGTTTTAAAATTAATGTTACTCTCTTGTTACAAGACCATTAGCTTTAACTTTTATTATGCCTTTTGCCACGAAATATATATGTAAAGCTGGGTTTTTATTTTTTAACACTATTATATATCCTGATTTGAAATGGAACCAGACCTTTGCATAATTTTTCGTCACTAATACACAAAATGTTTGTATCATATTTTGTGGCAAAAGAGGCTAAAGTGTAGTACTTATAGAAATAAAAAAAAGAAAATAGACAATTTTATTAAAAATTAGCTGAGCTCTGGGGCTTCAACCACGTATATATCCCGTTCCCGTAGGATTCGGGTTAAAACCTATGTCATTCCTGGGGTTTCAAAGAATCTTTGTAC
Source organism: Phoebis sennae (assembly GCA_001586405.1). Taxonomy (NCBI): domain Eukaryota; kingdom Metazoa; phylum Arthropoda; class Insecta; order Lepidoptera; family Pieridae; genus Phoebis; species Phoebis sennae. Next base: position 42,423 of record LQNK01000729.1, read on the forward strand.
AAAATTTCATACAGATCGGTCCCGTAATTTCGGAGCCTATTTAAAATGAACAAACAAACAAATCTTTCGTATTATAATTGTCTATACTAATATAATATATAACATTAGTATAGACAATTATGATTTTTCTTATAGAACCATCTAAGGTTTACATGAAGTGGGCCACAAAAGGGTAGTGTCAAAGTTACCGGCCCATGGCAGAACATTGTTTGGGAAACACTGGGGTAGACTCTAGACATTGAAAAACCTGAATTTCGCCGGTTTTGGAACGTCTAAACTTGGACTTATGTCTGGGTTATTTTAAGTTATACTGTGAAATTGGCTTTTGATACAGTTTCGGAATAGATAATAGTAGATGCATTTGTATGGCGGTTGGAAGTATAGGAGTGTTTTCTGTTTAAGAAAATGAGGCTTTGATGATTCGATGTTGAGTTATCGTTGTTTGTACCTTATCGGTCTTTGATTGATGATAGAAAAGAGGGATCTGTGCTATGAAAATTATTCATAACCGCAAAACAATACGATGAATACAATACTTACTATTTATAAGTTAAAGATTTATGGTGAGTAAAAAAATTATTACTAACTAGCGATCCGCGTCGGCTTCGCACAGGTGCAATGCTGATACTAGATACACTACAGAAAACTGTGAACGTTGTATTAAAAATTTACATTATTTTGATAAATCTCGTAGGGTTCAGCCTGCGTTTGCAATGTAAGCGAAAAAAAAATCACATTAGAATCCTCAAAAGTAGCAGTATTTCTCCACTATTTAATGTATGTTATCATACATATAAACCTTTCTCTTGAATCTCTCTATGTACTAAAAAAACCGCATCAAAATCCGTTGCGTAGTTTCAAAGATTTAAGCATACAAAGTGACGTAGGGACAGAGAAAGCGACTTTGTTTTATACTATGTAGTGATTATGGCTTATAGCTTTAAGCTTTGGTGCGAAATAAAGTATTTATTCATTCATTATTCATATGGCGAACAAAATATACACCGTCATTAACGTTCAAGAATTTCACCTTTAAACATTTGTAAAAAAGGAACACCCTGTACAAGAATAAAAATTTCTCCGTATTCTCTTTCCGATGTCACACTTAAATCTCCTACACGGATGTTAGTTAAAAATAGCGCGGAATATCCCGGGCTTAGTCGAATTCAAATTTGTGGCGCACACCCGCGGCGCGTATTAAAGCCGGTATCGCGTTTTATGAAATCGAATATCGGTTGACATGTTTGTAGACATGGTGTAGTATACATAGTGATTAAAAAAGTGCGGCGCGCGAAAATGTATGAGAATTTTTTTGGTGGACGCAGCGTAGTTTTTTGTTAATAACTGGTGTTGAGTTTTATTTGTTTTTTAGGTGTAATATGGTTGGCAACACAAATGAAAAATTAAGGAAAGTGTCGTAACGTTTAAAACCGTTCTGTTGATTATAAGGAAGTCGCAGGCTGAAACTAATATAATTGTAGGAATTTGATGCTTACCAAGGATAACAGTTTAAAGGCTGACATCGACTACCTTCTATTATTACAAAAACTTTCATTAGTGTAGATTATGTCCGCAGAACACATGTAAGAGGTTATTCATTCATGAAATAACAAACGATCGGTAATATCAATTGTATACCCTATTTAATAAAGCTTAAGGTTCACATTTCATTACACACGTCAGAAGTTATGTATCTAGAGGAATTAGGATTACATTCATATATAAAAACATACTCTATGCACAATTATTAAGGTCTATATTTGATTGCACGCGTCATTACTTATGTTATTGTTCTACAGAAATTACAAAGCTATTTATTTATGAATGTGTACTCTATCTTCGTACATTAAGGTCTATAATTCATTGAACATGGAATAGGTCTCAAAAACAATGTCAGTTTGCGGTTTGGTTCCCGGCTGTGGCACGGTATGTTTGTGGTACGTTCGTAAGTCGGCTTATTTTTTTATAATGACCATTTTTTGTTGGGTATGTCGGTTTTGTATGTAATATATATATAAGGGTATTTCTATCTTATGTATTCGTGTAAATGTAATGAACGAGTGTTTTGTTTGCTACAGATTATACTACCACAGACTGTCGAGATTCCTAATTAAATATACAGTAGGTTATGTTAATTAAATAAAATTAAAATATATAATTTCACACCATGTATAAAAGTATGGGTAAAAGTAGTTGAATTAAGAAGATTCATCTCGGTTCAGTTTTGAAAATAAAGGTTTATTCATATGTAGTTTTAATCAAGATTCATTACAGAAAGTGTAATCATGAGCGAACTGAAATAATTAAAAACTGCATAGTTCATTAATAGTTAACGGTTGGAAATAATCACGATTAAAATCGGTTACAAATTTAATTACTAAATGAACTAGTTCAATCTGATACAAAATAAAAACTTAAAACAGCTTAGTTAGTAGAGTCCTAAGGCCGGCCAAACAGGCTGAATTTGCAGGATCGGAATTAAGATTCTTAATTTAGAAAGGCCAGTTTACCATACAATATCGGTTTGCTACACACACATCCTGATTTTTTCAGATTCTGAATTTCTTAGATCGACCTGTAAGGATCTGAATTCAGACAGACATTCAGCATGTGTGAGGCCGACCTAAAACACCTTAAATAAAGCTAAATGTGAAATGTTTACAAAATTTCATTAAATGAAGATATGAAGTGACGTTCACGGTACGATATTAAAATATCAATTTGTTAATCAAGAAGCAGATATGACGCTACGGAATAATCCCCGGATGAATCAACGAGTATGCACAATATCAACTTTTGGCGCCACGCCAGCTTGGAGCTTAACATACGGACGACTAATAGTCGCTGAATTGTCCACCTGAAGTTTTAATTACTACATAAACGTTTAATAATACCCTGATAAATCAAGGAAAGTATGCAAAATATCAACTTTTGGCGCCACGCCAGCTTGGAGCTTAACATACGGACAACTAATAGTCGCTGATTTGTCCACCTGCAGTTTTAATTACTACATAAACATTTCATAATACCCTGATGAATCAAGGAAAGTATGCAGAATATCAATTTTGGCAACACACTGACTTCAGGCGTAATATACGAACGACTAATAGTCGCTGAAATGTCCACCTACAGTTTTAATTACTACATAAATGTTTAATAATACCCTAATGAATCAAGGAAAGTATGCGCAATATCAGACGTAACATACAAACGACGACTAGTCGATGAATGTCCCCCTGAAGTTTTAATTCACGGTTTAATCCCCGAATGACTTTAGGAAAGTATGCACAATTTCATTTTTTGGCCCCACGCTAGCCTCGGACTTATCGTACGAACGACTTATAGTCGCTGATTTGTCCCCCTGAAGATTTTAAATACTGAATGTAATAGTTAAATTAAGTAGTTAAAGAATTGTTTACGGAATTATGCACGACATTTGTTACCACTCCAGCTCGGATCATAAGACACGAGCAGCTGAATTGTTGTCCCCCTGTAGTTTTTAATTATGTAAAGTACTTATTGAATTAAGTACAAGAAAACATAGTTTACCCAGGAATAATTTCCGGGTGAATCAACAAAGGTATGCACAATATCAACTTTTGGCCCCACGCCAACTCGGCGCTTATCTGCACGACTAACACTGACTCATTGTCCCCCCGAAGATTGTAATTAATTTAATTACCAAATGTTTAGTATTAGTTGAGATTTAAAAACATTGTCTAGATGTGAAAATTTTATCATTATGAAACGTCGGCTAAATTTTACTTAATTAAAGGCTTGAAAGAATGTAATATTGGCAAATTAATTTTAGTACATTATTTGTGCATACCTCGGGAACGTTTCGTCGTGTATGGCTTTTATTAGACAATGCACATATAGTATAAAGGTAATTACTAATTATTTAGATAGGCCACCTTGTGAAATCAACTTCCACTTGTGGTATTTGGAATATCCAAATGGAACGATTTGGGCACCTTCAAGTTACGAAACCTTAAATGCCGGCAACGCACCCACGAGTCTTCGTAACTTGTGTATTTATGATTTGATCACTTAATAATAATATCATAAAAAAAATTCGTCACATGCACTTTTCTCAAAACATAAGTAATAACTTTAATAAAATAAGACATTCATTAACGCTTAATTTCGTACGCGACATTGATTCTCTAATCCCGTATCTGTAGGCGCGCTATTTTCGGCCCGTTCCGTACGAATTGATGGTTTTATCAATTTGTATCTCTGAAAGACGGCCGTTTGTTTTACATTGTTGTGTCGCAGTCGGGATGTAGACGATTTATCTTGTAGTTTTTTTTCTCATAGGTTTGATTAGAATTTGGTACAATCGTTTAAGAAGTTGGTGGTATTATTGACGTGTTGTTTTTTTTAGTTTTCGAATGTTTTGTACCGAGGATTATTATTAGGTATTTTCATAACAGCATATGACTGCAAACATCGTTTATGAAAATGGAACATTAGATAATAATTTGATAGAATTATGAAACATTAGCCGAGCTCCGCGGATTCAGCCGGATATTTCTCCTAATCCTAAAAATGAGTAGCATTTTACAAAATTTCATCCAGATCTGTCCAGCATTTTCGGAACCTATTCAAATCAAATAACCAAAAAATCAAATCTTTTAAGGTAATTTTTGGTCGCACAGACTGTAAGAGCCTTATTCAGGTGTATGTTCGTCTAGCATTATTGAATACGTAAAACTCGATATATAGCTATAATAATACTATGTAATGTATTACGTTAGAAAGCTCGTACTTTCATCAATTCGTTTTTATTTAGAATGCATGTGAATTTATTGTTATTGCTCTTACTTTGTGTGTTATGATCGCAATATTGTCGGAAATTTAGATAGATGTACTTGATTTTGTCGAGTCATTTTTGAATTTGGAAAATTAATGCAAATTTACGAATGTACGATCACCGGAGGCATCAAAAAACGGTTTGAGTTGAGCCGGATCCTTTTACCAATTAATGAATTATAGAATAAATAAATCATATTAATAGCGGTCAATCTCTTGATATCAAACCAAACCACATGCTGCGCTTGCTTGCTGTTACTTACTAAATTCATTAATTGTAAAATTTACAATATTAAATGTAAAAAACGAAACAGAATTATTTATTAATATTTCATTATCTATGCTTGAAATGATTTCTCAGTCCAGCAAAGTAAGATACGCATTTTACTACAATAATAGGAAATTTTTCATTTTTCATTTCATTTTTCAAGTTTCCATAGAAATAGTAGGAAAATATAAATCTTGTCTACTTTAGACGAGAATCGATCGATGTGTATTTATTCAGATGTATAAGACATTCATATTTATAAAACTTTCTTTTTTTCTTAAAATTCAGTTTTTGTATTCAATTTTAAATGTTTACTTTACGTAGCGTGTATGCAACAGGTGACACATTCAAGAAAAGTTCTAAGAAACGTGTGACAAAATCTGTGTTTTATTTTAATAATTCAATATAAAAGCAATCGCGAAATCCAACCACAAAACAACGCGCCCAAAGTATTTCCTCGATGAGTAATTCCTGACATCGAATATGATGACAACAAGCAGACAGAGGTAAGTATAACATTATATAAACATTTAGCGCGCGTGCCAAATGTAACCGGGCGATCTTTAGAATTAAATCGCGTATGAAATTAAATAAAATAGTCGCGGCGTATCGTAAAACTATCGCCGGTTATTTATGATTATGTTTAATTTGCGTTAATGTTCGTCTGTCTGATTTATAAGGCGCTTCAAAGATGTTTAAATGTCAAAATGCATTATAGGAATGATGCACTTGTGTGAATTGTAGGGGATGTTGTTTTGTTTTTAAGTCTCGTGTATATGGAAAGGAATAAAATGTTTATTCCACTTTCAAATATCAATCCTCTACGACTAATCTCAACAGATACATTATATTTATTTGTTTATTTTGTGCCTCTAATGTCCTGTTCTATTTATCTTCCAATCCGCCCTGTTTTGGGCGATACTTAAATTTATATTATTTTTTTAAAATCCTTGTTCAATTTACAAAATGTACTGTATAATGTGTATTATAATTTTATTGCAAACTTAACTTTAAACCTCTATATGCATTATGCCTGCCCGCGCTTTGGCTTGCGTTACATTCGGAATTTTATATTTTATATACATATAAACCTTCCTTTTGAATCACTCTTTCTATAAAAAATAACGCCTCCGACCCAAGTATACATAGAGACAGACATCGGAAAGAAACTATGTTTTATACTATAGCATTTTAAAACTATTTTATACAGTGACACACAGTCTTAAAATGCTTAATAGTCCTGCCTTGTGATACATTATTAATCAAGTCAATTACCCAGTAGTGTAGTATCAGCGTACATTTCTATCACATTCGAACAAATTTTAGCCCAACGACATTTTCTTCCTTGCAGTATATAAAACAGTATTATTTGAATGAATAGCTCCAATCAAACGGTAAAATGAGCTCCATTATGACTCGAAATACAAGAATACTTTTAATCGTTAATTCTGTACCGGATCTCTTTATTGACGTACATTCATGCAATTTAAAGCTTGTGTATTGGATCGTTCCAGTTCTTAATGTTACTTTGTGTTATTATTACTTGTTTGATATTTTAATGCGTAAATCGGTGTAATAAGTATATACATTGGCTATTTAAATTTCGTTTAATTTAAAAGTCGTAAAAGTTAGGCATTGTGATGCCATTGTATTAAAACAATACAAATTTTCGTATCTATACTAATATTATAAAACTGAAGAGTTTGTTTGTGTGAAATTTTTTTTAGTGTTAGATAGCCCATGTATCGAGGAAGGCTATAGGTTATATATCATCTCGATATTCCCACGCGAGCGAAGCCCTGGGGCGCAGCTACATTACTATATAACTAGCCGCGCCCGGTTTCACCCGCGTAACTTCTGATCCCGTGGCAACTCCGGGATTAAAAGTAGCCAATTTTAATCATAATCGGTTCAGTAGCTTTTGCGTGAAAGAGTAACACACATACATACATGCATCCTTTGAAACTTTCGTAAGAAGTACGATTAGCAAGATGCAACCATCTGTCTTTCTCGGTCAGTGGCCTATTATAGATTTTATCGTTCCATAAGTGAAAGGAATTTTAATATCGGTCCAGTAGCTACGGAAATAACAAACAAACAAACAAAATTGACTGAATACTCACTAATAAATCAAATCGACATAAAACTTCACTCCATAAAGACGTCCAGTTTGATTTACAAAATATGAATGAACCTTTAATATGACGCTTGGCACATCTCACGCTGCTCTAGGCAGGATGCCGTCAGATCTCGAAACGTAACACAATACGGTGATTGGACATCAGAAACACATTATTGTGGTCGGTGCTTGTGCCAATGCAAATATGAAGTGAAGCGCTGTTTGCTGTTGAAGTCTTATTTAGTCCTTGAAAGCTTTTGTGAAAGATATTGTAGTAGTGATATGAAATCATAGGTGACACTTTTAGTGGGTAGTTTTTGATCAAAATAATCTAAAAGAGTTTTACTGATAAGCTCCGAATGTATTGATTGACCATCATATCTTTTAGAGAACTTAAAGTCTTTCTACATATGCTATTCCAAAAGGGATTATTAATTCTATACTATAGGTTGTATTATATTATTTCTATTATATTTATAGGTTGGAATATGTTAGACTATCTCAGCTTGCGTCTGCGCAGGGACGCTATATATGTAACATATACGTTCTTTTCAGTAGACACTGCCTTCAGAATCGATGGTAAATAAGAAATAAAATATGCATGTGACGTTTCAAAAGAGCTTTCAAAAACGTATTTGAATTTGATATATGGTTGAAAGTAGACATAACGAAGATATCCTCTGTACAAAATGTAATAATGTAGCTCTCCGTTAAATATGCCTTCACATAAACTAGTATTGTTTTTACCGTAACTCCTGAGAATTTGCCTCGAACAATCTGAGATTTAATTGTTTTGACGAGTGCAGTAAAAACTAAACTGGCACAGTAAAATTGGCCTTTGAGGTAACACGTTGTAACGACTCTTGGATTACGGTTTGTGTGTTCTGTGAATGTGAGTCACTAAGACAAAGGTTAGGTGTTTGAAGATTTCGCGTTAGCTTTAGTAAGAGTATATATTTCATTATTGTTATTACATTTGTAGTGTATGGATACGACACTTTGTACTAAATGTATGGTTTCAAATTTCAATATAGTAGCCTAGTTTAGTTTGTGTTTCAGCCACCTCAGTACGTATGTAAGTGCGCTCAGTGTAATGGTGTTTTTTGTCTACTTGATTTGTTAATCCTTCTTCCTAGACCTTCTTTTTTTGTACATACCTACTACTGGTCCGATTTAAAAAATACTTTTAGTGTTAGATAGCCCATTTATCGAGGAAGGCTATAGGCTATATATCATCCCGATATTCCCACGGGAGCAAAGCCCTGGTGCGCAGCTAGTATGTGATAAAATAATAACTACAGCTACGTGGGAAACACAACTTGCTATGTTTAGTGTCGATATGCATTACTACTCTTCCATATTAACTGAAAGGTTTATCAAAGGACAAATATATGCCAAATATAGCCAAAAAAGAAAGCATGATGTTATTTTATTCGCATTATACGAAAAGGCTGAATTACACTTAATGTACTCGCGCATAGAGTCGCTATTCAATTGAAACTTACCGGTGTTTGAGTTCTGTTTGTATGAAGTGTCATGGGCTTATCTCTTCCACCTTATGTAAAAGTGATTCACAAAGACGCAATAAATATACGTTTAAGAGGATTTTTCCCTTTGTAAGATAAAACTGAATCGTAAGCCGAACCCTAGAGTGTTTTTAGGACATATCGGTAAACACTTTTCTTTTTTGTTTGTTTTTAACGCACTTAGTTCAATATATTGTGAGTATTTAGTGTCCCTAAAATGTTTACGTAGCTTATACAAATGTATAGGGATTTTGGGAAGACGTTTAACGGACAAATTTAAGAGAAATCCTTTCAAGAAAGAGATCCATGCATTTACATAATAATTAAACATACTTATATACTTGCGTCCGATATGTAATGTGTTAATTGTCACTAACACAAAAAATGTTTCTACAACGTGGCGCTACAATGGTGACATTATTTTACTTCTTTGGTTACACTTAAATATTTTTTAGTTATTGTAATTACCACAACACCTGCAGAAGAAATGTGAAGCAGTATTGTACCGTGTTTCGTTCGGTGAGTGGGTGCCCGGAGGCCTGTATTCCCATCTCATTCAAAGAAGAAGAAGAAGAAAAATCATTTATTGGGACAACTCATTATACATACATTTACAGACATAATGTAAACAAAGTAAACAAATGAGTGCCCCAACTGGGTCTCCACTCAATGAATAAACAGAATTCCAGGTACAGCTGGAATTCTCACACTGATTTTCAGTGGACACCACTATTGACTCACTGACGGCAGCAACAAAAATCAGTAATAAGAAGAAGAATAATAAGGTTACGTCACATGATTTGAATTAACAACAACTGTATAGACTATTTAGAATAAGAATATGTTTAATATAAGAATAGATAAATGTACATACATAGTTACATATACACAAAATTATACACATTAATATAAAAAGTTACTATGGTAGGGATACATAAAATGATTACCTAATTATGCCTCAAGACCTTTTTGTAACTGTAGCAAATAATTTCTAAGTTTACTCTTAAAACCAAAAATACCTTTTTGACTACGGATAGGGGGAGGAAGGTCGTTCCAGCATTTAGAGACGCTGAATTTCCTTTCCTATCCTTTTCTATTCTTCTCCCAACTTCCAATTATTAATCCACTCACCTTCAGTCAAGCCGGCAAGGCAACTGCGACACTTTGATGATGTTCATGGGCTGCGATCAGTCAATTAACATCAGGTGAACCGCATAGAATCGCATAAAAAAAGGATTTAGGCAATCATAAATAAATAAATCTTTCATTGTGGCGCTAGTCGTTTAATATAATACGACCAATTTCCTTGCTTGATCATAATAAAAGACCTTGACATACGAATAATTTCCAACTATAAAATATATAACATATTACATAATAGAATTATTTATGCAATCTAAATATCAATTTGCGTATTCATTCTATTATAAAACAATATAATATGAGTAGCGCATGTAAATAAACTCGTTGTACTGGTCGTCATTAAATGTTTAGGGTTCCGTACGGCTATAGGAAAAACGGAACCCTTAGAAGTAATCCTATTACTTCGTCCGCCTGTCTGTTTGTCTGTTAAGGTCTGTCTCAGGAATTGCTTATCGAGATGAAATTAATAACGAATACGAGGGCCTTTCATCTTAATTACATATTTGCATGCTTAGTTTTTTGAAACATGATGAACGACTCTCAAATATCATGCTTATGAACCGTGTTCTTGCAAATATTATTTTTATTTTTATCTTGTTTTAGGCCCTGAAAAAATCAAACTATTACCTTAACGTGATCAAAAGATTTATATTGAATTTTTGCAATTTTAAAACCTACCCTTTGATGTAAAATCCTGAGATTTGTCAAGAAGCATGGTCTTGTAGTGTACAGGTGAAGAAACATTCTGAAAACTGTAAATATGTGACACTAGCTCCCGTCCGAGGCTTTACTGAGACTTCATAATCTTCCTTTATTAAATATCGGATTGATTTTTATTAAACTGGCTGTGCCACGCGCTTCTACTTTCATGTAGTCCCGAATCCGTGAGATTTCCGATTTCAAACTATCCTTGTACAAAATTTTATCCAATTCGGTTCAGGTTTAGGCTTGATAAAGAGACAGAGTAATATCGTATGTATAATAGCAGGGTTTCTTGAATCTACTTTCGCTTTAAGTTGTGAAATAATCTAACTTATAAACGGAACCCTCGTTGCGTGAGTCCAATTCTAACTTTCCGGCTTTTTTTTGGTCATAAATCAGTTCCCTAATGACGCGTCTGCGACGAACTTGTTAATTTATCTTTATAGCGGTCGAGATTGTCTCAATTTTAATACAGTATTCTTATAGTATGGCGCTATTTAATTGTATTCAATGGTAGGAGTAGACGTGTTGAACCTAAAATGTTATGAAACATGATGCAAGTTAATTATTTAAATTAGTGTGAGCGTTGGAATATTTGTTGAATGCAAATTCAAGAGATACTTTCAGAAATATTTAAATATGAAAATTATTTTTAAATACTTTTACCCACGGATTCACCTGCGTAAGTCCCACAGGAATGACATGTTTTTAACGGGAAATAATGTTAGCGCATGTCATTTTAGCTTATCAACTATATCTACCTATGCAAAATTTGGGGAAATTCGATTGCGTAGATTTTTCAGGCAAGCTGAAAACCAGCTAGGTTTGCAGTTCCATGGCGGGGTATAATAGGAGAGGCTTCGGACAAGTTTCATCCAAAAAAGGCCCTTTCTCATATAAAAAGGTATCAATCAAACTTATACTCGTATTCACAAACGATACTATGAGGTCTCACAACGCACAGATTCCCATAATTCTATACAGAGTGGCGGTTTGTTATGTGGCGTTTAAGTTAAGTCTTATTGTTTTTGAATTAAAGAGTTATCATTTAGAACACATATTGAGAAATGTGAATATGTATTGAATTTTTACGAATAAAAAGTAATCATTGCGTACATTTTTATATTGAATTTGCAGTCGTTTCATAGTTTTTAGTCCATTTTGTTACCTACTCATTATTATTTTGACCCATTTAACCATAATAAATAGTTTCTTGCTACAAGACGGTTTTAAATTATAGTTACTCATTTTACGCGTAGCAAGTACCGTGTTGAATTTATTGTCTAATAACGCTGTAAGGGTGTATGAAGCTGTTTTGTGTTATCTGAAACGAGCATTATGGTATATTTTTATGGCGCTGTAAATTATCACTTTAAATGTTATTAAATTTGTTAGTGTAAGGGTGGCAAGTTTTAAAGGGTAATGTCGGAATATTGTATGTATGCAAAATGAAAAGATATGAAGTAAATGGAAAATACATAATGATTATAGCTTAACCTTCTGTAAAATATCATCTCTACTCATATATTATGTAGGTTGTTAGGCTCTCTGCAATCTCCTGTCTCCCTTTCCCGTGGGATTTCCGGGATAAAAGTTCCTATGTCTTTTCTCGGGTTTCAAACTATCTCTGTAGAAAATTTCATCCAAATCGGTTCAGTAGTTAGGCGTGAAGAAGAGACAGACATACAAACAAATTTACTTTCGCATATGTAATAATAGTAACGAAGTAAGGACATAAAACATTGTCAAAAGA
>LQNK01000729.1:55000-74156 GCA_001586405.1 Phoebis sennae
TAAGCTTTTTGTGCATTCTGTCTCTTTTTCTGATTGCTCTAACGATTCCGTAGGTTATCCAAGGTTTCAAGGGTGTGTGTTTCTTTGGCATTGTTTTTGTGATAGTATTCTTTGTAACTATGTGTAGAAGCGAATGAACAAAAGTGGAGCAAGCATCATTTACATCTGTTATACTATAAAAACCATCAAGCCACTCCTTAGATTTAAGATCGGTTATCAGTGCTGTTGAGTTTAGTGTCGTATGGCAGTATGGACTGAGTTTTCTAGAGAACAATTTTGCTTCTACCACGTGTTGATGCTTGTGTGAGAATGTGTCTGTGTAAGCACACAGATACGCACACACACTCTTAACATACACATTTCAGATACGTATCAAATCCCACGGGAACGGAGAAAACAGATATACGCAGGTGAAACCGCGGGGCAAAGCTAGTAGGCTACAGCAGGCAAGCGGAGCATGCGGTTCACCTGATGTTAAGTGACTGACCGCAGCCCCTGAACATCTACAACATCGAAGTAACGCAGTTGCCTTACCGGCTTGAAGAGACGGGAAGGGGGGTCAGGGTAGGAATAATGATGGGAAATTGGGATAGGGGAAGAACAGGATGGAAGAGGAATGGGATGGGAATACAGGCCCGGGCAAACGCTCACCGTATGAAACACAGTGCAATGCTTCACGCCGATCTTCATCTGGGGTTGGTAATTTCACCAATCGTACAATGCTCGGCTCCCACTCTTTTATTGCTAAAGATGTTATTCAGCACAATTACCCTCTGTCGTCTCTTACGACACTCACGTTTAGAAATGGGCTGGCGACACGCGTATTCTAACCAAAGCTAGTTTATTTATATTATTTAGCAGTCATATGTTCAGTGATAAGTAATAAAATGAACGTCGTCATTCGTGTCTATGCTCGAGTTTCGATGTTTGAACTATGATGTTTATGGTCGTTGTAAATGTTAAAATCTCCATGTGATTTATGAGTTTTTGAACGATGCGCCGCATGTAACGGTTGGGTCATTTTATTGCTGTGACGTCACTATTATTACGTCACGTGGGACACGTGTTCAGTGACGTCACGTCGTATAATTAACTAAACGTCTGGTATCGCATTGGTGCAATTAAATTTGGTACGTAATTTTTTTCATACGAAGCATGTTTTAACTATAAGGAAAATCATTTCGATCGGTGAAATGTTGGCTCTGAAACAAGTTCTCTCAATATAATTATTTACTAAATCGTTTTCAGTTGGATTCGTTTGTGGAAAAATTGAATACAAGATTTGATCTTTACAGATGTATTTTGCAATAACATAATTTTCCAGAAAGAAAACCAATAGCAGTCAGTTGAAATCTCATCAGAATATTGAGCGCTGAGAATTAATTAGTACTACCGTTTCTACGCCAGACACTAGAGTTATTTACACTTGTAAATACTTTCTATTCAATACTATAATAAGTGTATGAAGGTAAGGCATCTTCTATACATGTAATAATACAGTAACCAAAACATTTCTGTACTATGAATATTTTTCAAAAAGTGTAATCCTAAAACCATGGTTAGAATTATTTTTTCTGTTTGTCTTGTATTATTGTATTATTGATTTGTATGTGGGTCAATCACGTTCAAACCACTGGGCTAATTTTGTTAAAACTTTACATGTTGATAAATTGATAATAGGTGCAACTTATAGGCTACATTTTATTTGATATGTAACGCTACTTAAGTTAAAAATATGTCATACGGCGCTGCAGGGTCTCTACAATGTATATAGTCAACGCAAGCGAAGCTGCGGACGGAAAGCTAGTAAGATATAAAATAATATTTTTTTTTGTATCCAAATTTCAGGTTAACAATGTGTCCTATTAACCAAAAGCTTGACCTTTCTTTCTTTGCCATCCTTATATCGCAGTTTCGTAAAAAACACATAAAAGGCGCACATACACATTTTAGAATAAAATAATGTTCAATGCAAGGAAACCAATACAGCAGACGGGTGGAATCTCATCAAAGTGTAATTAATTCCACCTTGGAGCGCGTTCGGGAAACTTCTGTGTTCAGTGCTATTTCTTTATTTAGTATTTCGTAAGGGATGGTCTCTGACCTCTTTGTGGTCTTGATTAATTATGAGAGTTGAGTTATATCGGATACGTTGAAAAGATTGGGCGTGGAGCGCTTTTGGTAAATTAATTAGAATTTTATAAAGTATGGACGGAGCTTGAGGGAATTTGCAACGTGTTACGCTTTTTATGACGTTTATTCTTTTACACTTTTGACGTGAATATGTTTTCTAATTGCTGTCTTTCGGAGGCGATGCAAAAATGATTATAGGTCTCTTCTGACTGACACTTGACATTAGCAGAATCCATCTTTGATGGGAAGCCATTAAACTAAAAGAAGAAGAATAAGAAATAATGATAAAATCGGAGGAACAAAATTAAATTTAAACACTGGATAGCTAAAGGGTCAAAGAATTAATTATAGAATAATAAATATAATTTATTAGGATACGTAAGATACGCCGCAAATTGAAGTTCATTTTGCAGGGGCGTATTCACGTACCTACAACATACGGGCGTGCCTATGGCACAGTTTCACCCCATTTTTTTGCTTTTATACCATAGAGATGAGAGATATGTTATAACGATAGTAAGTACTGTTATAAAAGTTTATTCTTGTGTTATACTGCAATATTAAATGACTCTTGATAACTAAGCTCAACTACACTTTATTACACCAATTTAAAAATAATCTCAACAGTATTTGTTGTTTAAAATAATATGTGTCATTTTTAGCAAAATGTAGTCAAAGTTTTGCCACTAACTGACAACATATTTTTAACAGAATTATATAAAAACGGTCCCTCGCAATGACGATTCAAAGAATTTATTACACAAAATATTATTTCTACAATTGCAATTCAACTGCACCGAACGAAATAAGTACATCCCAATACTTTATTACCGGACTGTAGCCACGGAATGGAAGAATAATTTCGTAAGATTCCACGAACGCAAACAGGGAGGGTATTATTAAAATACGAGTACCCGCAAGTCGGGAATATCAATAAGGCGGGACAGTGCTGTGCGGTTGGAAAGTTTTGAGGTATTTTGTGAGGAGTATTGAGATATAACGGCGAAATGAAGACTATGTTAATAAATTGAAGACTGGGTATAAATTTATACTAACATTGTAATTGAAGACTGTAGGTGTACCACTATTTTATTATTAGTTTTTAATGTACACTAGTTATTTTTTAAGCATCAATTTTTTAATTATGTAGTTGTGTTTTGTCATAAGCAAACATTTCTTTCTTTCACTGTAATATTATAAAGAGGAAAAATTTGTTTTTTTTCTTTGTTTGTTTGTATTGAGTAGGCTTCGAAACTACAGAACAGATTTGGATGAAATTTGGTACAGAGATTTATTGAAATCCCAGGAATGACATAGGATAGTTTGTATACCGAAAATCCTACGGGAACGGGATATTTTCGCGAGTGAAACCGCAGATCTCAGCTGGAAATAAATACGTAGATAGCGTAGCAAAGCTTGTAATATAGAAACTAAATAACTGATAGACATACCAATAGAGGTTCCAATAGAGGTTTAAAAATTAGGTTCGTATAATCAGAGGTCTAAAATTTTTAAGGTATTCGAGAGAACACAGGGTCACGTCCTGCCTTCCGAGAAGTATTGTTGCTCTTTATAATTTATTATTATTCGCGGTAACATTTGACGCATTTACAATAACAGGCTTTCAGAGAATTTCTCGTCGCTACTAAAACACCTAAACGAAATAAAACAGGAGACTAACGGCAATAAGTTCCATGCAATTAAGTGGCTTAAAAGCTATCCTCAGAATTGCATGTTTCAATTCGAAACACGCCACAAAAGCTCACTGAGAAATGAACCCATTATATAAATTTAGTTGCCAAATAAACACTATTTATGTACATTATTAGATCGCCAACAACGCGCAAGGGATTTCCAGTCAATATTTTAAATTTTACACTTGCAACACTGGCGAATTGGTGTAAATTATAAACAGCACCGGTATTAGTTTGATGGCCCTGCAGGGGTTTTTATTTTATTAGTATAGGCCGGGGTTGCCATTTCAGATTTTCCCCGATTTGTCGTAGTTTAACGATCGCCTGGGGATGGACCTTTTGTTTGGGTGTTGTTTTTTGTAGGAACAAAGGATTTATTGTTTAATTAAGTCTGGTGTCAATATTTTCCTTTTGTTCTAAATAGTATAATAAATTATTCTTTTAGTGTAACACAGTACAATATATAAGTGAGGTCCCGTATTTTAAGGGACACGGGGCATCGGGGCATGGGGCAGATGTTAAATTCGTTTCACTAATTAATTTTATAGTTGATCAGCTTTTCGTGAGACCAAGACATTTTTTATTACAATACAGCACAATATCTAAGAAATTGAATAGTTATAAAATTTCTTTTGCGGGTATAAAGTTAAGTCGCAAACCTTATTTCGCTCAATAAATAATGTTTCCCGGAACAATAAACGTGATTATAAATTATTGCCTTCAAACGGCACAAATTGCTCATTTCGGTCTTCCAAACTAAATACCGCTAATTCGTTCCTACAAATATTCAATTACATTTACGAAATTAATGACAATCGCTCGGCGTCTTATAAAATCATTCCCAAGTGCGTCGAGTCGGTGTTAACGCGTCACAAACGTTTAAGAGATGGCCCGTGGAGGCTCAGAAATTGTTATTCTACGGAAAGTTTGTAGGGTAGACGTAAAATTTGTTGAGGAGAGAATTTGTATGAAATTTATGGATATTAGGAATGTTGAAATTGTTTGTTGTATGATAGTGAGTAAATCGGTTGTATTATGTACTGTTTGCTAGTATTTGTCAATTATTTGTTACTAGCTGATCCGTGCCGCTTCGCTCCTATAGCACAATGTTATAGCCTATGTTACTTGTGGATTATGTAGCTTTCGAATGGTGAATGAATTTTTAAAATCGGTCCTGTAGTTTTTGAGACTATACGTTACAACCAAACAAACAAAAACAAGCAAAGCTTTTCTCTTTATAATATTAGTGTATACTACTACTAGTACTACGAACATTCGATTGAGTGTTGGAGAATCTTTAAGGAAGTTTAAATTGTATGCTGCATAAAGTCAATACATAAGTCAGAATTAAAATGTATATGCAATCTCTTTCTAATAGTACTTTCAATGAAAATTGTTCCCAAGTGCGTAAATTGGCGTTTAAGACAACCGTTTAAGAGATGGTCCTTTGAGACTGGATCGATTGTAAACGAATTCATTAAGTTGATAAGTTTGAAGGGATTTCAGGGGCTAGAATGGGGAATGATGTAAGGAATAAATTGTGGGAAATTGTTTTTTAGGAAAGTAAAAATTGTAGGAATGTTATCCATATGAGTCTCTTGGTCCTTCAAATTAATTTCATATCTTGTTATTTAAAAGATATGTTAGGAAAGCTGAAATTGTATTCTTAGTCACTTATGCATCAGCTAAACAATATTTTTATGGCATTGTAAGTCAGAAAAATATTGGTTAGCAGGCAATGTCACAAATGGTTGTTTACTATATAATTCAAAAGTCAAAATAATATTCAATTGCTTGTTTTTTTATTGAAATCATTCCCAAGTGAATAAGGCGTTAAACGATTTATAGGATAGTCCGTTGAGGCTTAAAGCGGTTAAAAAGACATTTGTTATTTTGAGTAAAGGTTTGCTTTTAAAGGGACAGGAGGGTAGATGTAAAATATAGAGTAGAAATGTTTACAAAATACAGAGCAGAAAAAAATTATGAAATCGATCGGTATTTTGTTTTATAAAACTTAAAATTGTACTCTTAATTGCTTTAGATTGCAAAATGGTTCTTTTCTTTTTTCGATACTAGAGGAAATAAATATGATCCTGCAGTTAAATGGAAATGTTTTAAATTGATGATTGCTAAAAGATTTGTTTCGAATAATTAAAAGTGTAAATCAATTCTTTATGGGACGGCTGATAGATCGTTTTAAGAGTCGATTAATTACTTTTAGTCATAGTTTTTCAGTAAACAAAAAGTTTTCTTTTTGCCAATATCCTTCACAGAATTTAATCGCAATACCGATACTATCAAAGGCAGAGATATCCTAACGCGAAGCCGTAAGTTGTTTTATGTGCTCGTAAACTATCATGGAGATTATAAAGTTTATGACGTCACAAACTCCGTAACGTTTATGCGCGCCTGGTACTCGATACTCCCCGGCGGTTCGGATTCGATTCCCCTGTCGTTTTATGGGGGCGGAAAATATGGTTCACCTTTGTTTCTAATAAAATATGCGTTTGATGATTTAATGCATGTAACTTTACCTATCATTGGTAAACATTGTTAACGTCGCATACTCCGGATCGCTTATAGGGCCCTGGTACATGATAACAGAAAACATATATGTCGGAAACATTTTGTAATTTGATGTTTTAACAAGTTTTGAATGTCATCTTTCTATCCAAATATCACTTGTCAGTTGTTAGCTGTCATCAAAGTCCTATAAAAGAGTACCTGGGCGCATTGGTACCGATTGCGCCTGGTGCTCGAACGTCTTATTGACGTCACGACCCAACTACCCTCACTTTGCTAATAGTCTTTATGACTAGCTGTGATTTGTTGTTAACTGACTAGTTCTATAATTGGCCAGTTGTGTAGAATCACAGTACATTTCTATTACATTTGACCTAATTTTACAAAGTCCCTCTATTAGTTTCTTACATATATAAATAAATAAATAAATAAAATAAATAAATAAATTAACTATTATAACTTAAGGATTATATACAGGTGCAGAGTGTGAGTAATTTTCGTTGTTTTTTATGGTAAACTTTGGCATTTATGGACTGTTTTAAGAGTAAATAGCTCTTATAGTGGATCACAAATATCTAAATGTTTTTGTGTATGCCTTCTTAGTTTGTGAATTAAGGTCAATATTTTCGTGTATTAGTCTAAAGTGATTGTGGCGTGTTCATACCCGTGCCTACGGTTCGTACCTGCATATTCGTGCATTACTTTATTATTCTCTAGGAAATTACACTTTCAAATGGGGTTATGGTGTATTAATATTTGATGGGTTTGAAAGAAAAGGGTGCGCGGTATTGAAGGGTGGGCCCTTTGCTTTGTGATGTACAGGGAAAAATGAAATACGTAACCGTGTATAAGAAGTAGGGAAATGAAACAAACATTTCCTATCAATTTGTCTTATCTTGTATTATAATAACTTTCCGAATATAGCGAATTGCTTTGATTATTTATAATGGTTATTTAAATACGTGCAGTTGTTTTAAGAATAATTTTAACATATCGTTAAACTAATGTTGTTGTTTTTGTTACAGGTATGTTTCTGCCACAATGATATTAAGATAAAAGACGGTTGGTAAGTCTTTTGTATGGCATAATTTAACATGGGTTATAATAATACGAAATTATAGAACTTATACAATTATAATGGGACGAGGGTACGAAGTTAAAAGTTAGCTTTTCGTATGCATTTCTTATTCAACAGAAATGTCTTATCTGGTTGTTTGCAAAATTTAGTTCTCAAAACTAAAAATATATATCGAAGTGGGTATGTTAGTTCATAAAATAAGGATCAGTCATGTGACGTCACAAAGAGAATTGTTCATCGTACGATTTGTGTAACCTTTTATTGAATGTATCCTTTCACTGACTATCTAAGAGTTTAGTTTACTATATAACGCGTTGTAAATGTATCTTATAAATTAAATTGTATGTATTTCATCTCTTACTCAAGCTAAATACTATCTTGTTTTACATAATCTTTCAGTTCCTCAAACTAAAAATGTAGCTAGTCGTATACAATCTTTCTTTTTTTAAATAAAACCTAATGTTTCTTTTGTACCTGCGTGTCCTAGGTTTCAGTCGCGTGACGTCACAAAGGAAACTGTTCACCGGTACAGTCGATAAGCGGATTTGTCTTAGCTTTTACTGAATCCTTCGACTCTGACTATCTCAGAATTTAGTTTACCATATGTGTAAAGGAAATTCTTGTGTGATTCTGTAAACTTTACATAGCTTTTATGCAATGGAAATATTGTTATATTTGCGTTTATTTGTACCTATAATTTAAGCAAGTCAAAAATCAAGCTCAAATTGCATTCTGTCTCTTTCTTCTAATACGTTTGTAATCTATGTATTTATAGAATATCTATGTATTTATAGAACAAGCTAATCTATAGTAAAGGGATATTTCCGTCAAAAATTCATGGATAAATAGCATTATGATTGGCCATCGAGTTCCTCTAGGTTGAAGGTCAGATGTAGTATGGTGACCCAATATCCTGTTCAATAGACGTACATTATCTATGAATTTCGTTATATCCGCCAAATTTGATTTTATTTTTAATTCATTCGTATTATAAAGAGCAAAAATTTGTGTGTATACTTGTAATGTTTTTACGAAAATTAGTTGAGCGATTTTAAAATTAATTTCACCATTGGAACTTCACTGAGTCACATAGGGTATATGACTTCGTACTACTGGAGTGAAGCTGGCTTGTAATAGAAGGACTAGTCTATATATATAAAGCTAAAAGGTGACTGACAGTGATCTACACAACACATAGCCCAAACCACTAGATGTTATGACGCATGCATCCGCTAAGAAAGGATTTTGATCAAATCCCACGGGAACGGGAAATCAGATATACGCAGAGAAACCGTGCGGCACAGCTAGTACATGATATAGTAACTTTTTCATTCATCGTAGCATTTGGTATGCAATTTTATTCGAGGAACACGAAATTCTTACAGGATCATAGTGATTGGTGATGAAGTGTGTAGGTTAAAGGTCGGGTGTAGGTTGGCAACCCAATATCCTGCCTGTTCAATGGACGATTGTGTCTTGGAATGACCTTTCATAGTTGGTGCTATTTATAATCCGTGTATGATGAACTATTGGAGACATACTATAGTTGTACGCTTATATATAGAGATGTTTTGACAGGAGTTCTTTTCTTTAGTGGTTGTATAAAAATTCTGTGCCCTTACTTAGGTTCCAAACCATCTCTACACTATATGTGCTCCGCGGTTTCAACCGCATATATGTCCAGTTCCCGCAGGATTATCGGGTTAAAAATTTATTCTATGACATGACTCCTGGGGTTTAAAAGAATCTCTGTATAAAATTTCATCCAATTCGGTCCTGTAGTTTCGGGGCCCGTTCAATACAAAGAAACAAACCTTTCCTTTTAATAATATTAGTAGAGATGAATATTTATCACAGTTTCTCCTACTATTTATAGGGTAAACGAAGAACAAACAGTCTAACAAAATCACTACATAGTATAAAACAAAGTCGCTTTCTCTGTCTCTATGTCCCTTTGTATGCTTATATCTTTAAAACTACGCAACGGATGATGATGCGGTTTTTTAATAGATAGAGTGATTCCAGGGGAAGGTTTATATATTTGATAACATCCATTAAATAGTGGGGAAATACTGTTATTTTTGAGGTTTCTAATGTGATGACGTTAATTATGAATAAAGGTTTTATTTTTTATGTTCACAGTTTTCCCGTAGTGAATTTAGTATCAGCATTGCACCCGTGCGAAGCGGGGCGGGTCGCTAGTTTCGAATAAAATAATCTTCGAAATATAATGATTGAGTAGGGTCGTAGGTTGGCAACCCAATATCGTTCCTGTTCGATGGACTATTATGAGACGCATGATCGTCTTGAAATGAACCGTTTAAGTATGGTTGACGTCACTCCCTTGTACAATACAAAAAAGATTGTATGATTGTAAGGATTGGTAATAATTCATTGTTGTAAAAAAATTAAGACTAATTAGTCGTCAACTATCAGTAAAATTCTTCTAAGACTTAAGTAAAGAAATTTTAACAACTTATTTGTATTGAGTAATACTGTATATTGAAGTTTGAACTACAGAGAGTTTATTTTATGACTCCACGTAACTTCTTACATTAAATAGACATTAATTAGCAGTCATAGAGTGTAAGCTGCAATAACAATATGTATGTATTTCCGATTCGGTTTTCAATTTATAATATAGGCGTACTGTCTCATCAAATAGATAGTTTCATGCAATTATTTTCTTGAAACTATTATCTACCTTTCAGATATTTAATTGAAATAATAAAAAATTGCCACTAACCCCGTAAGTTATTTTTAAGTAACACACCTTAAATTCTGAGTAGTAAGTGTTTAAAGATAATCCGAGTGAGCCAAGTTAACACAATACAGATTTTATACTACACTTAACAGAACCCGTAACGCGATTTCAGCGGATCTCAGCTTAGAGTAACGTCCAAATTAAATTTTTATTTTTCAGCGAAGCGCTTTATAGCGCTGTTCTAAACGGTTAAGTTTGTGCGATGATGCGTTTATGGTTTACGACTCGTTGAAACATATTTGTTAAGATAGAAAGGCATCAATTAAACTCCTGTCGCCATTTTCGCCATGCTCACTTCGGTACAGCACCTCTTTATGTTCTTTTTTATGTATTATAGTAAAATATTTCCTTTCTTTCTTTCATTTGTTTATTTGTATTATACACGGTGTTTTATAATGCTAAGCATCCACACATTACACTCGTATCGTACGATGGATCAGTGGACGGACTTGTGTGTTATTCTATACAAATAATAAAACGATACGTGAAATCCGATGCGTACAATGTCGATATGCGAACGCTGAGCTTAAACTCTTTTCTGGTCATTATTTTTAAGACTCATTTTTTCCACTGCTGCGCAAAGGCCTCCGCTTTATCGGTTTATTCTAAAAAAGATAGGTACATGCAATGACTTTCTCTTGGGTAGTAATAACTACCCTAATACGAACTTGGTCTATTTTCCGCTAAAACAAACCGCTGTTCGAACTCAAACTTTGCTTTACTAAAGCAAGATCCGTAGAAAATATTCTCAAAATAAAATTCACTCGCCAAACAGTTCTTGCATTCGGCTTAATTAAAATTTCAATACAAAGTCGTGAAGTTGCATTAAAACTGAATGCCAACTAATTGGCAGCGAAGTTTGAAACACGGAGGCATTATGGAGTTTTTAACTGGCATCTTTGTTACGGACCTCACTGAGTTTGGTCATTTATAAGTCTTTATATACTGTTGTGAGAGTATTTTCTACTGACACGGTGACAGCGTTAAGGAAAACTTCGTTAAAGTTATGGGCACTATTGCAAATTTATGATAACAACGATATAATGAGAGGAGCTTTTACTGAAGCCTAGAAGGCCAAATGAAACTACTCCTTTGAAAAATAATGCCTAATAAAATAATGAATGCCTAGTTCCTATAAAAATAAAGCGGGGACTTTTGCTTATGGACAGTACAATATCCTATTAGGCGTAAGTCTAAAGCGTATCTGTAATAAACGTGGTGTTAACATAACTACCAAAAGTTAGTTCGGTTGATTACAATCGTTTATGAAAACGGCTTGTACCAGAAGCGTTTTCAGTCGTTTATATGAACCGGGCTTAAAAGTAGGTCCTATGAGATTATATTCTGCGTAAAAGAGGTATCGTTCGTCGTCTCTCGACATAGAAGTTCTATATTAACGCAAAATTGTGGATCATATACCTTGCATATGGCAAAAATTTAATCCTACTAACATTATTAATGTAACGCTTCGATGTGTGGATCGACCACACTGCAACTACCGAATGGATTTTGATGAAATTTCGTATATAAAGAGCTATAATTTCGTATATAAGGCTACTAGATGAATTGATCTATGGACCCCAAATTTAACAAACGAAGCCGCGGGTACGAGATAGTAATACGCATATTAACTTGGTGATGAAAAAGCCCTGCATACTTAAGTATTTATGTACTCTTTTGGCGGGCTAAGATGGCGACCTCGGAATAACGTAAGCGCTCTGCATAAAGTTTCATTTTCATAACGTAAAAAGTGGCGGGAAAGGGCGCGGATATTAAATTCCTTCGCGTTATGTTTTTGGGACGTTTCCGCTGTTTATTGTAAATAGCTGTGTGTGATATATGTGATAGGAGGGTTGACGGTTGTAATAATGATGTGTATAATCTTTATAATGTTTGTTGATATTTTATGTATTCTTTCTATATAAAAAAAACTAGCATTCCACCCTTGGACGCGTGGACTAATATCCTATTTTGCAAGTTGGATCAACCTGCACCCGTGTGTAAAATTTGGTTAAAATCGGTTAAGTAGTTTAGAAGTCCATCGCGGACAAACACTGTGACACATAATTTATATAAATTAAGGTGACAATGACAAAAGCAAAAGCACGACAAGTTTGTATTATATTTGTTTTAGTTAGAAGCCGCCGTTCGTTCGCCGTTAGTGGTGTTCAAAACAAATTGGATAAACATTTTAAGTTTGAAAGAGAAATAAAAATAAAATATTTTCCAGAAGAAAATCATCTTAATCGGTATTTCCCTTTACTTTAATTTGATACATCGATCTTAAATCATAAATTAAAACATTGCACTAAAATATTAAACATATTTCAAATAATATTTAATACCAGTGAAATAAAACCAGTAAATTGTCTACAGAAGTGTCTCGTCCGAAGTACAGTCGCGAATAAACAGCGGTATAATTTATTGCGATATCGAAACTGTATTTGACAATGGTAATGTATGGCTTGTTGGGTTTTTTGCTGTATTACGATTTAATGGTTGTCATTGTAATACTTTTACGAGGTTCAAATAAAGAAAAAATAAAATTGAAAACTATTTTAAATTTTGTTTTTAAGTCTTATTTATTATTAACATTGTAAAATTGTAATAACTTAAAATGGCTTAGAACATTAAAAAACAAGATTATGTAATAATATATAGTAGTATCGACTCGCCCCGGCTTCGCACTGTTTCAATGCTGATACGAAAACGTTGTATATAAAAATAAGTGCATTATTTTGATAAATCTAGTAGGGTTCAGCCTGCATTTGCAATTTAAGCGGAAAAAAAATGATAATTAATTTATTACATTAGAAACCTCAAAAATAACAGTATTCTTCAGTTTTTAACTGATTTCATGATACATATAAACCTTCCTCTTGAATCACTATCTATTGAAAAAAAAACCGCACCTAAATTCGTTGCGGAGTTTTAAAGATTTAAGCATGCAATGGACAGAGAAAACGACTTTGTTTTATACTATGTAGAGATTTTATATAAATAAAATAATAAATTTTCCGCACAAGTGTCCGTAGTACAGTCGCGAATAAACAACGATAGGTGTTCCTCGTTATAATTTATTGCGATATCGGAACTGCATTTGACGTTGTTAATGTACGGGCTATTGGAGTTTTTGCTTTTATACGTGTTTCTATATTGGACACTTGAAATTACTTTACGGGGTTAGAATGTTAAAAAGTGTCGGAAAGCAAAATTAAAATTGAATTGAAGATTATGGGAATCGATGTCTCAATGAAATAAAATGTGGTTATTTGTATATAATTTTATAAAAATAAGTAAAGAATCTTCAAGAATTTTTTCATACATTTTTTTTAATTACTATAATATATTTCAACTATTCCGATAAGATTTTATCAAATCTATAAATATTTTTAAGGTCACCGTGTTCATGACCGAGATACTCTGTTAATTGTAATAAATAAATCCCATTTTAAACCCATTTCAAAGCCCTAAATACCCAATAATAAAAAACGTGTAAATTTATCGATTTTGGCACGATAAACTCGAAAGAAAGTGCGATATAAAAAGCACTTAGTTAAATATTTAAAACAATCAACACTCGGTCCCTTACATTCGTCGGGACGACCCTCCGGTTTTTATGAGTCATTTTGCATTGGCGCAGCGCCAAACGGCGAGGTGCTAATGAGATAAATAGATATTAATGAAATGATTACGTGTATCACTCCAATCTTTCCATTAATGATTTCACATTTGGCACAGTTCAAGATGCTAATGGAATTGGAAAAGAACACGCTGTGTAACGTGCTACACGCTACGCGATGTGCGCTACGGTGCTACGTCTGTTTCGTAGCCGATACGCAGTGAATTATGTCCTCTTAATATCCAAGGTCTTTTATATTTGTGTTGGGAGCGATAAATTTTGTGTAGCGTTTGCAAAATTATGTATACAGGGTGGGTTTTGAGTGGGCTTGCGAGGCCGTATTATTAAAAATATTGAAAATAAAATGCATAATGATGTGTTAGGGCCAATCTTAACCTAATAACCGCATCGTTGAATATTAATGTTGTATTATAAAAGATGGCATTATTATTTTGAAAAAAAAAATGCGTTGTATGTGTGCTAGTATTATGAAATGTGTATTATATTTTTCAATGGTATTTGTTGTTTCCAACATTCATTGGAAAATTTAATGAAGGGAAAGTAGAACATTATTTATAATCCCTGCCAGCTTTCACCTAATTAAGAAGTTTCTAGATGCCGCTAAGTTAGTACTAAAACTTGCTGCCCACGTGGATCGCATTAAGGGATGGAATATAAATAGATTGCTTCATTACATTTATTACGAGAGTCGTGACTGTTGTAGCAAAATATCATTTAAAATTGTGTGAAGTTACTTTATTAAGTCTGAATCAATTATATTATAAAAAAAATTATATAAAGAAATGACTAAATAAATAATAATTTATAGACGCATTAGAAATTTACGTTGTTATATTACTGTTCTTCCAATGAGAACCTTTCTAGATGGTAACTAGTAGATAAATTAGATGACATCTATGAGGTTCTTGACTGTTGTTCAAATGAGAGATACTTGGAATTTCCCAAACCCTAGTTTATATTTCTATTTGAAACTAGAACCCCTCCTGACACCAGGGCGTCTTAACATATAATTAAACTTAAGTGCGTCGTGGATTGAAAAAGTTTGGTAACCCCCGCTCCAGTTTATAGTTCTAAATGCAATTATTAAATTATCTATAGAATATATTTTGAAATATGAAACCACAAAGCTGTAAGCTTTACAAAACGTATACACATAAAGTATTTTCACTACAGTCGAGCGCGTTTAATAAAAACCACACGAGTACCAGTTCTAAGTGTTGCTTTTCACGCGGTGGATTAATTGCTCGTTTGTCTCGCTCTAACAGTTGAGATAGAGAGGGACGGACGATGTAACGGTATTATGAGTTTTATTCAAATGCCTTTTTTGTTACGGCAGAGTAAGCTAATTTTGAAATGTTCGATTTGGATATAAGATAGGTATAGAAGTCAAACTCATGTATGTGCCTCATTTTATAAAAACACACACCTTATACACACACAGACACAGGCGCGTGTTTCATTTTATATCAACACACACTTTACACACATACACACACACATGACATTTGCGCTCATAGTGGTCCGATGTAGCCTGAGATATCGTATAGGTGAATCGTCTCAATGCATTTTGTGGTTATATCAAGAGAGGGATAAAAGATCTAACGGTTTTATGAATGTTATTTAAATGTCGAATTTGGAAACGTTCGAAGTTTGGATTTGAATGGATTTGTTTCGCGATTGGCTAGGCATTTGAAGCGGTTGTTTTGTCTCGATGGAAGTAGGTTTTAGTAATTCGCATAAACGAATTCAAATTTATTTATTGCAAGCGGTATTACAAGCTTCGAGTATAAGATACGTTGTACTGAGAAAGTTGATTACATAATCAAAGGAAAAAAAAATATTGATTTAACTGTAATCTGGTGTATTAAATTAATAATTATTATCTATCCTTTTAAAGAAGTGTGAATGACTAGTGTAGTTTAAAATTTAAAAGTTTGGCAGAAGCTAACCAAAATTGCCAGCCAGTCAATATATTCCTTTGCTGAATGTATCACGTATAGTGTCTGCCTTAGTGTCATAAAACCATAGAGATAGGTAGATAATCTTTTTTAAATACCCAATTACGAAAAATCGGCTCACTTTAAAATGTTTTTTAAAACCAGGTTATGAAAATATAGGCATTGAATTATTCGCTGATTTGTTAACTTAGTTTCGTGAAGTACTTTATTTTATAAAATTATACTTAATCACTAAGATGAAAATCACAGTTGTTCGTTACCAATTCCGAATTCATGTAAATAAACTGACCATTGTAGTACACGTAACTTCCAACCTCGTTCAAGAAATTAAAAAACACGTTATTTTGAATTTCGCCCTCTTAAGGGCATTTAAAAATATCTCGTTTGAAATTACGTTAGTTTTCCAGCGTTGTATTTTATTTCCTCGCTAAAATCGTGCCATAAATTTGTAGTGATAATTCGAGAAAGAAACGTATTCCTTTGCCGAATGTTACGTGGCTTTTTTCCGTATAAAAACACCCATAGAGGCTAGTTTTCCAACGTTGTTATTCCACGGCCATGCCACAAAGTCGGCAAACGGTGGCATTGTCTTTGCCCGCTGACACAGCGCCATACAAGAAACTTACAAAGGGGCAATTATACTCGCGTGAAACTGTTGTAAATGCTAAACGGTTTTTGTGGGAAAACTTTCTATGAAATAAAAGTTTGTTGATATATTTTTTTACTCGTTACCCTATATGTCCAGGATATGTACTATTTGTATAGTAAATTATTTTATATTGTCTATTTATATAGGTTTGTCTTGGTAAACCCTAAAATGGTAACAAACATTATAATTAGTCTCTTTCAAATAATTGAATCTTTGTACACTTTGTCGAGAACAAATATGTACGCATGTTAAATAATTTTTGGAAGCCAAAACTGTGACTTATATTGATTGTGATACAATAGTTTAGTTTATTTATTGAAAACATACATTTCTATAATTTCAGATTATATTCTAACTTTTTGCCAAATATTATCAAAGGTCGTTCAGACATTTGTGTGTGATTTCTTTCTAAAAATATAAGCTACAAAAACGGAAAGTTCATGAAAAAGCAATTATTCTCTCGTAGGGGAGAAGCGGTTTGATCTTTATGTTGAACGTTGTTTTGTTATGAAAAAACTGGGTGAATTGTTTTATTGGAATTCATATAGAAACTTTACATTTGAAGTTATATAGAAAGTTGTAGGTACTTCATTGGGGTAAGGTTTTGTATGAAGTAAGATTGTTATTATTTTATGCCTTGTTTCCTTTTTTCATTCTTCAGCAGGCAAGCACAGCATGCGGTTCACATAATGTTAAGTGACTGGCCGCAGCCCATGAACATCTACAACATCAAAGTGTCCTAGATGGCTTGAGGGAAGGGGAGGATTAATGATAGAAAATTGGAAGAGGAGTAGAACAGGATAAGAGAGGAATGGGATGAGAACGTCGGTAATCTGGCTTTACTTAAAATTAACAATAAAACGTAGTACGTGGATAAAATATTTTTAGCGTGGCCTCGATAGAAAGGTAACATCTACAATACAAAGTAAGATGTATCTGTAATTCTTCATATTTTGTTGTGAGCTACAATAGTTATTACTGTGATTGCTTCATATATTGGAAGGATATTTGATATCCTCGAAACAATAATTCTGTACAAATAAAAAGAAAATAAGATCATTTCTCAACAATAGACGAATAAAGTAATGAACAAAGAAAGGAATAATTCCTTATTTATTTCAAATACATGTATATTATTATATAACAGTAATTAAATATGGTTAAATTTTATTTAAAAAAACACAGTACAGTACCTTAATGAAGAAAATAGTTTAAAAACTACAGAAAAAGGACCCAGAGCGAATAAACTATTGCTTCGTATAATTTCGTACGATGGTTCACTTATCGTTAAATCAATATAAGGACGAAAGGATTATGTGGTCTTTTATCCTTTTTTCTAATACATACAAATAGCCGTAAAGAAAATTAGATTATTTCATAGCAAAATCAAGAGGTCCTTACTTCCTTGCCTTACTATTTAATATCACAAATGCGGAATGTTGTCTTCTTCACGGCTAAACCACTGAAACGATTTGGATGACATTTTGTTACAATATAATTTGAAACCTGAAAAAGGACATAGGATATTTTTTATCCTGGAAATCCCATGGGAACGGGATATATACGCGGGTGAAACCGCAGGGCACAGCTAGTAGTAAATAAATAAGTACAAAGCAAATAAAGAAATAACCAAATAAAGGCGGCCACAGTATCGACACTAGCTTCGCACCCCGGTCACGTCCGTTAGGTGTTATTTAAGGGACCCTTATTGAATCCCCGATACGACAAGTTTCTTTGGAGTTATTTATTATTCCGGCTCTCTTGTGGTATGAATATATTGGGCTGATTTGGGCGGTGGTTATCGAGGTAAGGGAAGATACGATGAAAATTGCGAAGAAATTATCGGGTGATACATCTCATTTTTTTTAATTGTAGGTCACGTGACTACTAATTTTAAGTGAATTTTATGACAAGTCTTTCGGTAGTTTTAAAATATTGGGATAATTTGGATTTTGATTTTTATACAGAGAAAGTGGGGAGCTTATTCATTATGTACCGATTATTGGATTTGGATTACTTTAAATTTTAGAAAATATACTAAAATATAATAAAATTTACATATTTGGGTTAACTATTTCTGAAAACGAGCTTGATCTTTTTAATCTATTTTTTATACACTTTTATGACCTACATAGATCAATTAATTATCTGTACAAATATTTATCTGTGTTATCTTATAAAATTACGCGCTAAAGGGCTTTTTTAAAGGTACTTATGTATTTTCCTATCAAACATCCAACTACATCAGTCTACAGTGAAACTGGAGTATTAACAGTTCGCAAACTGTATATATTACGAGTCCTTTTGAAATACCATTGCTCAACTGTATTATCACTACCACGAAATCGAAAAGGAAGGAGGAAACTTCAATGTCCTGTACCCTTTACCAATACTTTATTTGCTCAACGGCATTACAATAGCATCGCACCGAGACTTTACAATAAAATTCCAACAGATGACATTAGTGACATATTCAAACTAACAACCAATCGTTTTAAAAAACATATCTTTTTGTGGCTTCGTAAGCTTAACTATGACCAGATTGAAAACCTTCTCTTAACTCTTACTGTATAATAATTGATTCACATCCCCAGGCACACACACACACACACTCACATACACACACAATGCCCATATTATAATTAAAAGCAATATTGTTTATTTTTATCAATTGTACCTAATATAAGGGGAGGCACTGTTCCCTGAGACACAGG
>LQNK01000729.1:78519-96075 GCA_001586405.1 Phoebis sennae
GAGGCTAGTTTTCCAACGTTGTTATTCCACGGCCATGCCACAAAGTCGGCAAACGGTGGCATTGTCTTTGCCCGCTGACACAGCGCTATGCAAGAAACTTACAAAGGGGCAATTATACTCGCGTGAAACTGTTGTAAATGCTAAACGGTTTTTGTGGAAAAACTTTGTATGAAATAAACGTCTGTTGATATATTTTTTTAAATGGTTACCCTATGTAAGTCCAGGGTGTGTACTATTTGTATAGTAAATTATTTTATATTGTTTATTTATATAAGTTTGTCTTGGTTAACCCTAATATGGTAACAAACAATATAATTATTCTCCTTCAAATAATTGAATCTTTATACACTTTGTCGAGAACAAATATGTACGCATGTTTAATAATTTTTGTAAGCCTAAAGCTGTAATTATATTGGTTGTATAATATTTAAGTTTATTTATTACTTATTGTTTGCCTATGCGGATAGAAAACATACATTTCTATAATTTCCTTCAGATTATATTCTAACTTTTTGCCAAATATTATCGAAGGTCGTTCAGCCATTTCTGTGTGAATTCTTTCTTAACATATAAGGTACAAAAACGGAAAGTTCATGAAAAAGCAATTATTCTCTCGTAGGGGAGAAGCGGTTTGATCTTTATGTTGAACGTTGTTTTGTTATGAAAAATACTGGGCGAATTGTTTTATTGGAATTCATATAGAAACTTTACATGTGAAGTTATATAGAAAGTTGTAGGTACTTCATTGGGGTGAGGTTTTGTATGAAGTAAGATTTCAAATATTACCTGGTATGATTTTATGCCTTTTTTCTGTTTTTTTTTATGATTCAGCAGGCAAGCACAGCAAGCGGTTCACAAGATGTTAAGTGACTGGCCGCAGCCCATGAACATCTACAACATCAAAGTGCCCCAGAGGGAGAGGAGTAGAACAGGATGATAGAAGCATGGAACAGGAATACCGGTAACCTGGCTTTACTTTAAGTTAACAATAAAACGTAGTACGTGGATAAAATATTTTTAGCGTAGACTCGATATAAAGGTAACATCTCCAATACAAAGTAAGATGTATCTGTAATTCTTCATATTTTGTGAGCTACAATAGTTATTACTGTGATTGCTTCTTATATTGGAAGGATATTTGATCTCCTCGAAACAATAATTCTCTACAAATAAAAAGAAAATAAAATCATTTCTCAATAAGTAGTAGACGAATAAAGTAATG
This sequence comes from Phoebis sennae, assembly GCA_001586405.1. Lineage (NCBI taxonomy): Eukaryota > Metazoa > Arthropoda > Insecta > Lepidoptera > Pieridae > Phoebis > Phoebis sennae. The sequence continues at coordinate 79,742 of LQNK01000729.1, forward strand.
AGCAAAGAAAGGAATAATTCCTTATTTATTTAAAAGACATGTATATTATTAAATAATAGTAATTAAATATAGTAAAATAATATTTCTTAGAAAACATTTCAGTAGCTTAAAAAAGAGAAAGAACCCAGAGCGGATAGACCATTGCTACGTACAAGAAAGAAAATCCTTTCCTAATCATTTCTTACGTGATCTTTTATCTTTTTTTTTTCTAATTCATAAAAATAGCCGTAAAGAAAATAATTAGATTATTTCTTAATATGTTACAGAAAAATCATTATTTCCTTCTTTCCTCCCTTACTTTTTAATATTTATTATTTACGCGGAATGTTGTATCTTCTTCCCGGCAAAATCATTGAAACGATTCGGATGAAATTTTATTCCAATATAGTTTGAAGCCTGAGAAAGAACTTAAGATACTTTTAATTCCGGAAATCCCATGGTAACGGGATAAAAACGCGGGTGAAACCGCGGTGCAAAGCTAGTAGTAAATAAGTACAAAGCAAATAAAGAAATAACCAAATAAAGGCGGCCACAGTATCGACACTAGCTTCGCACCCCGGTCACGTCCGCTAGGTGTTATTTAAAGGACCCTTATTGAATCCCCGATACGACAAGTTTCTTTGGAGTTATTTATTATTCCGGCTCTCTTGTGGTATGAATATATTGGGCTGATTTGGGCGGTGGTTATCGAGGTAAGGGAAGACAGGATGACAATTGCGAATAAATTGTCGGGTGATACGTCTCAATTTTTTTTTTAAATTCGTTGGTCACGTGACCACTAATTTTGATGGGATTTTATGTTTGGTAGTTTTAAAATATTGGGATTAGTTCGATTTGGTTTTTTATACAGAGAAAATGGGTAAGATTTTTCAATATGTACCGATTATTGGATTTGGTTTACTTTCAATTTTAGAAGAAAAGTCAATACATATACTTTTTACATATTTGGGTTACCTATTTCTGAAAATAAACTTGAGCTTTTTAATCTATTTTTTATACACTTTTATGACCTACATCTAACAATTAATCATCGGTAGGAATATTTATATGTTTTATCTTATATAATTACGCGCTAAAGGGCTTTTCACAAAATGTACACACCTTATCCTCAAGATTTGAAAATGGGATGTAATAATTTTGTTATTGCAAGTCGACCACGTTTCAGCTCTGACTCGGTAAATATTGGTTTGGGACCGAGTACGTGACGCACAAAAGGTCTTAAGTTACGTCTTGGTTAGATGCAGACGTAGAGTAAACTTAATTATAAAGGTAATTATTTTTATAATGATTTTTTTGTGGTGTCACGTGACGTAACAATTCCTAAATCACTATGTTGAAATGTTTTCGCCGCTAAGCATATATACAACTTCCAACATCAATCTTCGGGGCCTAACGGCCGGCCAGTCCTGTGGTTCGGACTGGTCGAGGATCCTCCCGCCTCGTTGGAGGAATTATACCACCCTCCACACTTTTTTATCCCACTTTTGATGTTAGATTTTTTTATTAAAAAAAAGACTAAACTTAATCATAAAGATAATTAAAGATTATTTTTTTATCCCACTTCTGATGTTAGAATTTTTTATTAAAAAATCTTATAGGCTAAAATTTGATTTAATAATTTTGTTATTACAGTCAGTCAGCCACGTTTTAGGTTTGACTCAGTAAATATTGACTTGGGATCGTCTATGTACGTGACGCACCAAAGGTCTTAAGTTACGTCTTGGTTAGATGTAGAGTAAGTAAACTTAATTATAAAGCTAATTAATGAAAATTATACTTGAAATAATATTTGTATAGCTTCAGTCTAAATGAAATTAGATCGTAAATTGTTATACTAAATATATAAAACAAATACCGGTTTGTTACAACTGGACGAATTCAGCAGAAAATTCGGTGGGATATACCTAGATTAGGACTAGGAGAATGACATAGGATTCTTTTAATTCAGGAAATCCCACGAGAAATTGCTTAATACACGAATGAAACCTCGGGGCACAGCTAGTTGTATAATAGATGTTGTGTGTTAGTATAATAGATAAATGTTAAAAAAATTAAAAACATTGAATTATTCTTTTAAATTATATATAATTGATAGATTGTATTGTGACTTCTTGGTAGAAATGCATTTAAGTATTTACACTATTTCCACTATTTATAGTGTAAAAAGTCTTTCATTCAATACTTAAATCATTCAATTTTAAAGGACTATTCTTACTATTTCTGCATCGAAATCGCTATTTACTCAAGATAAAGTATTATTCCTTCGAATAAGTGGAAATTCCTCAACAATCCGACGTCGGACAATTTCTCAAATCCCAGGTAAATAAACCCGGTAAATTGTCCGCTAGGATTTGAGAATAAAAATTTTAATAGACACCTGTCACCCCCAGGACGCTGTTACGGGTGCGGAAATTTAAAACGTCATCGCGTGAAAAATAATACGGATTTAAAGATGTTTTTTTGATGATTTAAAATGTTTGTGTAGCGATGTTTTTTTTAGAGATTTTAATTTAGGACTTTAAGAGACACATCCTGAACTGGGATAACTCAAACCGTGTAAGAGTAGCAGTCTTTTAAAAGTATTGTAGTTTATAATGTGATTAGCTATTTTAGGACGATGTGTGATAATGAAGAAAGTCTAGGATGCCGATGCCTTTTCGGCTTGGAGGAAGGGGAGAGGAGTAGAGCAGGATGGGAGAGGAATATGTTTTAAATAGTTCACACGGTGTATATTCACTGCTTGTTTATTCGGTATAGGTCGACAGTTCCGGACCGTTTCGGAGGTCCTTCATCAGGTTGTCATTCAGGAGGTCCTTCTACATCGAGGAATATGTTGTTATATAAAATTATATTGGTATTTTTTAAGCAACACTTACTTCCTTACTTATATTATTAATGCGCAAGTAACTGTCCGTATGTCTGTCTATTCTTGACGCCTCAACCACTGAAATGATTTGGATGGAATTTTGTACTTTTGGATAGCTCTTATAGCGGGGCACAGCTACTTTATAATATGGGATTAAAATATTCTATACAGCCACGCTATTTAACTGGAACTTAATTAAATAACTATTTCAAACTATTGGCGGATTAATTAAAATATGTTTACATTTTACACACAATCCTAAGCAATTTATATTCGTTCTGGGTAAATTCTTTTGCAGCAAATTTACTTTGACTATTATGGCCAAAATTCCAAAAGAAATTATTTACTTCACAATATTTTCGTTATTTCAGCATAAATATTCTGACAAATTTTATTCACTGAATGTTGACCGCAATTAATGGAAATAGTTTTGAAAAATGTGAATATATTTCCATATCGAATTAATTTAGCCACAGAATGTGATAAAAAAACGCGCGCAATTAGACGCTGTTGGCGGGAAAAATATGAATTTTTTCACGCTGCGGTGACGTCACAATTCAATTTGGCGGGCAGCGTTTAATGTCACATGATGTAGGCGATATGTCAGCATATTGGAACTCTAACATCATTGAGATGGTTGCCCTACCTATATAGGATTTCTTTGCATATACCTTTAAAGTTACGTTTGCAGTGAAATGTTTAGATTGTTTTCTTTCTATAAATTTGTTCCATCAATATTACTTTTAAATTTGCAACTCACAAACTATCCTCAATAGGAGCAAAAAGCGCGCAATAAGATGCTCTTAGAGGGAAAGAAATATGATATTTTTGATGCTGCGGTGACGTCACAATCCAATTTGGCGGGCAACGTTTAATGTCGCCGTGTAATCTGTATGATGGAGGCGATGTGTCAGCATATTGAGACTAACATCATTGAGATGGTTGCCCTACATGGGAGTGCTTTGCATAAACCTTTAAACTTTTGAAGTAAAATGTTGAGATTGTTTTCTGTTGATGAATTTGTTTGTTTTAACATTGAGATGGGCGCCCTACGTGGGATTTCGTTGCAAAAACCTTTCAAGTTACGTTTGCAGTGAAATGTTGAGATTGTTTTCTGTTGATGAATTTGTTTGTGTTATCAATATTCATTTAACTAAATCTGCAACTCACAAAATACCCCCAATAGGAGCAAAAAGCGCGCAATAAGATGCTCTTAGAGGGAAAGAAATATGAATTTTTTCATGCTGCGCTTACGTCACAATCCAATTTGGCGGGCAACGTTTAATGTCGCCGCGTAATCCGTATGATGGAGGCGATGTGTCAGCATATTGGGACTAACATCATTGAGATGGTTGCCCTACATGGGATATCTTTGCATAACCTTTAGTTACTTTTGAAGGAAAATGTTGAAATTGTTTTCTGTTGATAAATTTGTTTGTTTTAACATTGAGATGGGCGCCCTACGTGGGTGTTTTTGAATAACCTTTAAAGTTACTTTTGCAGTGAAATTTGAGATTTCGGTTGATGAATGTGTTTGTTATAAATATTGATTTAATTAAATTGGCAACTCACAAAATATCTTCAATAGGAGCAAAAAGCGCGCAATTAAATGCCCTTAGAGGGAAAAATATGAATTTTTTCACGCTGCGCTGACGTCACAATCCAATTTGGCGGGCAACGTTTAATGTCGCCGCGTAATCCGTATGATGGAGGCGATGTGTCAGCATATTGAGACTTTAACATCATTGAGATGGTTGCCCTACATGGTAGTTTTTACGTTTGCAGTGAAATGTGGAGATTGTTTTATGTTCGATAAATTTGTTTTATCAATATTACTTTTTAATTTGCAACTCACAAAATATCCTCAATAGGAGCAAAAAGCGCGCAATAAGATGCTCTTAGAGGGAAAGAAATATGATTTTTTTCACACTGCGGTGACGTCACAATCCAATTTGGCGGGCAACGTTTAATGTCGCGGCGTAATCTGTATGATGGAGGCGATGTGTCAGCATATTGGAACTACCATCATTGAGATGGTTGCCCTACATGGGAGTTCTTTGCATATACCTTTAAAGTTAGTTTGCAGTAAAATGTTGAGATTGTTTTCTGTTGATGAATTTGTTTGTTTTAACATTGAGATGGGCGCCCTACGTGGGATTTCTTTGCAAAAACCTTTCAAGTTACGTTTGCAATGAAATGTTGAGATTGTTTTCTGTTGATGAATTTGTTTATGTGATCAATATTAATTTAATTAAATTGGCAACTCACAAAATACCTCCAATAGGAGCAAAAAGCGCGCAATAAGATGCTCTTAGAGGGAAAGAAATATGAATTTTTTCATGCTGCGGTGACGTCACAATCCAATTTGGCGGGCAACGTTTAATGTCGCCGTGTAATCTGTATGATGGAGGCGATGTGTCAGCATATTGGGACTAACATCATTGAGATGGTTGCCCTATATGGTAGTTCTTTACATAAACCTTTAAAGTTACGTTTGCAGTGACATGTTGAGATTGCTTTTCTGATCGAAAAATTTGTTTGTGTTATCAATATTAATCTAATTAATGCTCTTAGAGGGAAAGAAATATGAATTTTTTCATGCTGCGCTGACGTTACAATCCAATTTGGCGGGCAACGGTTAATGTCGCCGTGTAATCTGTATGATGGCAGCGATGTGTCAGCATATTGATACTCGTATCATTGAGATGGTTGCCCTACATGGGATATCTTTGCATAAACCTTTAGTTACGTTTGCAGTGAAATGTTGAGATTGTTTTCTGTTGATGAATTTGTTTATTTTATCATTGAGATGGGCGCCCTACGTGGGATTTCGTTGCAAAAACCTTTCAAGTTACGTTTGCAATGAAATGTATAGATCGTTTTCTGTTGATGAATTTGTTTATGTGATCAATATTAATTTTATTAAATTGAGAACTCACAAAATACCATTAATAGGGGCAAAAAACGCGTAATTAGATGCTCTTAGAGGGAAAGAAATATGAATTTTTTAGATTGTTTTCTTTCCGATGGAGATATTTGTTTTATCAAAGTTACTTAAAATATCACGAAAAAAAGAGTTGAGATAGAGAATGAATTTGTATGGAAAGTAACGAACGGCTAATATTTATTAAAATTTAAGGAGGATTTTAGAAAGTTCTAAAGTTATTTAATCAATAATTCATTAGCCAATGTAAATTTCAATAAGATATACAAAAGGTTTCAACCGTGAACTAAGCTCAAATTAGGATTTACTGGAATTTTAAGCAAGGTTACCTTGAGGTATTGACCGAGACGGCTTTGTTTAAAATCCATTAGAAAATAATATTTTATCTAGGGTAGGAATAAATGTGTCGCCACCCCATTTCTACCCGCGGGTATCGTAAACTCCCCTTCCTTCAAGCCAAGGCCTTCCGGCAAGGTGTCTGCGACAGTGTGCTGTTGTGGATATTCATGGGCTGCGGTCAGTCACTTAACATCAGGTGAACCGCATGCTCCGCTCGCCCACTGTTACATACAAATAGAAATGTCTATGATCGGATTATACGATAATTTAAAGCCTGTATTTATTACACGTTACCAACCAGTAGGTATAAATCAGAGCGCATAAAAGTAGTGTAGGTATAAATCAGTGCGTATAAAAGTAGTGTAAGTCTAAATCAGAGCGCATAAAAGTAGTGTAGGTATAAATCAGTGCGTATAAAAGTAGTGTAGGTATAATTCATGACGCTGAGTACTCAGACCAATTTTAAGAGAGAAAGAACAGATCTAATTCATTATCGTTGACCCAGATGGCTTTGTTTAAGGTCCATCTAGGTAATCAATAACGAGCAGATCCATGATCGGATTATGTGACGATTGTTATTCGTCGATTGTGATTATCAGTTCCGGATTTACTATTTTACTAGGGACATGACAGATTTCAGGCCCGGGTTCCTTTAGTTGGTCATCTAGTCTACGTCTGCGGAATATATTACCGCTGAGGTACGGCGATCGGCGCAATGAGCTGTGGCCGCCTCTATACTCGTTAGTACATATCGCTGATTTCTGGCCCAGGTTCCTTTAGTTAGCTAGCTAGTCTACGTCTGCGGAATATATTACCGGTCAGCCACAACTTCTGGCGGTGCGACTGGAGGTGCAATGGTCGGCGCGATCAGCTGTGGCCGCCTCGATGCTCGTCAGTACAATGCTGCTGTTTAATTCGCATCGCTCTTCGCGCTGCAATTCGCATTGCCGGTATTTTTTTTAATGTAAAATCCCATACCAAAAGACAAGAGGACACTGTAAGTCAATATTGCAAGAATCCGAGCCAATTTTCCAAATACCATCTTCGGGGAAATAAGTGGAGGTAGACACACAATTTTTGAAACACTCATGAAGACAACTGTCATCTCAGTCTCCCGTGACCACGCTCGCTGTAAAGTGCTCGAAACGTCGGGTTAAATAATAATGTAAAATAATGATTAATAAACCGCGTTTAAAATCCTTTAAAAAGTATTTTATTTAAAATGGAAAGTACTCGCGTTAAAACAAACACAAGATTATACTATATAGATGTTACCCTGTCTTTACGACGAAGAACGACATCGCAGATGATGTGTGCGTCTACTGATGTGTAGAGGGGGCTTATACCACCTTTGGGGCAGGTCTGATAGGGTTCCAAATCGTTCCTCATTATAGGGCCTCCGTTTAAAGACGGCCCTGTCAATATAGACAATAGACGATATCAATCAAATTGAACGCGCTTTCAGGTCAATCGATGATTAATACCCGTGCGACAGTGGTTTGATACAGTATCATGTGTTGTGATGATATCTGTTGTTATTGCTTCTTATGTTTTGTAATATTTTATTTTAATTAAGTATAGGTACATTCTTGCATCTGTCTCCCCTATGTTGTAAGTGCTCAATTTTATCTTAATCCAACCACACATTTATACACATAGCTACAGATTTCCATTTAAACTAATAATATGCAAAATTTTAGTAGACTTATATAAGAAAAACACTTATGTTTATATTGCTGTGAAAATACCTAAATATATTCCAAGCATCATTATTTTTGCGGTAAACGATCACATAATCCTACGTTTAAACAAAATGTTGTTCTGAAACAAAATTATAAACCCATAAATTTACAAATGTGATGACTCATACAAATCCACTCCAATCGTGTAATGCTCAGTCTGTCCCCAATTTAATTGGAAGGACAAATGAAATAAGTGGAAAAAATTGACACTTTTCGAAGATTTTACGTCTGAAATTGTTTTAAAACCACTTTGGACTGTATTTTGAAATTTTAGTAAGCTTTACCTACGTTCGTTTTTTAGATCAATATGAATAAAAAATTGTGATAGAAATAATTATTATTTTCTATTTTCTATTCATGTATTGTGCAAGAAAGAATTAAAACTAAACTAAATTTTTTGTTTGTTAGTTACAGTTTATAAGAAGGTATAAAACTGAAAAACTGTTCCTTTCTGCTCCTGGAAGCAAGCAACAGTAGTTAATTTAATTAGAATTTCAAACAATCATAACAATGATTTATTTTCAATTGTAGAACATAAATTAATGTGATTTATGATCATTATAATTATGCCAATTGACTGATATCTTAAAGATAATATTTGATGTAAAAACCACAAATTAGAGTCTTCAGCGCACTCCATCTGCCTTTTATTCTCTAATCTGTGGTAAAAACACGAAATTTAATGTAAACAACGTGTAAATAAAGCGCTTAGTCGAGTCACTAATAATGCGTGTTTACGATAAAATGGCGACCTTGTTTGTTTTGTAAACGGTTTCAAAGTCAGGTTTCATCGGCTATTTGCGTCTAAAACGAGAGCATTCAAGAGGACTGTTTGGTGCATTATGCAGCTGGGAACTGATTCTTGTATAAATAAATTAATAAATATTCATGGACAATTAATATTACGCCATCTAGTTCCAAACTAAGCAATGCTAGATTAGTGATAGACATTCTTAAACATACTTTTTTGTAAATATATACATACTATAGATAAATGAACACCCAGGCAGTAGAAAATTGCAATGTTTATCAGATAATAATTTTCTACTCGTGGGGAATCCACACCCTCCGGCGCAATAGAACACTGCCAAGTCCTCTGCGCCAATCGGGTCATCAAAGTGTTTAGGATAGTTTCGATTTACATCAGATATTCCTTAGAATAGTTACGATGAGAGAAATATAAACGTGAGATGAGATATGTCTTTTTTTTCTTTGGAATCAAAGCTAGTTTAATGCTTTTAGTTGGCCACAGATTAGCCAATAACCACATAAGGGGACGCCTGGTTATGGTCATTATACATTCTTTAAAAATAATCTTCGTTTTGTTTGTAAACTGTTCCAGAGTCAGTATTTATCGGCTATATTTAAGCGAAGCTATTAACCACACTATGAAGACTGTTTGGTTGGTATGACATTGTTTTACTGCAACTATTTTTGTTTTGTTTGTAAACATTGAGTACTTACGTCCGAAATGAGTCCATTTAGATGACGACTGAATGCTTTTTGTTGTTTATTATGCAGTTCAAGATGCAGAGCAAATACGAGTATGACTAGTTATAGGCGGATGGGTATTGGAAAAGCTAGTACAAAAGCCTTCTATTGGCCATAGAGTTCACCATAAAACAGGTAGGTACAGACGTCAAACTGTATATAAACTGAGCTTCAACAAGCACACATATATACCGTTTAGAGACAAGAAATTTCGGGCTAAATTGGACCACTTTGTCGTGAATGTATGTGACGCTTGACACACGCGTAGATAGGAAAATATATTTTGTGATTAAAAGCTCTAGAAAAAATCTTGTGTGGTGTGGTGGGCGTAATATTTTTCTTTCTGACACTATTTTAAGTTGTATCTAAAAAGTTTCTATGTCACCATTCACGGCGGTTATTTACGTCTGAAATGAGTTCATTCAAGACGATGACTGAATGTTTGTTTTGGTGCATTATGCGTTAGAAATGCAGATGATTTTGCGTAGAAAATTTAAGGGATACATGTATGCGTTACAATATGTATGAGGGAAGATATCCTCAGTTAGAGAGTTCGATAAACAATCGGTGGATACTAATGGTTGTCTTGTAAAAGCCACCACGTTTTGTCAAGCGTATTTTTATGTGTAAATGAGTGAAAATTGCAGCTAACTTGCATTTTGTTTCTTAATCTCAAATCGTTTCTTTCGAGTTGGATTTTATAAGCTCTTTTGATACGTCACATATATATTTTATTTTCAATATTTTAACAAATGTTACCAAACCCTTCGCTTCTATGTTTCGAAATATGTATAGTATTGACGAGTTTTGATCAAATTTATGTGTAAAAATGTTTTTTCTAAATAATAGGACAATGTAAAGAAAAGCCATATACACGTTAATATAATATCGCTAACGAGATTATTTTATAGAAGCCTAGACAACCTAGGTTACTTGTATCTAAGTGGTTCAATTTGTCCAAGGCTTTTATAGATTGTCTCTTTTATATTTTTAGAGGGCGCACAAGAGAAATATACTATTGTGTGTGGTATTTATTATAGTAATAATATAACACCTACTTTCCGATGCTATAACTGATATTGCATTTTTTTATTTGAGATTTTTGTACAGTACAATATAGAATCTTGGTAAATAACAATGGGTATCTGGATAGTTTTCTATTTAATAAGTGTACGTGATTTGAAAAAAAAAACTTTTTATATGTATTGTTCATTGCACGGATAACTTTTTTTTATTTTAGAGATAAGAAGATTATGTGAGTGGTGAAATGGAGGTTAGTAATCAATAAAAGAAAACAAAATGAAGCGTATTTTTCTTTAACTACTACAACAATAATGCTTTATGTATCACATTTTACTATATTTAATCACCCATTCTTATATTTATTACAAAACTGCCATATTCGGGGCATACATGTGACCACACGATCAAGATATTGTGTCATTAAATGCATCTTACTGTCAGTAATAAAACTGATATTAAATTCTGTCCCGCATACGCTGAACGTGTGGACACTCAAGTTTGATGCTGGAGGTCGTTTATAAGATTAAGAAATAATGGTTACGTTTGGTATAACTTTTATATACTTAAAGTTTCTATACAAGCGATCAAAATATTGTGTCATTAAATGCATCTTACTGTCACGATTCTGTCAGCAATAAAGCTGATATTAAATTCCGTCCCGCGTAAGCCGGACGTGTGGACACTCGAGATGTTGACGGATTATTTTGTTTGTTGTTAAGATTAAAAAATATGTACATGTATGAATTGGGTCATTGAAGTATGTATCGTAATACATATTTACTTTTCATAACATATGGATAAACTAGTGATGTGCCCTGTCTTTTAACTCTAGTGTAACCCTTTACACAATTTTTAGTTGATATCATCTAATTTTTGTCGTTTTTTGTAGTCAAATAAGTCATGAATGGAATATTGGTTTGATGAATATATAAATGTTATCTGAAAAATTAAGGAATTGTCAAAACAAAACTCTGTATTCAAGACAATCCAGACTATGTTAAGTTGAATGTAAGCATTGATTTCTTTCCTTTTCCAATACAGTTCTTTGCCAAAAAATCTCTTAAGATTTTAACAAACAATAATCTTAAAAGCTTCCGATACCGTATTGTGAAACTTTAAGACGACCTGTTTTTACAAATCTTTAGCTATAAGTTATAACAGGGTGGAAGAATATTGGACAAAACTGGCCAAGTGCGAGTCGACGTCGTATCACCATCTTAAATTTACTTTAAATATTTACATTGAAGTGTGTATATTGAAGGCTAATATAGAACGTAATATACTATATAAATTTAAGCATCTCATAATCATCAGTTATGATTATGAGATGACTTATTACTATTACATACCTACTTTTGAAATAGTACACAACAAAACACACAGAAGTTACTTCAGTATATATGTCGAGAACATCACCAAAATTTTATTTGTACGTATTGCCTTAAACTATATTTACAAACACAAATTAAAATAGACAAGCAATCTTGCTACCCTTCTTACATTTGTCATAATACTCAATCTGTCACTATAATAAAGTTACCCAAAGGTCTCTGTCCTTTGCAGGAAGTTAACATGAGGAAAAGAAAACTTTGAGGGTAGTTTTATGAGAGTTTATTTAACTCCATTTCCTACAAATGTTGCGTTAAATTTGAGTAGGTAGTAATAGTTAGTAAAAAACTATTATTTTAAATAAAATCTTTTACTTATGGATGCATTATTAGTTATTGTAATATTCTACGACAGAAACTTGTAAATAGGCAATAGTGTCGGTATATTAAAGATGGCCGTTAAGTCCCTTTGCAGAGGAAGGGGAAAATTTAAAGTTTGAGGGTAGTTTCAAATGCTTGACAGTTTATTGGATTTGGTTGCTTAACGTACTTATATTTTGATTGTATTTAAGTTTATTGATTTCAAGTAGAATCTATTGAGTATTCCACAAAATACACTCATCACAATAGTCAATCTGTCGGTATAATGAAGTTGCCAAAAGGAACTTGTTCAGGAAGGGGGCGAGTTGAAAGTTTGAGGGTAGTTTCATGTACTCGAGAGTTCATTGGACTTGACGTACAAGTGTTATTATACGTATTCAATATATTTTGTAGGTTAGTTATTGTGGTGTGTATGTATAGTAACAATACTGTACAACTTGTAAGTATAATTAAATTATTAATAATATACAGGAGGATGTAGGTTCAAGTATTGTGAACGTTTTTATAATCGATTTTATGAAATACTGCAATGAATAAAATGAAGTATAAAATGAATATTTATTAAATCTTTTAAATGACTTTCTGTTAAGGAAAAAATATTTAATTTCGAAGAACATAACAAAAAAATGAATATGTTCTTAAACCCGTGTGTATCCGTGTAGCGACGGGTTAGAATACATGTGCAGCCACTTATTTCTACCCGTGAGTATCGTGGCTCTACTTGCCTGCTATAACATAAAAAAGGTCCGGCTCATCTTAAGTGGTGATACAACCGCAATACTGATATTATGCCAAAACCTGTTACGTTAAAATCCTTTAAAAAATTGCGTTTACGTTTCATACAATTCTGAAAGTCGTTCTATAAAAATAACCACTTTTACGATCACAGCTATAAACGCCATTAGATAGTGCGCAATAAACTTTGTAACGTTTATATTTTAAGCATGCGCGATACGATACTATTTTTTGAGTAGCTTTTCATAATAAAATAGAGCATTTTTTGTTATATATTATGTATTTCCTAGTATAGATACAATTTAACAAACAAATATACAAATTTTAAATTTAAGTAATTATGTTCTAAAACCTACTACTAGCTATTTCGCGCATTTCTGCTCCCTTTATTATAATTATTTAAATATAGAATCTCCCTATAGGGAGATATATCCTAATAACTATATACCCGGGTTTCATCAGGGATAATCTAGGATTTAGATGGTAACAGAATTTTTCAAATCGAGCCTATTCATTTGAAACAAACAAAAAATCAAATCTCTCCTCTTTATATTAGAAAAGACACGCTTTAATTTGTCAACTACCGCCTTTATGTGTACTTAAGAAGGTTTATAAAACTCTATTATTACTGACGGTCTTTATCAATCAATCAATCAATAATTGTTGAAAACAAACTTTAAGCTTATCAATACAAAAAAGAGAACAGCTTACAATCAAACAAAGGACACAAGTGGGTGCATTATTGGCGGAACAAATTAAGCACTTGAGCACTTCGGGGGTTGAAGTTGTATTGTTGTGTAGTTGTGTTGTTGTGTTCTTGGGTTGGAGGGCATTTTGTTTTCAGTTGGAGTGTAAGTGTAGAGGAGGAATAGGTATGGGTGTGGATGGAAATTACGAATAGTGAATGCGATGAGAATTTAAAAATTGACTTATCGACTATTTTATAGAGGTCAGATCGTTAGGGTTTGCACGATGGTTGTAACCTTACGTGCATAACCAACAAGCAAACACTAACGACTTTAAAAGACACCTTCTTTTAAAGTCGCAAATATTCTGAGTGGTATCCCTTTTTGGCACTCACTGCGACCTCTACCATTACAGCTATTATGCACCTATTGTTTGTTATTTGTGATGTTCTTGTATAGTCAAAATAAATGCTTTTCTTTCTTTCTACCCCTCGGCTTCTACTCCGCTTACTTTATATCCCCTAAAAAATTCCAAGAGATAAACACCCGGTTTATTAATGAAGTGATACTAATGTTCTATTTTTGGTCTCAACCTAATATCATGTTAAACATATTTGACAGATATCATTTTTATGACTACTTTATCGTTTTGTGCGAAATGGTTTTTGTTAACGATTACGCCCAGGTCAATTCCTTATTTCTAGGGCGGCTTAATTATATGATTGCCCTGTTTTTTGTTGCGACGTGACCGATTTCCTAATATCTGTCGCTTACGTTTTTTTCTATTTTTTATTCCTGTATCTTTTTTTGGTATGTTTTTGATATTGATATCTCGCAAATAAGGCATCTATGTATCCGTATTTTTTCAATTTTTTTTCCTAAAAAATCACCTGACAAAAATTCACTTTTTGTTGATTTACATTACAACGAGAATCCTATTTATATTCTAAATATTGTTTCCTATAGAAGTTCCTGATAAGAAGAAAAGCAATGACAATAATAAAAAAACAGGTCATGTTTTTCGCTTACATGTATTTTGGAGAGGTTTGGTTTGTACATATAAAGGTATATTTCTGGGCTTTTAAAGAAAATCATATTGTTGTATGCCGTATCCATCGTCATTACGTAGGGTAGAATAATTATATCGCCGGTCTGTTTTTTGTCGCGACGTGACCGATTTGCTAATGCGGATCTGCTAATGTTTTCCGCCCGCCTCAGATGAGGGTATCGCTTTTTGGTGTTATTTTGACGAGTATGAACGGTGACGAGTTTTTAATGGAGGCCAATGTATTAATATTGATAAATGTTAAGCATAAGTGGATTTAAGTTTGGTGGGAAGACGTTTAAAAATGGTTGCGAAATCGGACAGTAGTCGTCGATGTTCTTTGTTATATACCTTATTTTAATTTGGGCTATTTTTATGATATAGCAGGCAAGCGAAGCAGTGTGGTTCACCTGTTGTTAAGTGACTGACTGCAGCCTATGAACATCTACAACATAAAAATGCCGTAGATGCCTTGCCGGATTTAAGGAAAGAGAGGGGATAAGATGAGGATTACTGATGGGAAATTAGGTGAAGAGTAGAACAGAATGGGAGAGGAATAGGATGGCTATGATGAAGTTGTGTTACAATACAAGAAAAAATATGACATTTTTCATTCTTTTAACTGTAACCAAATCCTAATTTTTGTTCATGTAAAAAAGGTAATAAAACTTATTGGTGCTTATTTATATTATTTATATATAATGAAACGAATAATTTGAAAGGTTTAAAAGGCCATGCAATACCTCTAAATACATTTGAGAAATACGTGGCGAGAGAAGCAGACCTCACCCGGTATCAATGTATAACAGTAAGCGTCTAATAAAAGCAGAAAAATAGCAAACGATTACATTGTTAGCGAACAAAGGGGAGGTGATTAGACAGTATGAGTTGCACTTTGTCCCCCTCGGGGCGGTACGTTGCACTTAATGTGGTGCTCATTATATGGCCTGGAGTGCACATATATTGGAATAAAGGTTTGAATCCTTTAATTCATATAATAAAAAGTCGTCGTATTTGTGTGAAAATTGATAAAGCAAAAACACATTTGGTTTAGTGGTGTCAGAAGTGGGATTTAAAATAATTTCGGGATTAAACGTAATTTTATAAATATATCGCTATTTCTTTTTTTTGTTTGTTAAATGGTGTTGTTAATGTATTTCTTTTATCGACACATTGACAAAATCTAAACAATTTTCAATTTTAACGGAATTTACCAGTGAAATTTATTTAACTGCAAGCTTAATTGTAGCTTCACTACAGAATCGAATGAACTAACCCCGAAGTAAAGGTAGCATCGAGTGTCTAACGAAGCGATGAGGCAGTTAGCAACTGTCTATCTAATCTAATTAAGCAGTGGGAGTGAACTGCAGAATAGTTCCTGCGTCTTGAGAAGTGTGTAGAATAATTGTAGTTTCGACAGGAAATTTGGTTTTAACGTCAATGTATTTCTAAGTTATACAAACGTCGATAAAAATCGCTTTATTTTTATTGCCTTTTGCCTTAGGTAGGATGTCAACTTGAAATTATGTAGATTTCTTAGTTAATATACCAAATTTAAACATAATAGAATTGTTAATTATCGTATAATTATATAGTGTATTGTCAAGTGTTTAGTATGGAGTGGTGTACTGAACTATAAGCTACAAAATTGATCGGCATATTAACTCCAAACTAAAGGTAGCATCGAGTGCCTAACGAAGCGACGAGGCAGTTAGCAGCCGTCTGGGTAACCTAATTAAGTGCTACAGGAGTGG
>LQNK01000729.1:96085-121693 GCA_001586405.1 Phoebis sennae
CTGCATCTTGGGAGATGCGTGATTGGAATTGCACGGAGGATTTAGTTTGGGATAAAGGAAACAAGGTCCAATTAAAAAAAAATATCGAAATCTTGAAATCATCTTTTGATTTATTATTATAATTTGAATAATCATCATCATTACCTTATTCTTTTTCGAAACAGGTTGTAAATTGAATAAATTTGTTAATAAATGTGGAAATAGTGTGAAAAATACTTTAATTCTATATGTTTTAAAATGCATTTCTATCAAGTATAAACGTCAAATTCATTTCCATGTTTCCACAATTTTGGGTAGAGAGCATTTTATATATTATAGCAACTGTGTAGATTTTATGAACACGATACAGATGCAAAACACTATAGATCTGATCCTTAGACTTTCATTAATTTTATGTTTTTCAAGTGATTTTAATTAAATTGATTAGTATTTATTACTACTAGCTGTTCCGCGCGGCTTCACTCTCGAAGTATAATGTGAAAGGCCATGTCACTCAGCGAAGATGCAGTTTTATAATGGTGAAAATATTACAAAGGTACATACAAAAACACAATTTTTTACCCTTTATAATATACTAGCTGATCCGCGCGGTTTCGTTCCCGTAACAGAATGTTATATGTATAGATGTATAGCCTATAAAATGTATAATTTATTACTCGTGTATAATGTAGCTTTCGAATGGTGAAAGAATTTTAAAAGTAGTAGCAGTCCAGTTGTTTAGAGCCTATACATTAAAAAGAAACAAAGTTTTCGTCTTTATAATATTTGCGTAGATATACAAAAGCATAGATTGTAACTCCTAAGTATAAACGGAAAGGACATCTATATCCTCTTATTTTGTAATCTTGAGGGTACGACTAGAATTCAAGTAAAGTAAAGGCTAACCAGCTCTGTCATATAATTAAGTGCTTTCAGTGAAGTCTCTAAGTTAGCGTGTGGTCGGGCTAAGAGACAAGCTTAAGGTAATACTTTGGGGATTTTACGATGTGTGAAGACAGTACTTTACATTAGGTTTACTTGAGAATGATGCCTTTTTTGTCCTCCAAAATTACATTTTAAATTAATAGTGCTCCATGGCATAAGCTATCTATTATTGCGTTTAATTAAAAATTATATTGGCTATTGGCAAAATATTTTTTTCATATCGGTCCAGAATTTTCGAGATAGGTCCATTTTTGAAAGGTGCTTGATGCAAGCTGATGTATGATTTCTCTCCTATTATACCCCAACATGGACCTGCAGGTGGCTGGTAAAAAGCGGCGTTAAATCTACATAAAACCCTCCCAATTTTTTTATAAATAATATATTTGATGCAAGAAGCAAATGCCTGAAAATGGCAAAAAAAAACCTCCCTAAAAATGGTAGTAATGCCAAGCGCTTACATATCAATACCGCACGTAATAATATCTATCCCTTGTTTTATTTTTATTTTTTTATTTATTTATTAGCCATACCAACAGTGTACTTTTTGTTTTTTTTTACAGTGTTTTGCCTACTAATGTTAGACAAATCTATCTTTTTGCAGTTTGATTGCAATATCCTACCTTTGGTTAGCCTTTTTTATGACTTTTATCTATAACGTCATATAATCTGACTATCTATCCATAATATTTGATACATTATTGAAAACGGCCGTAGGTCAAATACGATGGTCACAAGGTGAACACCTTGTATTAACGTAGGCACCTTTCCTAAATTTTAGACTTTTCTTTTTTTTTTTCGGGTTCAAGGAAATGCGGAATCCGTTAAAACCCGTACAAAGAACGGGAAAGTAATTTTTGACGCTTGTGAATAGGTGATCGAGTGCATATTGTACAGATACAACTGCACAGACTAACAATTGACGAGTGCAGAAATAGCGGATTTTAGTTGCACAATGTTTTTATACAGTTCTCTAGTTTTAAATGTCAGCTTTCATCTAAAATGTACACCCTATAAATGGATTTCGGTAGAGTGATGGATATAGTCGAATGCCTTTGTATGCTTGTTAGAATGTATTGTTACTTCTTGATGAAAATCCATTTAAAATACAGTAGAAATCTTTTTCACACTATTTCCACATGTATCCTAGACTTTATGAAATTTACAACAGTTTTAGAATAAATCTATGTTGAGACTGATAATGATTTTGTAAGTTAAATAAAGTTCGTTAATAAATATGGAAATATTGTGAAAAAGACTGTAATTTTATGTGTTTTAAAATGCATTTTCAAGAATTAACAATACCGTCTATCAAGTATATGGTTAGTCTTTGTTGAGATGAGCCGCCATGACCATAATCCGCTAATAATGTACTCTACATCTATATATATAAAAGAAAGTCGTGTTAGTTACTCCACTTATAACTCAAGAACGGCTGAACCGATTTAGCTGAAAATTCGTAGGTAGAAGGCTTAGGACCAGGAGAATGACATAGGATACTTTTAATCCCGGACATCCCACGGGATCGGGCTATATACGCGGGCGAAACTGCGGGGCACAGCTAGTATATCAATAAAAAAATATCGTGCAATCAACACTTAATTAAGTTTCAACTCAATCTATCTACTCACTTCTTTATTTTTATCAATATTGTTTAAGTTATATTTGTTAAGCGATATTAAAAACTTCTATAAATATTGTGAAATAATATCGTATGAATAAAAGCTTTACTTGTATTCTAAATGTACTACAGTTTTATTATATTTGATGTATTGGCTAACTTTAACGTCCAATAAACTTTTCTGAGCTATTTAAATTCATGTCACTATTACGGGCTGAGGCAAATAGAAACCGATAGACTGGAATTTATTTCAATAATGGCTCAATTTGATATACCACTGTCACAGCTTTGCCAACTTGGATGTTCCCAATCCGATGTAAGGTTTGGCTACACGTTTTATTGGTTTGTGCAAACATGCTCTTCAAGCTTGTTTGTGCAATTTAATGAAAATGTGTATGAGATAATTATTCGTCGAATATTATAAGTGTTAAAGATTTTTGGAAGTTTTGTTTATCATTCCGCAACTACTCAACCGATTCGGATAAAAAATGCATTACGAAGAAGTAAACATGTCATTGATATGTGTGTCTTTTTCTAAATTAATTGAACTTATATGAAAGATGTAGGGAGGAAATAAAAAATAAGAGGAGCAGCTTATAATATGTAAAATTTTGTTTCTTATTTTGAATTTTTCAATCCTACTAATATTATAAATTCGAAAGTTTGTGAGAATGTATGTCTGTGTGTTTGTTACTCTTTCGCGCAAAAACTACTGAACTGATTATGATGAAATTTGGCATACATATAGGTAAGGGTTCAGAATAACTTATAGGCAACTTTTAATCCCGGTGTTGCCACGGGATCAGAAGTAACACGGCTAGTTTATGGAAGATACGCGCAGGAAATGTGTGACATGAAAGTTAAGATTCAATCTCCGAAAATTATTTGACTTGACACACGTGTTCATGTACAGGGAAAAGCGAAGGGAAACTGACATGTCGAGTTTCGGCTTCGAACCTACTCAACCGAGGTTATAAATCAAAGGGACGGCTAGGGTGGGAATGTAATGTTTCAGACCAAAAATGTGACGATTTGACGTTTTCTGTGGACATGCTTTGCTTGTAGAATAGAGAGATGTCCCATAGACACTTTTTGGTTGTACCTACTAAAGATGACCTGTATAAATATACCTCTATTAGTGCACTGTGTCATTTAAAAACTTTGCACCAGACTTCATAATAATGATGTAAGTTTTATTTATATGTAAATTTATAATTGTTTATTTATCTTTTCAGGTAAGCCTCCGTTATGATAAGCGCTGTTGTACTCCACGAGACTACTCTACTTTCGAAAAGTCGGTTTGTAACAATAAAACACTATATCTACCTACATGAATGAATGAATGAATGAAAAATCTTTATTGCAGTTACGGCCGTTTTCAATATTCTATCAATCCCTTGTTTTGCTAATTAAAATCAGGAAAATCTATCTATTTCCACTTACTTTGATTTCAATATGCTATCGACGGATAGCCTTTGTTATGACTTTTGACAATCAAATGTCATTTAATCTGACATTACAATCTATCCATAATCTTTGATACATTATTGAAAACGGCCGTTAATAAGAAGACACAAAGATACTGCAACATTGATTTCGAAAGGCAGATTCAGCACTTTGGACTCAAATTGACATTATGAATCGTAGAATAAGTTAATGTTACGTATTTGGACACGTAAAAATGTAGTGATTTGGCACATTTGACGGTGCGGCGGCGACGATCATCAATCATTATGGGCTCTTGGTGGCCGGCCAAACGGACAATCGACATCGGTTAGCGGTTTCGCTTTATCGGCGTGGACATTTGGTTGCGAATTTTGCGGTGTGAAATGAGAGTGAGGAAATTCAAACGAAAAAAAATTTAATTTAAATATAATGCATTTCTTTTAACAAATAATATTTGTAAAAACAATAAAAAACACTTAGGAAATTAGTGTAAAATTTCGTATTCATTAAAGAAATAAAGAATCAATAAGCTTCAGAAATATTTCCAAACCTATATGTACTTCAATAATCGTATAAGTTTCCAATTCCACGCTCAATGGAATGAATGAATGAATGCTTTATTTCGCACCAAATCTTAAAGCTAACAACAGGATTAGAGAATAGATACAGTTCAAAATACGCGGCCTTATCGTTTAAGAGCGATCTCTTCCAAGCAACCTGTGGTTAAAGAAATATCCTACATAAAGTAATATAAGCTAAAAGCATGTGTCCAACTTTGTCCCGTGACATTAACGAGGACAAAACTTTCAAACTATTTCTCGAGTGTTATCGTTACTGCAATTTAGTTGACAGGAAAAACTAGAAACATGATGCTGAGTTTTGTTGCCTTGTTTTCAGCTATTTCTGAGAATATTGCAAAACAAAAAATCTAAGTTAGTGTCCTATAAGGCTACGCTTAAGAAATTGAAGTGCTGTGAAATATGTTATTAACTTTATGCAGTGTCGCAAGTATCGTAAGAATTAAAAGGCAAAGTTTTGTTTCATTTTTGTACATCTGGTATTTATACCTAATGTCAAATACGATTTGTTACGTCTGCTGTGTATGTGATAAAAAAAAGTGGGCCAAAAATAGAGCCCTGCGGGACGCCTCTTTGCACAGTTTTTTTAATTGATTGGACGTCATTTTCCGTGATATCAACCCGTGTACATACTGAGAGCTAGAATTATTTATTGGGAAGGTGTTTGAGGCAAGCTGAAAACTTGCATGATGCTTCTCCTATTACGCCCCAACATTATCAAACTGTAGACCTAGCTGGGTAGCGGGGCTAAATTTAAATAAACCCCGTAAATTTTTATTTTAGGCATCATACAACTTGGTACTTTCTTGTGTTTGTTCCAACGCGAGTATTTCCATATTAAATAAAACACTTTTTAAAGGATTTTAAACGTGGTTTATTATCCATTATTTTGAGCACTTCACAGCGAGCGTCAGTCATCCGTGAACACGCATTTAAAAAGTATTTTATTTAACATCATACAAGTTTTCAACTTGTCTTAAACACCTCCCCAAAAATGGTCCTAGCTCTCAGAATAGTAAGTTTTCAATACCACGCTCAGTTGAATATAAAAGCATATGTCCAACTTCGACACGTGACATCCAACCAGGACTCAACTCTCAAACTATTCCTTAAGTGTTATTGTTGCTACAATTTGGGTGACAGGAATAACTGGAAACAAAATGGTGTCTTTAGTGCCTATCATAGTTAAAAACTTGTCATTTAAAGAAATACAACTTCAATCAAAGATTTTCTTTAGACTATTTCCACAATTTATTAGTAAGTTTAAAAACTTGTCACTTATAGGGAATACAACTTCAAACAAAGATTTTTTTTAGACTATTTCCACAATTTATTAATAAACAACTATTTTTAACCGGTTTCGAAAAAATCATCATGAGGAAGAAAATAATTTTTTACATCAAGAATGAATACTACACAATAATATTCAGATACAAGTGGTTTCGCACATCTACTGTTATTTATTTTAAAACCTGAAAAAGTAATTATGTTATGTGAGTATGGAATAAACTTTCTTTCTCGCTTTCTTAATTACCTATTTACATATTTAATCCAAAATATCAATCTACCATAATATTACAAGGAGGAAACGTGTGTGTGTGTGTGTGTGTGTTTGTAATATTACTGGCCCTATTTCGAAAACTCTAAGTATTAGAAAGCTATATAGCATTATTCTATGGAAACGAAGCCGCGTGAAACAGCTACTAAATACAAATATTGATTACAACCTCGTTTTATTGTTCAATCAGTTAAAAAGAGATAACCATCAGAAAGTAACAATACAAAGTATAAAAAAAATATAGTTTTAAAGTTATTAAACCACTCTCGATGCACGATTAAATTTCATTGCCGCTCTATGTAAGGCCCGGTTCCTATAAACGACGGAATGTCATAGTATAACAGATACGAATCGTTTTTTCTAACGAGTGGTTATATCAACCAATGGGAACCAAGTTTTGGTAGTAATGTCAACGCCTCATTTATTTTAGTTAGGCTTTAGACTAACGCCTAGTAGGATATTGTACTGTCCGTAAGTAAAACGACTAGTTTTTTTATAGGGACTGGACATACCGCAATTACTGCACGAATTTTAATGAAATTCCATATACAGATATGCTATTAGCTGGATAAAGTGATTGGTTACCTTTTATTGACTCACACCTGCATTTAATGGGTGCAAAGCATTTGGTAGGATGTTGTACTATGTATTAATTCTGTCATTCACTTGAAACAGAGTGTAGTAATCACGATTTATATCCTTCCCTTAAATCAAGCGAGAATCACAATCTCTACCAAGAAAAAATGGAAGAAATAAATGTTAACATAGTTCTGTGCAAATCACTACATTCCGCACTTAATGTGTGTAAGAAATAAGACTATAGGCGAGACGATGCGTATATTTATACGTGTGTGTTGAGGGTCTGTGGTTTATGCCATACAATTTATGTACGATACGATATGACGTGACGTTCTCTCCATATGAATGATTTATGTGTGTAAGAAGTAAGAATGTAGTCGAGTCGGTGCGTATATTTATTTATAGGTGTGTGTATTGAGAGTTTCTAGTTTATAGGATGCGATTGATGTAGATACGATACGATATCACGTGACATTGTCCCCTATGCGTGTAGGCAGTTGGCAACAGTGGCAGCATTTAAAGTGTTGGGTAGTTTTAAACATGAAAATCCCATTTAACTAATTTCGTGTATGCACTTCCTTCGATAGGGAAAATTAGTTTAACATTTTCTTTTAAAACACTCATATTATTAAGAAAAACTTGTTGGTTGGTTTGTAATGAATATGCTTAAAAACTATTGGACCGATTTTAAGAATTCTTTCACCATTGGAAAGCTACCTGGAGTAACATGGGCTATGTTTTATAGGCTATATGTATAAAATATTATGTTAGGCAGCGAAGTCGCGCGGAAAAAGAGTTTAAAACTCGACAATGTCGTATCGTAGAATGTAAACAAGATTAGCTTTTCGCCCTTCCCCCGGCACGGAATAAGCCGGGATCCTAATAAAACACTGGCCGGTCTCATTGAAGGATGCGAGCCCTTCGGAGGCCAGATTATCGGGGGCGTGATTAAAGGGATCTGTAGAGATTTTGTACTTGTACAGTTTTAACTAAATGAAATCCCAATAATATAATATTTGTTTTGGATTTTGTGTTAATCACGCCAGAAGTAGGAACAGATTTGTTTTTTTTTAATCGTTTAAGTAGAAAAGCGGGGCATACGGTTCACCTGATGTTAAGTGACTGACCGCAGCCCATGAACATCTGCAACATAAAATGTCGCAGATGCCTTGCCGACTTGGAGGAAGGGGAGGGGAGGTGTCCCCACACGGAGAGGATTAGGGAAGAGGGTTAGGTAGGAAGTTGGGAAAAGAAGTGGAACAGAATAGGAGAGGAATGGAATGGAAATACAGGTCTCCGGGCACCAGGTCACTGTACGAAACACAGTGCAATACTGTTGCACGCCGGTCTTCTGCTGGGGGGTGGTAATTGCACCGGTGCGTGCTCGGCCCAATTGCGCAATGCTTGGCTCCCACTCTTTTATTGCTGAAGATGTTGTTCAACACGTTACCCTTTGTCGCCTCTTACGACATCCACGGGTTGGAATGGGGTGGCGACACACGTATTCTAACCCGTCGTCACACGGGTCATAATTACATACGAAATACGCATATATAAAATATAAATAGTACATAAAGCTCAGCATCGCACCGATCCGAGCCAGGTAATTATAGTTAAACATTGGTTTCATTCTAATTGGATATCGAGATAGCGGCAAAGTTTCGATATTATCGGCGAATAACTTTTGTTATTGGATTTGAATATTGTTCTATGATGTCGCTGTATGATATGATATAATATTGTACATTGTGTTTGAGTTTTATTGACCGAGCGAAGCGAGTCGGAGTCGAGACGGCCAAGCGATTGTATGGTTGTGTTGTTTATCCAATCTTGGCTAAATTTCATAGGTGAATAGTTAAGACGTAAGAAAATGTTGAGTTTGAAGATGAGCGAAATCTGTGGGGGTTTAAGGGGAGGGGGAGTAAAATAGGCAATTTTCATTATAATATAGCCGAGAGTGGTATCAAATGAAGGAAGTTTATGTTTACATTACAACGCGAGGTCTAGCTCGGAGCGAGCCGCTAGTGTTATTAGTAGTACTAGCAGAAATATACAGAGTCTAAAATCCAAGTACTAAGAGAAATAGTTCAAAATGTACTAAGAGTCCAAAATCCAAGTCCTCTGGAGTCTTAAAATGTACGACTTTTTTTATTTAATTTAAAGTTAATTTACTGCATGAAACTTCTTGTAATAAAAATCAAATATTTTATATATGTTAGCGTCCACTCTAAGGCAATTTTACGGAAGTTTTTTATCAGCTTTAAATAAATAAACTTTTAAATAAATTTCACCTTATTTCTTGTACTTGCAATAAGAAAATACAATATTCTCTGTATTTTTAGCGTCTGTGCAAAGGTACCCTTAACAAGCTTGGCAGGAAAAACGAATTACCTACGGGATGACTTCTTGATCGAATCTTACTAACCTTTATATTTTATGTGTTTCTTTCTATCAGTTCATTTTGTAACTTATTGCTGTGTGATAAAGTTGAATTTGCTTTGTATTCGTGTTATCAATAGCTGGTGATAACGGTTAAGATTACATTCAATCGATATAATATGGTCTGTCCACTAAAGATTTAGTTAAATCGTTGTCGTGAATCGAAATGAAATGAAATGAAATTTATTTATTTGCTATAATAGTAATACAAGTTGTTAATATAGTATTATGTCCAACATAATTCGCCAGTGTTCTAGCATGTAAATAGTAATTAAAATAATTAAATTTCTAAAATATTCATCTATCTAATATCAATTTCAACATTTATGAAACTAAATTTTGATGTACATATCATATTATAAATATGAGTTATTTGTTCAAAATATACTTTTTTTTAAATAGTCTACTATTCATTTTGTTTTATTCGTAAAATTTTCAAGTTCAATCCGCATTTAGTTTATGTAAATTGAGAATATTGTTATCTAAAGCAATTATCGATATCTACGGTGGTACCGAGCTACGCTTCAGGCTACGCACGTCTACGAAGTAGCTACGAATGTTGCTACGATTATTTTCGTAGTGCTTTACTTCTTAGCTCGTTTTTATGAGGATCTCATTTTTATCGATTTGGTTAATAGCTACCGAACGGTGAAAGAATTTTTAAAATCGGTCCAGTAGTTTTTGAGCCTTTTGATTACAAACAAACAAGAAAAGCGTTACTCTTCATAAAATTAGTGTAGATTAAGTTTTTAGTTTGAATATATGCAGCATGTTAAATCTATTTTTATTAATTTTTAAACATAATTTAAGCTAATGCCCTAGAAACCTGCGCCTCAGCTTTCTCAAATCTTTAAAATGTCGGTGCACTGTAACTTATGAGCAGTCAAAATAATTAGGTGCAATTTTTTGCAAAAGTTAGGCACTCTAATTACTTGAATTTAGGCCCGCCTCATATCTTATAAAATACGGGAAAATTTTACTTATAGTAATGTTTTGCTCATTTAACACTGAGTTGTTTCGCGTGGCTTCGTTCTTCTAGCATAATGTTATATAGCCTATGTTCATCTATACTAAATATATATAAGAGGCAAATTTGTTCGTTCGTTTCTTTTATTAGCTCAGCTAGTCGGGGATAATGGAGGATTCCAATGGTGGTTCAAATCGGTCCATTAGTTTCGGAGCTTTTTCAATTCAATCAAACTAACAAAAAGTCAATAAGTTCCTCTTTATAATACTAGTGTAGAAGTGTATATATACCAGGTGACTTGCTTGCTCTTTTGTTTCTCCTTAAAACAATACAGATCGTTTTGGTCCTAATTAATATTATTTCAGACTGAAACAAAGACAATACGAAAGCCTAGACCGCAGTCGAATACTAAATAATAATAATGGGTGTTATTCGTCTAATTACAACAATAAATAACGGATGCGATGACAATAGCGAGCAATTATTTGTGCGTCAGACGGCTGTGATTGTAGTTTATATATAGAGAAAGTGGGCCAATGTGCTTGTGTTTGGTTAAACGATTAAAGGGAGGTATAGATTGTTTAGGGGAATAGTAACCAATGTACGCTTAATGCCCAGGTCTTACAAAAATAAAATGAGTTTTACTTACGGACAGTTCAATATGTGCGTTAGACTAAATAGTATCTATAATAAACTAACCTTACAAACCTTAGTTTCGATTGGTTGATTATAGCCGCTCGTCAATGGAAACGATTCGTATCTGTATAATATGAAGTTTCGAAGTTTAAAGAAGTAAAATTCTGCGTTATAATACTCTTATAAATAAACCATGTTTGGCGGTACCCGCGTTACTTCTGATCCCGGCATTTCAGGATCCTTATCTGTATGTAAACTAAGTTTGATCGTGAATCGGTTCAGTAGTTATTGCGTGAAAGAGTAACAAGTATACATCTTCCATCCTCATAAACTTTTCATTTATTTATCGGTTAAAGAATCCTACATTATTTTCATATATTTAATAGGATAAAAGAAACATCAAGTTGTACAGCTATAGTTTTGTTTGGTTATTCAATTAGATTGAGGCTTTGGTAGGGCGGTATTGATTGTCTTAACGTTTAAAGGGGAATTGTAATAGATGTTCGCCTAAAGGATCAGGGACGTAATAGAGTTAAATGTAGGGAAAGGGTAAAGGTGTATTAAGAGAATATTGCACTAAACACAGATGTTTTTATTCTGATTTATTTATTTAATCCTTTATTGTACACCTCTTACATACATGTAAGAGCAGTAAATACAATTCAATAGGCGGCCTTATTGCTTTCAAGCAATCTCTTCCAGGCTACCCTAGGTTAAGGATAAAAATTGCGAAGAGTTATGTTGCAGGTGGTGGTGTATGATGGTATGATTTAAAGAAAGAAAATATTTATTTAATAAAAAAGTACCACCTCCCGCAAAAAATATTTACATACTTGATTAACAGATATTTTACATGAGAAGATAGAACGATAAAATAAATTAAAACATTTTTAACTTATTATATCAAATTCAAAATTGATGCGATAAATTAATCATTGATTAATTAAATTAATAAAAAAGTTCCACTTTTCTTAAGATCAGTGCGAGCCCACTCTTTTATTGCTGAAGATGTTGTGCAGCAGAATTACCCTCTGTCGCCTCTTATGACACCCACGGGTAGAAATGGGATAGCGACACGTGCATTCTTACCCGTCGTCACAGTGGTAATCTCTGTAAAAACTTTAGTAAATTAACAAAAAAACGTTTACGATATTGCGAAAAAACAAATAGAGCATTGAGCAAAATTATAATTATACGATAATAAGTAAACAATATAACTGAAACAGTTTCTTTCAGCAATAGCGATACAAAAATTGAAAATAAAGCCCCCTCGAAGGCATTCAACCTTCGCCTTTATTCCAAGGCGCGAAGTGTCATCGAATTTACCCCGAGAATAATAGAAATGTACTGGATAATAAATCTAAATTACAAAGGCTGGATGAAGTTAAAAATTGGGCCGCTCTCAATAATTCAGGGCTAACGAGCTGCCGTGTACCGTTGCCGGTTAAATACCGGTTTACTGCATATCGGTTTTTATTACGTGACTATTCTTTTAATTTATTAGTATTATAACTGTGGGTAATTAATAATAATTAATTATGAAACTTGATGAATCTTTGATTAACTTTGTTTGGGGGTTTTTGTATAGTGGCTTTTAATTATTGAGTTATGAAATACTAGCTGAGCTCCGCGGTTTCACCCGCGTATATATCTCGTTCCCGTAGGATTTTCGAGATGAAAACTATCCTATGTCATTCCTGGGGTTTAAAAGATTCTCTGTACAAAATTTCATACAAATCGGTCCTGTAGGTCCTGAGCCTCTTCAATACAGACAAGGAAACCTTTACTCTATATTATATTAGTATAGATTTTTCAATAAATATGGATGCAGTGAACTCTTGTCTCATACTGGTTAATAAATCTTTATTTTACGAAAATATTACTTTTGTTAGTTAGAATTTGATAAATCTGCTTGATACGTGTATTTATTTATTTATTTATTTATTATACTTAATTGTACACAACAGTGAGAACAAACATAAATATATAAAATATATATTGTGTATATGATATTGGCTTTTATAGCGTGTCTATTTAACATTGTGGTATCATATGGGTCCGATTCTCCCCATTGTGATGTTTGCGGTATTATAGTAGATATTCAACATATTTTGATGGAATTCGTTCGGAATAATAGGTATAGAGATCAAAATAACGTACATTTCAATGTAAATACTGGTGGATATCTAAATAT
Organism: Phoebis sennae; assembly: GCA_001586405.1. Classification (NCBI taxonomy): domain Eukaryota; kingdom Metazoa; phylum Arthropoda; class Insecta; order Lepidoptera; family Pieridae; genus Phoebis; species Phoebis sennae. The sequence goes on from LQNK01000729.1 coordinate 109,025, forward strand.
TCTCGCTTTTCCTAATTTGGCAGGAACGTGAGTGTTGGTTTGGTTAGCTGATATTTATTAAAGGGTCCCAATTTTCTTCTAATATTACTCATTTATATACGAAATCCAATTTTTCGATTTTAATTTAGAGGTCATATTTGAATGTTATAAAATTTCCAAATTATGTTTAACTGACTGATCGGCACGGCTTCGTTCCCTTAGCATAATGTTATACATATAGCCTATGGTACTCGTGGCTAATGCAGCTTTCTAATGGTGGAAGAATTTTTTAAATCGCTCCATTAGTTTTTAAGCCTATTCATTACAGCTAGAGCTTGATTGATGCAAAATATGTCTTTACAGAACGATATGGATCCTCTTAAGCTAGAGACTGAATTGGTTGAATGACGCATATAATATGTCTTTAAGCTATGTGGTCACTGAGCGACGAAATTCCTTGAAAAAAAATGTACCGGATAATAAATCTAAATTACAAACGCTGAACGAAGTTAAAAATTGGGCCGCCCTCAATAATTCAGTGCTAACGAGCTGCCGTGTAGTTGTCGGTTAATTAACGGGTTTTGAAAATACCGCCGTTTACGGTTATCGGTTTTTATTACGTGACTATTGTTTCGGTTTATTAGAATGATTGCTGTGGATTGATATTAGAAATAATAATATGATAAGCGCGCATTTTACCTTTTTAATACATGTTTAAAAAAAGTGCAGCAGTTTTCTGAAGACTGGATACTTGTCCTAACTAATATTATAAATACGAAACTAACTCTACCTGTCTGTCTGTATGTCTGTCTCTCCTGATCAATGAACCGATTTGGATGAAATATTGAGATTGTTTGAAACCCGAGAAAGGACATAGGATGGCTTTTTCTCGGAAATTCGACGGGAGCTAATGAAATCGCGGGGCATAGCTAATGTTTAATAAACAATTCAAGTATTGAATTAGACTTTTTTACACTATTTCCTGTTTATTAGTAAACTTTATTTAATAACAACCGGTTTCGAAAATTCACCATTAGGTAGATTACAAATAAATAGTGTAAAATGTCTTTAATTCTATATTTAAAATGCATTTCTATCAAGAAATAACTCTAAGTTTTTATGTGTACACTGTTGGTATGGCTAATAAATAAAGAAGTCACAACCCAATCTATCAAGTATTATAAACAAATTGTTTATTTGATAAGGTCTTCTTGTTTTATCTACATATTGTATTGAATACTCTATAGTTGCTATATATGGGACAATTTCATAGGATGCTATTATAATAGTGCAATAAAATTTAACGATTCGACTAACGTACGCCATTTAAATAATTTCATTGATATTGGATACGCGTGGATTGTAATGCTGTTATAGTGTATGTTTGTATGGTTATGGCTCTTGAATTACTTGCATTTAATTTTTGGAAAAGCTCTTAATATCGAAGACGTTCTATATGAGTCGATTTAGTTCATATAATGAACAATTTAGTTATTTTACACTAGCTTTAGTCAGACAGATGGACAAAAGTTTTACTGATTGCATTTTTGGTATCAGTATCGATCCTTAATCACCCCCTTACAGAATTAACCTCTCTGCAGATTTATTATAAGTATTGATTGAAATACTTTTAATACAGAAAAGAAGACCATGTCTAGAAAGAAATGTAAACTTTCTCAGAGCAAAGTTGCCTTCAATAATCATTTCTAATAAATAATAATTAAGAATAATTATGAAAATGTAAGTTTAAAGAAATGGATGTGTATAGTAACTATTAGATTTTATTATTAACTCGAAGTTTTGAGCACTTTACAGCGAGCGTGGTCATGACTGGATCAGTGCTCACGTTAAGACAAACACAAGAAATAACTATTAGATTTAAAGTTGTTTGTAAAGTAGCGTAACATTAGATTATACTGCACACTGTTACCTTTCCATCCCTTTAATGCTAACCCTGTCAAATTACATCGACCTTTAGTGCAATATCGAACTTTAGACAACAAAATACGCTTCATTTCCTTGCACTAAAGCGGAAATTTCAAAAAGAAACACCCGCCAGCGGGATACAAGCAATTTTAAATTTTATCCCGTCACAGACTAAATCGCATTTGCAATGGAGTAGCGTGCAGTTGGAATTCTTATTTCGCGCGCATTGAACGAAATGGGCGCTATGTTGTATGTAATAGAGTCGGAATTGGATTACTCTGGGATTGGGACACGTTGTAGCTGGCGTCAAATGGTGAGACGTGTCAAGGGTGGATGTTTGTTCGAGTTTTTTGAATGCGTCCTTGTTCGACGTTATTTATATGTGATTGTGGCTTTTCTGATGCTTACAGTTCGGGTTTTAAGACCGCCGTATCGGTTCAGTGGTTAGCGCGTTAGGCAGCTGAGAGGACTTGGGTCCATTTCCTGGGGACCTGAATACAATATTTCGGCCTGGCAGGGTATAAAAGACTGATCACCCGGTTCCTATAAACGACGGAACATCATTGTTTCCAGATACGAATAGTTTTTTTTTAAGATCGGGGCTTTGTTTTAGACCACTCAGGTAGAAAGTCCCACCAAAAAGGCTTCTCATTTAAAAACATTAAAAAAATACACGAAATGAAATTTTAGGGGTTTATAGATTAAGCTCCGCTACTCACCAAATAGCCTATCTGTATACAAAATTTCATGAAAATTTATTCAGTACCTCGGACGTCATTGACACAAACATCCAAACTTTCACATTAAAATATTATTAGGTTAGTAGGATTCAGGAACTATTATACAAATGTAATCCTCTAAGAACCTTTTAAGCAACCAAACTATGCTGTAATAGTTGGTCGTTGGAACTTTAAACGCATATTTAATGAGACTAGGAGATGTTAATTGCGAAAGTGCAATCATACGGTAATAGCAGCGTTTCGTTAATTGGAGGTTATGGAAATAGCTTTTGCTTGGAGCTTTTAATGTAACAGCAAAAGCGGAGCATGCGGTTAAAGATGGTAAGTGACTGACCGCAGCCCATGGACATCGACAACATCAAAGTCGCACATGCCGCGCCGGCTTGAAGGAAGGAGAGGATTAATGACGGGAAATTGGGAGAGTAGAAGAACAGGATGGGAGGGAAATGAAATGAAAATGAAATGAAATGAAAACACTTTATTGCTTATAAAAAGTACAAAACAATAAAAAAGGGAATACAATTATATATATTTATATACAATTATCTACTAATGGGATAGTTTTAATACATTTTCAACAACTTTTTTGACTTTAGTACGAACTATTTGTACGGGAAAATAAAGTCGTTTTAATTTTCTTCACATTTTTTATATTTTCCCACTTTTTAATCTAGACTTCTAAAACTAATTCAAACCAAAGTTAGCCAAATCGGTTCAGCCGTTCTTAAGTTGATTCATCATTAAAACAGTCTAACTTTAAACTATAGAACCTCAATTACGTCAACGTAGCAATGGTAGCTAAAGGATGAGATAATTTAAATTCACCGCTGTTATACACCGAAAACAATGTCAAAAATTTCAGCAAAGTTATTCACATTTTCCTAGTTTATTTAGGTGTACCCGAAACTAGGCGACAAAAGAAAATACACAAGCCGTAGATAAGAGTTCAAAGTGTCGTATGTATTTATTTAGGCCGCACTTTATTAAAACACGGCTTCTTCGGTAAAATAATGTTTTCACGTCGCACTATATAACCTCTTTATAGTCCCCTTGGACTGTAGTTTAATTCGGTAATGCTTGCACAAATATTCAAATTATGAAGGTTATGTTAATGTTGCGATTATTTTGGAAATTGAAAGGACTTAACTATGTAAATAATAAGATGTTGTACGTAAGGTGTTCCATTTAAGTTTTTCTTGAACAATCTTACTATCCTGCTAATATCATAAATGTGGAAGTTTGGATGTTTATATGTCAATCATGCCGCAATTACTGAACGGATTTTGATGGTATTTTGAAAATAGATAGACTGTTGGGTATGATAGATATCTAGATATGACTATGATGATTTAGAGACCCCTTAGTTAACATGAGCGAACTCGTGGGTAGTCTCAAATAATGAGTATTTCACTTGATACTAAGATCTTTAACTGAAAGTGGACATAAACAATGTAACAAGGAAAATCATTACGTTCATTAATGGTCCAAAAATAAACGATACAATGAAAACAAAACAAAAAGTCAAGAATGCTTCCGTATTTTCTAAATGTTGTCCAAATATAGTCGTTTATAAACAATGCAGTATAAGCCGCCATTAGCACGTTATAACAGAAAATGTATTCAAACAATCGCACGGTTAAGATTAGCTTATTATGTACAATGTTACATTTTCGGGCTTTTAATTTTTGTATTTTTTTAACTTAAACATTGAGAACAGTTAGTTAAGTAACACCTGTATTCACAAACATTACTATGAGTTCTCACAACGCACAGTTTTCACTTAGCGTTTAAATGAAGTATTATTGTGCTTCAATAAAAGACTTGTTATTTGGAACCTAATTACCTCTAAAGACAATCGCTAAAATAAATGTTAAATGTATCCACCTCATGGTCTTCTATTTCAAAATATTTAAAACTGGCCAAATATAGTCGTGGTATTACAAACAATTTAAACGTAAGCCGCTATTAGCATATAATACACAACAATGCTGTGGGACTAATGTATTCAGACAAACTTACACAGTTTAGTTTATTGATAATTGCGTTACATTTTCTGGCTTTTAATTTTTATTTTTTAGTTACATTTTTGAGATTTTCACGGTTAGTTGGTTCTGTTTCTGTTTTCCGTTCGAGTTCCGGTAGAGCATGAAAAAGAAAAATGCAGGCTGCTCGCTAAATAAAGCTCTTTACCTAATTGATTAAAGATAAACGGTAAAACGGATATTAAATATTAATACCTACTCGTATGCGATTCCGGGGAAGGCATTAAACTTTTATGATATCGTTTAATAAATCTTGCCTTGTCACATAAATAAGTATTTAAATATAAAGCAACGGAGGACAATTTAAAACTCACATTACCGCCCGGGTCGCGAATCCGTTCGGCCGTTAAAATTCAGAATCAGTCCCGGGCTAATTTGAGCCTTAACTAAATTACATCGAGCCGGAATAACGTTACTCGTTTTCTTGGCGATGGTATCGCGTTGGAAAGTGTCGGGATCAAGTGAAGCGAGTAGCGGAAAAGGGAAACTTGAAACACAGTACGCGATACGTATGATAAAGACAAGCAAAATGTAGAAAGTCCAAACAAACGGAGTGAAATGATGCCTATTTAATAAATGTGTTGTATTGATACTGTGGCATTGTACCTATGGATGCAAAAGTAACTGTCCTTTCAAGTAATTTTAAATTTCATCACCAATACTAAGGACCAAGTCATTAAGGAATGATAAGAAGAACATTGGCTCTAGGATAGATTCTTGTGCGACACCTATAGATGTAGAGATAATGCCACATATGTATAATGGCTAGATATTATACAAATATATAATTTGGTATAGAAGTATGTATTATAACTTAGAATTTTACCCCTTAATGTTATTGTTTTACTTTTTCAAAAGCATAGAAAAATTCGCTTCAGTTCTCATTCGGTCCCGCGCTCAGCCCTCCAGCCGTGATGATGAATATTCATGGCGCGACGTCTTATTACGTTTGTTTGCGATAGTTGCACTGTTTGTCGTTATTAATTTCTGTTTAACCCGCCGAGTTTGAGATCTGATTGGCTGTGATTTCATCTGGAGTTTGTTCTTATTGGAACGATTTAATTTAACGTATTTATTGGGCCAATTGTATCTTATTTAACACTAGCTGTGCCTCGGTTTCGCCCGCGTATATCGCCTGTTCCCAGCAGCAATGCCTTAGTATGTTATCACTACATAGTATAAAACAAAGTCGCTTTTTCTGTCATGTGTCATGTTGTATGTCCCTATGAACGCTCAAATCTTTAAAACTACGCAACGGATTTTGATGCGGTTTTTTTTAATAGATAGAGTAACTCATGAGGAAGGTTTTTATGTATAATATCATCCATTAAACCCGTGCGAAGCCGGGGCGGGTCGCTAGTCAATAAATGTTCTCGAGTTTGAAAATATGGTGTTTGAAGATATGTGGTTTAGCCGTGAAGAAGAGGACAGGCAAATAGACAGTCAGAGTTGCTTTCTCATTTATAATATTAACTAAGGATAATGATAATAAGGATTAAATGGACTAGATTACTGATTTATATGTTCGAGGTCACTGAAATTGTGTAAGGTGCTGTTTCAGGTGTAATTTAATGCAATAAAAATAAGGTGTTAGCAATCGTGAAACCATAGAAATCAGCTGATAGGATTACAAACTGCGATACAATGAATTCTGTTGATAGATTTAGTTTAAGATGTCAGCAAATAGTTTTATTTAATACTATAAATAATTTGGTAATATACTATATTGTGTTGACCGGTTTTATAAATGATCTCAACTCAATGTTTAAAAGGCACACTAAACTGATTTAAGTTTAACTGTATATTGTTAATCTTTTAAATTCTTCGTGGAAAGAATGGAAGAAATTACTTCATAGAAATAAGGCCGCCATTCTGTACAAAATTGTTTAAATGGTAATTTATTTTCTTTAAAGGAAAACATCCTTGTAATATTATACTCGATAGACTGTATCGTCACTTCTTGATGGAAATGCATTTTATAATATTTTATAGAATTGAGACTATTTTTTACACTATTTCCACATTTATTTATAGACTTTATTAAATTTACAACCGGTTTCGAACAATCATCGTCAGGTAGTTGTAATATTAGTACGAAAACGTATAATAAATAGATCAATAAACTAAGAAAGTTAGTTGTCACGATTTAAAACTGAGTAAGATAATAGCAGTTCGTCTCCAAACAAAACGTTTTTCTGCCTTAAAGGAAATACACAAGAGGATTTTATTTATTCAAGCTCTGAACCAGCTTTTAATTTCCATAAATATTCCTTTTATAATTTCATACAACGGAATGGTTTCATTTAAGTCTGAAAATAAAAATAGCACGCTCCGACGCGAAACCATGAAAAGTATATTTGCTTTATCATGGAAATATAACGATGCAGCGAAATGAACGGTGAATAAAATTACTGTTTACTTGACCTTATATCAAGCGACTGCAATAAATATTAGCCGAGCTTATAAACGATATTCGGAAGACACTTTATTACAGAACGCATCCTGTATAATAAGTTGGTTATAATTACTACACTCTGTATAGCGCACTTGGTTTTATGGAGTGCGTTACACATTTTTATATGTGAGTGTCGTGGATGTTTCTGTTTTATGTGGGTTGGGATTTATATGACAATGATACGTAATGGGTATTACAGTGTCTAGTGTAGTGTGTGTAGTCCTTGGTCAGGAAAAATCATTTCACAACTTGTAAAAATCGTTCAAAGAGTAATGAGAGAACAGAGAATTGTCTATGTATAAGTTACTATGGACTCCGCTATTATTTAGGATGGTATAGACGTTATATAAATTCGCGTATGATTACATAAGTGCCAAATTTTTTTATGTGAAAAGTGAAACCATATTTGAATATTCAATGTTTAAAATAAGGAGGGTAGGTACACAAAAGGACATCGAAACAATTGCACAAATTAATTGCGTTAATAATGGAAGAAGCTCCTTCAATCGTTAAATGTTTAAAAAAGCCATAAAGAATTGCCTTGTTACCGTTAAAACTGTATAAAATGAAGCCGCAGTAAATATTATAGTGGCGTTTATAGACGCTTTTCGGAAGACTTTATTGCGATCGTATCCTGGGTAATAACTTAGTATCGTATTAATTTGATCATTGTTTATAATGTGAGCTATTGAGAAGGAATTTATTTAATGCTTTGATGTGTTTTAATTATCTCAATGAAGCGTGTAAAATATGTTACTTTTTAACTTTTGAATGAATTTGTATAACAAAATTGCGTTGAGCATATTTAATACATAAATTGAATGTGTTTGTCTATTTTAAAAGCTATTTTTAATAATTAAAACAATGTATATTTGAACTTTACACAATGTCCGATTGTTTTTATATGGAATTTTTTATTATTTATAGACAATAATTATTATTATAACTAGTTGCGTCTACTTCGTGTCAGATAAAGTTATATTTACTGATCACTCAATCTATTTCACATCTTTTTCTTGTGTCAAAGTTAGTTATGTCTACTTCCTTGGGATATGTATAACTATTTATTTAATTATCGACGACCTAATTGGCGTAGTAGATACAGCAATGGTCTATCGGTACCATGGTGTAGGTTCGATCCCCACGAGTAGAAAATTATGATGTGATGAACATTGTAATTTTCTATTGTCTGGGTGTTTATCTATCTATAGTATGTATGTTTTTACAAAAAAATAATATGTTTAAGTTTGTCTATTAGTTGTTTAGTGTCCATAGTACAAGCTTTGCATAGTTTGGCACTAGATGGCGTTGTGTTAAATGTCCAGTGATATTTATTTATCGTGTCATTGTTACAGAGTAACGGCAACAACTTTATGGCCGGCGAGCCGAGACGCAAGCGAGAGCCGCCCGCGAGGCCCAACCACATCCTACTGTACACCATCATCAACCCAGCGTATCCTATCACTGTGGTAAGTAAGCTTTGCCTTTTTATCTTCAGGTTCACGTAATATAATAGACTTATTAATAAAATATTCTAAAGAATCAATTAAAATCGTAAATCGGATGCGTAATATCTGTATCTCTTCATTGTCAACCCCACGTATTCTATCACTGTGGTGAGTAAACTTTGCCTTTTTATCTTTAGATATAATGTAGTAGAATTGTTAATAAAATATTCTAAAGTATCAATTACAGGTGCGTAATGTCTGTATCTCTTCTTTATACCATTGTTAAAATTTGCCTTTTTATCTTCAGGTTTACGTAATTAGTTACGTATAATAGATTTGGTAATAAAATATTCTAAAGTACCAATTACAATCGTAAGATAAATGAGGTGCGTAATATTCTTCTTTATTCCATTGTCAACTCTATGTATTCTTTCACTATGGTGAGTACACTTCATAGTAAAGCCTTGAAATTAAAGTAAATTTGTTAGTTTATGAATTAAAGTTAGAAAAAGTTTGAATTCAATTTTAAGATGACTCAAGGTTCGAATGTTCTGTTTTACACTATTATCAACTACGGAACAATTTATTTAACAGAGTTTAGCTTCATTGAATGCTGAAAAGTATTTTACGTCGGTGCAAAGTCAATATGTTGGTTAGATTTTTTAAGTTAGTAGCCTTGCATCAAAAAATAGCAGAAATAAGTAAGTATTTTTTATACACCCAAAAAGTATACGAACGACTCTTTCCAAAGGTCGTGTCTCGTAGGTCGAATAAAAATAACGTGTATTTCTTATTACATTTAAGGTCTTTAAAGAAACGGCTTACAAAGCTATCGTTTATGTAGGAAAATTATTCGATTCGTGTTGACAAAGCGAAAAAAGGGTTTTTGCAATGGGTGTGCCGAGTTACCTCAAAGGTCGGGAGGAGGTTATGTAAAACCTTTGTGATGTCGAAATTTGATATAAATATGAACAGATGAATCTATGGTCCATAAAAGGCGATACTTTCTATAAATTAATTACAGTTTAGATGTATGGATGAGTGTCAATCATGCTGCAGCTCATGGAAGGATTTTGATGAAATTTCGTATGTAGATAGCCTATTAACTGTATAAGGTGATAGGATACTTTTTATCTGAATTTCAAAGGAGCGCAGCCGCGGATAGAAACTAGTTATAATATAAATGTGAATGTTTGGATTACAATTTTATATAAGTTAGTTATTGATATTTTAAATGGAATGAAGTAGAAGAATGAGAAGAAGAGGATACAGATTCATGGTATTTGTCAGTTAATTCAACAACAGGACAGTTGTTTGGCAGCCGATAATTGCAAAATATATATCTATATTTTTAAAATATACCAAATATACCTTGCGCGACAGATTCGACTTTTCGAACCGGTGGTAAATTAAATAATTACTATTCATTAGTGCTTTGTAAAAATGATTTCAATAATTTTAATATTAATAGTAGGTAACCTTGATCTCTCTTATTGCGAATAAAATAAAAATTCTCAATATTGTCGCGATATAAATATAATGTTTTGTAAAACGTTTCGCCGAATCACTTTTCATTTTATTAAAAGCAGTTTACATCGCGAAATAAGTCCGTCATTCGGTACAAATGCGACATAATAGGAACAAATTCAATATGAAAGTAAATTCAGACGAGAGTTTACATCTAAAAGTGTACAGTAATCTTTACAAAAGAACGTTTAAAACGGGAAATTTTTGTACATTTTTTGGAAGCGAAAATCATAAATTAGACCTACGATGGCGTTTATTTGTCAACGTTGTTTTTATTGCTTTTAAGTAAGCGTTTGTCGTAAGGATTACCACGCGTTTTGTGGAATATTATTTGTGTTTTTTCTTTTGTATTGTTTAAGGTTTTCTTTGTTGAAATGTTGTTTTGCGTGTCGAGATCTTAAACTTTACAATACGATGTATAATTCTGTTTTGGAAAAAATCATGAATGGGATAGGATGTTGGATAATTCATTTCTTTTTATCGTTTCAAATGTAAGGATTAAATAAATCTGTGATTTAGGGCGCGTGTGGTCACAATTGAGACATTATAATATTCGTATATCTGTAGTGATTACATGCTTAATTTTAAGTAAAACTATATTGTACTCTGGCTTTTGTTTGTATTTGTTATTTATATTAGCATTAGTTATAACTTTTCTTTATGTTCTGTATTAGTAATAATTTTTCTTTATTATCAATACACATCTACAAGTAATTTTCAGGTAGTTACCAAAGCATTACAAGGCCATTAATATAAACGTACTTATAAATAAATATTTTATTACTTGGAAAGTATATGACATTTAATGTTTTTAAATTTAGTTTAACAAATAGCCTATATCATAAATACTACGTATTTAAGTCGATGTTTATATAGAACATTTTTACATTTACCTTGTGTACATAGCAACATTACACGCATACATTTAATCCCTAATGGCCTATATTGATTCCGTGTTTTTCATAAATCATGGTGCCCTCCGTACGGTATGATGAATTATGGGACCCACTCACTCGTGAACGAACAAGTGACATGTGTTTATCGATTTACATAATGTAACGTAAATATATTATATGCGTAACGCAAATAATTTATGTATACTTGATTTGTAAGATAATAATAATAATTATTTATTAATTGTTCACATAAAAAGCTTTTAAACTAACTTTTAAATAAATTAACGAAAGTAACATAAAAGGTTTTACAAAAAAATATTGATCACAACTGGCAAGTTAGCTAGGGAACAATGTGACCTGTGTTAAAAATGACAGTCCCTTTCCACAATGAAAAGAATAATACTGCTTAGTTAAGACTACGATGCTAAAGTTTTAATTTTACGACAAATTTTAAGAGAAACCTTTGTCTTATTGACTGTCTTAGAAACTATTTTATGTATTATGGAAAAACCGTATTTAATATTCGACATATCTAACTGACTAATCACGATATGTTATGAACTTCTCGATCTTTGATGATTAAACTTTGCGGAAACTTAGATAGTAGGGAAACCCCCAACTTCGTCGGGATAGACGAAGTTAAAGTTTGCCAGACTATGTTTCAAGATATATTCATTCTTTTTTTTATTAGGTTTTCCAACGTTTATATACATAAAAAGGCCTATTTTCAATTAAAATATACAGGAATTATCGTTACAAACACAAATACAACATGCACAACAGTAAAAATACTGTCTACAATAGAGTATCTATAAATTATCTATGTAAAATTACGTACACGTTGTCCTGTTCTGCAAATAGTCCTGAATAACTTCACAAGTGACCTTACACATATCTCTCACACGATACCATCATCATCATCATTAGCAGCCTTTAGCAGTCCACTGCTGGACGTAGGCCTCTCCTAAAATACGTCACTGAGACCGATCGTCTCGTTACGTCCCGGTACCATACAAAGTGGTTGTCCAATGTTGCGATTTTGAAAATAAACATTAGAAATAAATCAAACGCATCTATTTCCGCATGGCAATCCATCGAAGTAACGCGATCGAGTTGGTTTTGCCGTGGAATTAGTTCACTAGAAACCGTTTTACGAGTATATTAACTGTGTTTGTCTATCTATCTATATTAACATTTAGTTTTGAGGTAGAGGAGAAACGTATAATTAATTTTCTATTTCATTTCACTAGTTATTTCGCGCGGCTACGTTCTCATAACATAATGTTATATAGCCTATTTTCATCAGGGATAATGATGAATTCCAATCGTAAAAATTTTTTTCCAATCGGTTCAGTAGTATCGGAGTAGTAACAAACGAAAAGTCATATCTTTACTCTATAAAATATTAGTGGAGATTCATTGTATGAAAAAAAAAAACAGTCTTATCAAGAAATGATCGTTGACGATGGTTATTAATTAATGCCAGGTTATAACTATGCTCTTTTGCTCACCATTTCTACATTATTGAGTATTGGTATTACTCTGGTTTACTTAGACTAGACTCACAAAACATTCCAGTATATTTTATATCCTGGTACTCAGGCAAATGAGACGGTGCAGCCAATCGGATGTTATGATTTACTGACTGCGTCTTAT
>LQNK01000729.1:122101-147459 GCA_001586405.1 Phoebis sennae
AACAGTCTTATCAAGAAATGATCGTTGACGATGGTTATTAATTAATGCCAGGTTATAACTATGCTCTTTTGCTCACCATTACGACATTATTGAGTATTGGTATTACTCTTGTTTACTTAGACTAGACTCACAAAACATTCCAGTATATTTTATATCCTGGTACACAGGCAAATGAGACGGTGCAGCCAATCGGATGTTATGATTTACTGACTGCGTCTTATACTGAATCCACTGAGCTGTAATATTTTTATTTATAACGATGACATTGCGTTACCCTTCTTTTATATTATTTGTTTTTATTTATTTATTTAAGGTCAACCAACAATTACTTACATTACGCTTGGATGATAAAAATATTCATAAATGTTACATTCATAAGTAGTAATTAATTTATAGGTTAACACCCCATGCTAAGGGTAACGGTTAATTCTAAAACGGACAGTTGATTTTCTCTTAAATAATACACATTGACCAAACTTTCTCTCTTCCTTTCTAAGCTTTTTTTAGTTCTTATAGGTTTTCTCCTTTTCTTCAAATATCGAAGAACATTCTTGTAATGACTATATTTATGTAAGACTGATGGAGACGGATCACCCAATCGGATGTTATGATTCACTGGCTGTGTCTTATACTGTACTCACAGGGCTGTTATATTTCGATTTGTAAAGGTGTGATTGTTTTTCCCTCCTATTATAGTTACCACTAGGTTTTGTCTTTAACTACCGATCTCTTAGAACATTCTAGAATTATCTATATCTTGGTAAAACAGATGGAGACGGTGCAACCAATCGGATGTTATGATTCACTGGCTGCGTCTTATACTGTTACTCACTGGGCTGTTATATTTTGATTTGTAAAGGTGAGATTGCTTTACCCTTCTTTTATAGTTACCGCTAATTTCTCTTTGGTCTCCGATGTCTTAGAACATTCTAGAATTATCTATATCTTGGTAAAACTGATGGAGACGGTGAAGCCAATCGGATGTTATGATTCACTGGTTGCGTCTTATACTGTACTCACTGGGCTGTTATATTTCGATTTGTAAAGGTGTGATTGCTTTTCGCGCATGTTATGATATGTTTATGGTTTGATTTAAATAAACGTATGGCAAAAGTACGCTGTTTACATAATGTCGAGATTCTTACTTCAACTCTTATAAAAATATATGAAGCTAGCTTGAATAGTTACCATCTCGTGCTTGAGTTAAGAATAAGAATAATTTTTATTAGCCAAAAATAATAATACAATAATTTGAATATGAACTGCTCTCACACTAGGATTAGGTTGTATTCTAAGGATGTATTAACGATTTTAATTCATCCGGATAAAGTTATTTTTGAGCGGTCCAAATTCGATGGTTGTAATGTTCATTTCAAGCGTTTTCCTTTTTCCTGTGGGAGGATTATCGCTAATTTCCTTAAAGCCAACGTAAATTACATCTTAGTCAACAGTTAGTATAGCATAAATAGTAATGAATAGTCCATTTAGATTTCACATAAATAAATTTAACATCACACGAGTCGCGCGGTCCAGGATCGGGTGTAATGGCGCGCAAACTTGTTGCCATAGCAACAGGTATCCTGTGTTCGCTAAATCCATTCATTTGTATAGTTTATAGCGACAGAAACGAGTCAATGTTTACTGTTGTGAGTACATTGCGCGTTTTCCTTGAAGGCGAATAATGATTTACAGTAATCTAGGAACATTTTACGCAATGGCTTAGGCATAACTTTAATAGTCGAGGTTGTTAAGGAGTTTAGAGTATTATTGGAATACATGGTAGGGCGATTGTTATTGTAGTAGAATGTATTGGGTTCTTGTAAGCAATGGCTGTTTTTGAGAAATGATTTAATTTTACATGGGTTGACGATATTTTATAAATAGATATAAAGAATTGAACAGTAGTTCCTATGGCAACAGGTAGCCCGTTTTCGCTATATCCTTCATTTGTATAGTTTATTGCGTATGCAGTAGCGAGTGAACAGTTTCCGTCGTAATACGTACATTGCGTGTTTTCTTTGGAATTATTTTGTGTTTTCTTATGTTTTCTTAGAAAGTGTGAACATTCTACGCAATGGACTAGGTTCTATTCTGTTAATCAAGATCACCGTTTAAATATTATTTTATTGTCGATTGTATTGAGAATAGGATTTTTAAAACTCAGAATTGTTTGTCAAAAAAGTAGAATTATTAGTAGGTTAATAGTTGTTCGTGTTTGCGATATTTAATATTATGAACATATTTAAAAGACCATAAATATATATTTAGTTAGTTTCTTATAGTTAGGTACTTCTTAAACTATTATTTTTTGTCATTAAAGAACGCTTTGTACTCTCTTATTATGTTTCATTATGATAGCCTACTCATATAAGTCCTGTTACGACACAAAAAGCATTTTTTTTAAAACAAAAGCTAAATAAGCGCTTAGTCCTTGTTTGAAACTTTAAAGACCTCGTAAGCACAATTTTGTCAAGTTTCAATGAAAGCGTTCCTAAAGCACAAAATACATGACTTTTGTAGGGTTACCACTTGTTAGTTATACTTAGTTTGCTTTAGATTTCGTAGTTTTGATGTCTATGTATTATGTAGTAAAGTACTTGAATATTAATATTAATTCATGGTGCGAAGTTATTATCCTCCAATTTCTGATGGAAGATCAGTGCTACTTTCTCATTACTGTGTCAGGACAGTATAAGAATACAACTGAGTCAGGACCTATTTCAGGAATGTAGTACACCATACATCATCATCTAACCTTCTGTAATAGGCAATTTCTTTCCATACTATATTTCTATTTTTTCCTGTTTATACTTCTGCCTGTCTCTCTTATGTAACTGTGTTGTGTACCTTATTCTGAATTAATTTCTTATTTATCTGAAGATTTTATTGTTCTAAATCAAGAACATGATAATGAGAAGTAAGTGTAGTGTTAATTTTGTTTACTTCGATTTTATTTACTTTGTGAAGTGGTTTTTTTCACAATTAAATCAAGATACAGTTCCATCAAGATGTAACACTACAAAGTATAAATTATATAAATTCAAGTTATGAAAAACAGTACAGTTATAATTTTCTACACTGACAAAGAACATACTTAACGTGCGGTAACCCTACTCATAGATAACGGTTAGGGGCGAACTTTGTCGATGAAAACTTGATATTCCTGAAGGGTTGGTCACGTTTCGCGGAAGGGACAAGCTTGCAGATGTAGAACCTTGGATCGCGTCATTATTGCACTTTGAATTTGTAGAACTAGTGTTAACTAAGTATTTAATACGTATAACAAATATTGTTAATTAAGTTACACAGGGGTTGGTTAGGCACCATTATCATTCAATTAATGACTCGCAAATATGCCATTTGAATATGCGCGCGAAATGGTATATTTTCTGTCTCCACCAATCCCGGCCCTGTGTTGCCTTGAAGCGTCAAGAGATGGCGCTAGCAACATCAAAATAGCCTTTAAATATTGCGTATGATTGGCTATCTGGCTCGGTCGAACGAAAAAGTACTTTGTCTTCTTCAATAAGACATGGCGAACGTCGCATACTCTTTTCAACATAAAAATTAAATAAAATACCTTTTGTGCACAAAACATATTTGAATAGAATAACTAAATGAAATAGTTAAATAAGTTAGTGTCTGCGTGTGATTGACTTTGTGAAAGCCACGGCGCCGTTGGTGGACTCAAAACACGTGCTTCGATCTGGTGACTGCCGACTGGATCCTCGAAGAAAGGCTGATGCAGAGGTACAGGTAGGTGGAACAGTAATTACCTATTCGTTCGTTGGTCGAATTGGCTATTTGCGATTAACTCTCGTGGGCACATAATTAAAATATATATACTTTCATAATTTTTATATTTTCCCCGGGTCTATGACCCACCCAGGTGTAGGCTATTTACACGCCTCAACAGGGGTAATAATTGTTTTAAAAGATTTATATTGGTCTAAATCATCATAATGTCTATACTAATATTTTAAGGGGGAAAAGTTTGTTTGTTTGTAATGAATAGACTCAAAAACTACTGGACCGATTTTAAAAATATTCTTTAACCATTCGAAAGCTACATAATCCACGGGTAACATACGCTATATTTTATTGATTATATATATAGCATTATTATATTATTGAAACGTAGCTGCGCGGATCAACTTGTTTACTATACAATATTGTCACAATATTTAAATTCACGTAAATTTTGTATTTATGCTATCAGAAAGGAAAAGAGGCACACAAGTCTTTATCATAATCCTTACCCTCACTCACCTATAAAAGAAAACGGTTCAAAATGATAAAACTACCCTCCCAAGTTTGAAAACAGATTTCGCCCTTCAAAACTGGAACTTGCATGATTACCGAAACAGCGGATATCTGAACGCGATCGTTTGAATCCATCGTTTCGATAAATCCAATATGGCGCCGCAAAATGGCGGCCAAGATGGCGGGAGGTTGAGATAAGCGGAGCTCCGGACGTCCGACGATAAGCCGGGCTAATGCTGCGCCGGGTTAGTATCGACTGTGTAAATAAGATCTTGTGGTTTCAGTGGGATATTATAATTTATTAGTCAAATGTTAGTTACCTTAATTTTACTTCCACTCAGGTTACGTCAAATATGACATTTGATAAATATCGGTTGAAGCGATTAAAATAACATAAAAATACAATATTTTATTAATAAATAGATCGAAGTAACAGATTGAGGTTTTTAATTTTCTACTCCGAAATTTTCTTGACGTGTGTTAGTAGATTTTTTTCCGACTCAGAATGTAAATTTTCGTTGACAAAGGTTGAGTGAAGTCGAGGAATGCTCGAGATACGTATAAGAATACGAGTGTTCGTTTTTACTTACACCCTGCTATGCTAAATATTTAAAATGAAATTGTCATACATTGTAGTCATACATACTATTTCTGTTTATTTACTATCTGTTTTTGTATAATTGTAATCTTCATGTTATTTTCAAAGTATAATTTATTTATTTACCCTAGTTGTACTACTGTTCGTAACAAACTTTTTATCGTTTTCAAAAAAGATCGTCTTATGTTACTTCTCCGCCTTGTAATACTAACAACAGATTTTCGAGATAAATAACAACATCCGTACATACAAAGTTTGCCAATTTGATTAGTGTTCATTAAGGAAAATGAGTAGTTTTGTCAACAGACTAAAAGCTCGTAAAGCAGTATTCCGGTGCGTGACGACCTTTCCATTTAGTTTGTCTTTGCCCCATTTATTGTTTGTCCCTTTTTCCGATTTCGTGTTATAAGTAATTTGGTATTAGCGAATGATGTAGGTAAACTACAGATTGTTTTGTATTGGGATTTAGTTTATACGTAACCTTCAGCTGTTCACTGTAGTTGCTTATTTTCAGAGATTGGTTTAACAATGTATACTTTTATCATTTTTATTTACTCTTTTATTAGTTTTCAAATTACGTTTTTCTTTGAAAGGTTTGTCCAATACAACTCGTTATTTGGAAGAACAGGCAAATTAATTGAATTGAATAAATGCCGGTTCTTCTCAGTAGACAATGCCTTCCGAATCGGTGGTAAATAAAATTTATGTATGTGATGTTTCAAAAGAGCTTTCAAAAAGCCAAATTGGAAATCAAATTTGAATTTGAATATTTAATAAGTTACTATAAAGATGAATAGTGTCAGATATAAATTCACGTAACTGCGGATCGCGGTGTTGACTTAGCACTCGTTTAATATTCATATCGCGGCCGCTTAATTCGGATGAGTCGCCTTAAACATTTTAGTCGTCGTCAACATTTATTGGGTTGGTGTGATCTTATGAATTATGGCTAAATGTTTCTTACAATCTCTACAGTGATACCGAAATCTAGATTATTGTCGAAATATTATTTTCATTAAATTTCAATTATACTTTATACTGTTGCTTCTTGATGGAATTGTACATTATTTATGTTTAGAGAAAAACACATTTTAAAATGTAAAAATGTGTTCGTATCTATCTAAATAGAAATTTCAATTACTTCCTACTTTTTTTTCACTTATCGATTTAAATAGACAATCAACTTTTATTTTTCTCCATTTATTTAAAACATGTGTTTTAGGTGTTAATATGACAACCACAATTTATTTTGCACTGCACTTGTCAAGTTTATGCTACGAATTATGATTGAAATAATTAGTGTACAAATATCAAAACTGTTGACGTCTATAGGTCGAGTTTAATGCTTAAAGTTTACCCGTTCATGATAATTGATTCTATCGCCGTAATAATTATCTAAACACATACAAGTCCTTAACGATTTAACCATATTCGTACCCACATCCCACTTCTGATGTTACGCTCTATCTTGAGTGTTATTGAATCATATACGGTTAAACTTTGTTATCGGTATCCTTTGATGTATCTGACCTAGGAAATGAAGTTTATTAATGTATTATACTGCTATTAGGTTTGGCGCTATTCAATATTGAATTCAGTTTTAGTATCACAGTTGATTTTGTTGTTGGTTGTGAAGTGACATTATAAGTGTTTGTTTCAAATGCTTCTTCATATTTATGTTTTGGTTTCAATACCTTTGAGTGGGTTTTATTTCTTTGTATTTTAATAATGTTATATTATTTAAATAATATCAATGATTTGGAGGTGTTTGAAATAATTCCACATACATTTAGTGAGTCAAATAAAAAAAATCCTCGGCCTGTTTATTTTATCAATTATTTTTCCTCCATTATCACTTCTCCTAAAAGCATGGCACAGGTTCAGTATATAAAGAACACACTCGATTATCTAAATACGCCCATAGAGCTAGGCCGAGAGCTCAGGTCAGGCCAATTTGCATAGTCTAATAGACTATTATATGTATGTATCTCGAGCATAAGTGTGTCTACGGGATAGCATTACCATATTGAGTGCACACGTTCGTGTGCAACGCTGAGAGATTAACGTGTATTTAGAACGGTTTATAAACAAGCGGTAATATTTATCTAGATATAGGGAGCTACTCAATTCGGATTGGATTTTTAAATAATCTATACTAATTTTATAAAGAGGAAAGATTTGTTTGTTTCTATTAAATAAGCTCCCAAACTACAGGACCTATTTGGACGATAGTTTGTACAGAAGTTGAAACCCCAGGAATGGAAATAATAGGATAGTTTTTATCCCGAAAATCCTAAGGAGACGGGATATATTCGCGGGTGAAGCCACGGAGCTCAGCTAGTGATAGTAGATAGTCACAATATGATCAAATGTTTTTATGGTTCAGTAATAACGTTGCAATCAAAAGTCTTGTTCTATTTTTCGACCTTTAAACAGGTAGGAAGAAGAAGATAGCGAAATAACTTAAAAATAAAATAAATAAATAAAGACAAATAATATTTGAAACTTTTTCACAAAATACCATTATTATTAAAATAATTTAAAACAGTTTTACAATTATATGGCATTAATATATAGATTTTACCTTTGATAGTAACTTAAAATGGTCTTAACAGTATTGAACATTATTATTTCTAATAATAAAAATCTAATCTTTTCTCTACATACTATTACTAAAGATTGTATTTTTGTAACTGTCGTTTCGCAGAATCGCCTACTTTTATACAGTTTTCTCTCAAGTGGTCTTAATGCCCAAAACGGTCTTCCGCCCAATAGATTTTAACGGCATTCCCTTAGATAACCCCGTTTAATGTTCCAAATAACAGCGGAGTTTGTTTTTTACGTCCGCGATTTTGTTTCTAATGCAGTGTCCTTTACGGGTGTGTTGGTACAAGTATGGGGGTAAAGAGCGTTTTGTGTCTAATGCAATGTCCTTTACGGATGTCATTGGTGCCAATGTATGGGGCATGTGCACCATTTACTTTTAAGGCGATTTGGCGCTTTAATTTAATTTGGCTAATGTAATTAAATAGCTTTCGAACGTTTCCAATGGGTAAAATAAAATCATTACGCTTACGATTTCTTTGAGCAGGTGTTTTTGCGTCTGTATTATTCGTCCAAATTTAGATTCTTTTTGCTTATGAATTGTGGCGGCGATTGTATAACATTTTTGTTTTCCTAGTATCTATTGTACTGTAACAATGACGCGAAGGTAATAATATAGTAACTTTTTGCCAAAAAATAGAACCGACTTCCTCACACTAAAAAGTAGAAAATAACTTTTACGTTGTCTTTGTTCAAATCTATATAAAGTCGTTGTAGAATCTTGTTAAATTGGAAATAGAAGGCACATCATTTGTGAAGGGTTACCATATCAGAGCTAGTCACAATTCAGTCTCTGAGTTATAGTTTAATGGGTATATATGTCATTAAACCTTAACCGCTGAGCTTATTCTGTTGATTGTCAAGAAGTTCCGTGGAATAAGTTCTACATGGAAGATCAGACTTGAACCAAATTTCTATGGGACCACATTGACACTATTTTTTCGAATGCAAAAAAATCGGTCCATAAATGCCGGAGATATGTAGTAACATACGGTTGAATTGAGAGCCTCCTTCCTTTTTAAAAGTCGGTTAACAATTATTGCATAATCATTCCGCATTTTTGTCAAATTTTACTTAATCATGGATAAATATGTTTTCATATAACCACAAGAATATTAAAATCGTCCGGATTAGCGGAATTGCTAATGGAAATTTCTCTAAATATTTTGACTTTCAACCATTGTTTTCAGTTCATAGCACTTGATGGATTGCTAATTACGAAATACATTATATCTATTGTTAATTCGACCGATTGTGATTGTTGAAACCAAAACATCCGGCCGCGGTATGAATGAAACTCCGCGAAATAGACGTGTCTGCAAACGATAAGGGATTATCAACTTTATTACAAAGGGATACGGTTCAAAGTAAGTTGTTATTCAAACAGAGCGAAATGTTCCAGTCTGTTGTATTGAAACATATAATTGTAGACTTTAATGGTAAGTGGTAAGGTTTAAATTTGTTTGTTCGAGGATGATAGGGGCTTCAAAGCTTACTACGATTTTATGGCTCGTAAAGTTAATACTATTCTCGAAGCGATGGAAATAGTGGTGCGGTTTTTTTGTTTGTGGTAGTTTAAGGGGTAAAATGACTTTGTTATATTCATTGCACAATAGATAGAATAGCTATCATTTGATAATTAGTGATTTATATAAAAAGCTCCTGACTGATTTCGGCCTTGGTAGTCAATCTCAATAGAGAGCGCAAGCTGGGCAATAGATATTATAGTGTGCAAGTGTACGCAGGAACACAGGTGCACTCTCTATTCCTTTACTCTCATAATCCGTGGGAAAGACCGACCGTAGAGAGATTGGACGTTGGTAGACCTGTATTCCAATCCTATTCCACTCCCATCCCATCAGTGCAATACTGTCACGCGGGTCTTCTGCTGGGGTTGTGGTTATTACACCGGTGCGAGCTTGGCCCAATCATGCAAAGCTCGGCTCCCACTCTTTTATTGCTGAAGATGTTGTGCAGCAGAATTACTCTCTGTCGCCTCTTACGACACCCACGGGTAGAAATAGGGTATGTATGTTTAAATATGTCTATCAGTTCTCTAGTTTCCATAGTACAAATTTTGCTTAGTTTTGGGCTAGATGGCGTAGTGTTAACTATTCCTGAATATTAATATGAAAAATTTTATAACTTTAAATTAATAGCGCGCGAAGTGAAAAATCGATAAATAAGTGTCGAAACATTGGCTATTAGGATCAGGAATAAGAGATCAGTCGGTCGAACGATAAAATATAGTATTTATTGTAATTCCGATCTGAATCCGACCCGATTCTGATGATGCTATTTTTGTGACAAGGTGGTGAATGTGGGGCATTGAAATTTGTTTTGAGTGCTTTCTATATTGTGTGATGACGGATATAGAAATTATAGCGATGATAGATTTGACGAGACGAGAGAGATTGGATAGTAAATGCGTATAAATATACGCATTTAATGAAAATACTGACAAATGCCAGTATTTTCATTTTTGTTTTTGTTATCATTTTCTTAGTCTATTCACTTTTATGCAAACGCTGGACGCTGGCTAAGTGTAGATAAATTTAATAAAGCAGTTATAGTATAGTTTGCCATGCCTAAACTACATGCTGCATTTGTAAATATAAATAATGTTTCTTACGTCTTACTTTGAAGATATTTTTGTCATATGGGAATTCTGCCATATTTTTTTTAATCTTCAGAATCACTTATTTTTATAGACTGACACTGTAACCGTTCAGTTTCCTTGTAATTTCACTTCTACTTTCCAAGATGTAATCAATAACAGCTGTCCTAACCGTATCTGTCGGAAGGGGCTTTGGACAAAAAATACAATTACGTCCCATGGGGCTAGGGACGGAGGGACGAAATGAGCGAAGATGTATCTAGATTGTCCTGTTTCTTACCGAAATGTGTACGTAGATGGATTATTAGAAAGGTTACATTTATTTGGAGATTTTTATTGTTAAGTCCGTTATAGGCCGGCCTCACATACGCTGAATGTCTATCTGAATTTAGAAATTGATTTCAGGATCTTAAATTCCGGCACCTTGCCTCACACATATCTTAAAAATTCAATAGTACAACCAGGAAACGAAAAATCAGGATGTGTGTGGAGCAAGCCGATATTGTATGATATACTGGCCTTTCTAAATTAATAATCTTAATTCAGATTCTGAAAATTCAGCACGTGTGTGGCCGGCCATATAGTTCTGTCAGGATGAAATTTTTTGCTTGGAAATATTACTAGACACGTTAGATTTTTAATTTTTTTTATTAAATTTTTTTTCGATGGTTAAACATTCCGGAGTCACTGGAATCTGGTTTTAATTTCTGTCATTGTAACCGATAGTATTAATTTTTTTAATTATAAGACAAAAGTTAAAGCCTGAAACCGAAAACGTTAATTTATTGATTGATCCATTTAAACAGTATTTTTAAGCCCCCTCTACGCATCGGCAGACGCCTACACGGACCTCATCTGTCGATGGATGACGGATGCATCGTTGAACGTAAATAGTCAGTAATTTACGCATCCGTCAAGCTGTCACGGATAGACATTATCCCGTCTTCACATCGGCAGATGACGTCACGTATGCGTCTGCTGATGTATACAGGGGGGCTTTAGAGCACATCACTTTCCATCAGGTGGGATCATGGTCAAATGTTAAAAATTCTTACTAAAAATAAGTTTGACCCAGTTGGGTCTGTTTTAATTTTACACAAGTTTCATTTTTTACTTCAGCGAATTGAAATCGCTTTGACACGAATATTTTCCTTCCGGAGATAATATTTCTAAAAGCATTTTAAATTTTGTGAAAAACAACTGTCAAAGAAAAAGTTTCTCTTCTAATAGTTACTATACGTTTCTTAATTATAGTGTTTACGTGAGGTCAAGCGCCATCTTTAATTGATGTCAGCGACCCGCGCGTCGTGCCAAGGCGTCACGTGCTCGGAAATATTTTCTCTTTTCTTGGCTAGATCATAAGAGGTGTCAATCAATGTCTGTGGAAAAATGCAGTGATTTTTGAGGTTTGGGGTTTTTATTTAATTTTTTTTTTTAGTTTTAGAATATCTTTGGGTGGTCTTTGGGCCACGATGGCCAATATCTTTGGAGTCATTTTCAAACGAATTGTTTTTTCTTATTCTTTTCAAGAATTTTATGATTGATGGGACGGATATTGTACACATTCCCATTCTAGTCTCTCTCTGAATCACGTGTTAATTCTGGAGACTCTTTGATAAAGGTAACTTTTTGGTTCTCTCCAGCATTTTATCGAGTCCCCTACTGTCCCCTGGGTGGAGCTTTTTAGGGGGATGATATAAAACTGTAGTTTCATGTAAAAACACTTACGGAGAATGGTAAAATCAACGTAATTTGAAGAAAAATGATAGACTTTTATTTTTGCGACGGTAGAACAGAAATAATTGAATCTATAATTTTTTTAGCGGCGATGAACTATGCTGTAGTCACAAGACACTGAGTTACTAGACGCACTTTAAGAAGTCGATGTCTTGTGTGCTATGCCAGAGTAATGCCCGGTTTCTTAGACTATTCTTCTCGAGTAGTCTTCTCTTCTGAGTCACTAACGTATTTATATATTCAATAATGAACTAACTAGTAGTTAATTAATAGTAACTGCGACAATTACGTATCTGAGCATTGTTAAATTTCGTTTGAAATTTGACAGTTAACTTGAATGAAACCTTAACTATTGACAGTTTAGGTAAAATACTCACAAACCGGGTAGATATTTGCTTGTTATCGTTGTTACTCTAACGTGCTTACCACTGCACGAGATGGACTTTTAATATAGTTTTTATAACGCAAAATCTGCAGTAACTTTAATCTTTACGGTTCAGCAGCTATAAGTGAGTTTGGAAACATCACGTCCTTTTGTAAGTGAGTTACCGGTCGCCCGTCTTCGTACCGTTTGTCTCGGGCTAGTGATTAGATTGTACGACTTTACTGCAGTTTCTCTTTCTAGATTGGTATAGAAGACGTAAATAAAATAAAAAAATAGATAAAAAAAAATAGAAAAAGCTTTGTTAATTCCTTCACACTTACAAAAAGTTTCTTAATATAATTTAGTGTTAGTATGGTTAGTGATTACATGTTTTTTCTATTGCTATTGTTAGTTTCTTATGTTTCTAATATTATATTTATTGGGTTAAAAGTGAGGATCGCATTAAGCGGTGAGAGCCTCCTCCAACTGTTTCCTGTTATTCTGCCCAATTTCTGGAAATGAATGTCTACTGAAAAGCCGAGTTTTGTATCCAATTAAAAGGCATTTTTATTTATATTAAAATTTTATTTCCATCGTATGATTTGATGCGGTTGAACGAAGGCTTTATACGATTTATTTATAGTTCCAACCTGCTTCACTAGAATATGGCTAGTTTGAAGAATTATAAATTAGCGAGACTTAGAAGGAGTAGAAGGAAGAGCAGGGGACTTGGGCGCGTCACGATGACAATGGCGTGAAGTGACGTGACGATTTTAATGATATCATGTTGCTTAAACCATAACTTTGAACTTTAAACAGACTGTCCTCAACATATTACTATACAATGTTCATATATGGTACTGGTACATTACAGAGAACAAGGTTTCTTCCTATATGAATTTCGACCCGAAATCATTGTGCGTCCAAGAAGTAATATTTCCTCCTGGGTGAAAACATAATTGCTTATTAGCCTTATTTAAGCCTCGAAGTGCCTACGTCTAATTACTTCGATATTGATCGCTAATCCTTCACGTAGAATCAATCGGCAAGCGTGCGCTGGCGTGTGATTGAGCGGTGCTCGATCAATTTTTGTGTAATTAACGGAACGGTACGCGGCGACCGAGTTAATTACGGCTTGCGCCTGACGAACGAATTGTATTAGTAGAAGTAATTGATTCGTGTATACGTTAGCTTAGAAATTGTATGGGAATGGAGTTGATAAGGCCTAGCTGGCCCGCGCGGTTTCTTTCCCGTAGTAAATATATAGCGATGTTACTCGTGGATAATGTAGCTTTCGAATGGTGAAAGATCATTTAAAATCGGCCCAGTAGTTTTTGAGCCTATTCATTACAACCAAACAATATTATCCTCTTTATAATATTAGTGTAGACAATAAATATTAAAAAGTTTAGAGTTTAAAGGTAGCTGTACATACTTGTTCGTACTAATTTCTATCCAACATAAGTATGTATTATACTAACTTTCATTTAGAGAACACGCCTTCTTGACGATGTTTTCTAAAAACAGAACATTTTTCAAAACTTACAGACGAATAGTGCAAAGGTAATCAAATTCCTTCGGGAATGCTAGCAAGTCATCTAGTTATACCGGTCATTTTGAGTGAGAGCACAATGAGCAATCAACTCTATTAATTACTGGAGTTTGACTCGAGCGGTAATTGTTAACCGCGCTGATGGATATTCGGCAGTCGACTAGACGTGGCTTCTTCTACCATTTGTTTTATATTATCTGGCTTAGTAGATAGATAGATAGATAAATCTTTATTTGTGCAAAAAATAGAAAAGATAAAGTACCTAGTAAAACAACTTAAGGATAAGCATTTGCACAACAGGCGGCCTTATCGCAAGCGGTGATCTCTACCAGGCAACCTTGGTCATAGGAAAAGTTATGCATAGATAGGAACAACTAACTGCAGTAAACGAAAGAGAGAGAGAGAGAAAATAATAATAATAAGAAGAAAAGAAAAAGTGTTAATAGTTAATATATACATTAGAAAACATATACACACATATGAATATATACATACATATATAAAAATAGGCTTTAATTGGACAGTATAATTTGGAACTAGATGGCGATGTCCGTGAATATTTATATTTATACACATAAGAATAACTAGTAATGCAAAAGTATAACATCCTAATACGTTACTTTTGTAGATATTTAACACAAATACTAATGGCCGTTTTCAGTATTCTATCACTTGTTTTGCTTACTAAAGTCAGACAAATCTATCTATTTGCACTTTGATTTCAATATCCCAACGACGGATACATTTGCAACATGACATGACTTTTGTCTATCTATTGTCATATAATTCGACATAACAATCTATCCATAATCATTAATACATTATTGAAAATGGCCGTAAAACGAATTCAATTTTCCAATTAAAAAGGTTCACTGTAAAGGTTAATCTAAAGCATAAAATCTATTAAAACATCCCATAAAATATTAATGAAGAGAGCCCGCAAGACATACAAACATAAAAAACACGACAGTAAAGTCACCGAACGGTTCACGCGTTGAAGATAATTTACGACTTACTGTAAAAAGCGATGTTTTAATTAATTTTACGATGTCTTTGCCTTGATTAAAAGCTTTAGTAATTATATATTCGAGTTCTATTTTGTTTTACACTAATATTATAAAGAGGAAAATTTTGTGTTTGTTTGGTTGTAATGAATAGGCTCAAAAACTACTGGAACGATTTTAAAACTTCTTTCACTATTCGAAAGTAACATTATGTTACGGGAGTGAAAGAACAGCTAGTTCAATATAAAGAGTAAAATTCGAGAATTTCATAAAAAGGCAATATTTCTTTAAAATTGTAACTAATAAAAAAATGTTCCTCGTCGTTGTACTTTATGAAGAAAATTCCCAAGCTAAAAGCTTAATTAAGCCCGTAATTAACGAACACTTTGCTATACATCGCTCCCTTATTTGTTACTCTTAATTACTTACACTTTAAAATGCACACACGACAAGCAATGTACACCGGTGATTAATGTGTTTACGAATACTTAACTTCACGGTAAGTATATTTTGATCGTAAATTATGTGTCACCCCTTTGTTAATTTTAAAGACCTTGTTTTATAGATTCTAACAGACTTAATTTGGAAGTTTAATGCAGTTTAGAAGGGATAAAACATACTCTTTATATTGCTTAGATACTATTTTATGCTTTTATTTTATTTATTTATTTTATTTGTAGTGAAATATTTTTCGTTTTATTTCCATGTAATGACTATCTCAATTATCATTGATGCCACCGGTGCGAGCTTGGCCCAATCATGCAATGCTCGGCTTTTATTAATCGTAAAATTCTATCAAGATGCAACTCATTTAATTGTGTAAAGGTTACTCAAAATTTAAAACCATCTTTTTATAGAAAACTGCGAAGCGATGGAAATCTCTACCTTCATCTGTTTTTCCGGAGACATACAATTTGAGTCAATTCAAAAAAACGGGTGAATAGGTTCTTAGCTGAGATGCAGTCTTAAGTCAGTCATGCCTTACTTTACTAGAACAGTCATTAATTTAAAAAAAAAGTTAAAATAACTATTATTATAAGGAAATACCCTCAAAATTTAGCTTAAAAGTAAGGTAGAAAGGTGAATTCTATTATACCTGGGTAACAAAAGAAAACTATTGACATTCAAGGGTTTATTGGAGCGGTATTTTCTCGAGGCCCATTAATAGGTTTCTACCAATTCGAGCCCTTTAATTGTTTGGGTACGGCTCGAGGTATGAACTTAGAACTGTTTTAGATTTTTGAAAATTAGAGTAGATTTACTGAAACTTAAATGTGGAAGATTTTTTTGTATACATATAAATTAGTAACAAAGATTTTTGAAAGAAAGAAAGAAAGATTTATTCAAGAACCACACAGAAAAAGACACAAATAATAACTTAATAACAAACAAGTAGCAGTGTGGCGTTGAAAGGGAAACAGCTCAGCGTATGCTGCTCCTACATTAGTCGCAGCGCTGATTTTCAGCATTAAATAAATGAATAATAAATTATTGGACATTTTATACTTTTCTTACACCCGTGTTCTAAGAAGTTATCTTTATTTTACTTCCACTTAGATGACGACAAATTTCAATTGAAAATTCATGAATGAAGTACCTAACATAAAAATATAATATTCAAAAAAATAGATCGAAGTAACGGATGGAGGTGTTAAACTGTCAATAGTTATAGATTCCTTAAATTTAACTGTTAGTCAAATTTCAGCCGAATTTGACAAGGATACGTTGCTCTAAAACGCAATTGTCAGAATTGCTGGATATTTAGTGCTATCGAATAGATAAACTAACGTTCAAGTGACTCAGAAGCTTGCCTTTCTGAAACACCTGCATATCTTAATCAGATTTTTTTTTTAAATAAATTCGATAGTTTTGAAGATTATTAAACAAACATAACGCTTTACAATATTCGGAAGTAAGATAAGTCTGATGTAACAATGTTTATACGTTTTTCGTTAATTGTTAAACCGAAGACGAATTAAATGAAATGGGTTTAATTAAGCTGCGATAACCGCGTTAATTTAACAAAACGGTACAGTTTGGATTTGTGGAGATGTTTGGAGTTTCACCCTTCTATATAATATAAACTTTATCAAGTAAAGTAGATACTGATTAAATTCAAAGGTATCAAAGATTTATTGGAACTTATTGGCTTTCTTTTTACGATTATTGGGGCTAAAAATTCGTGTAGAAGTATATGACACACGAACTCTTGCTTATAAATGAATTGTGTTTTTGTATGTTTTTTCAAATCAAATTAATTTATTGCTAAAACATGGTAGTATTGCTGTTACAGTTTTATACAGTTCAGTCATGTTCTACCGTGCAATTTTTTTTACTACCTATTTACTATTATTTAATCCTTACTAATATTATGAATCGAAAGTAACTATGTATGTCTGTCCGTATCCTAGCCTAGCTTCTAGCCTAAACCACTGAACCGGTTCGGATGAAATTTTATAAAGGATAGTTTGAAAACCCGGGAAATTAAATTATAACGCGTGACTAAGCCACGCTTGGAGTGAAGGTGCATAAGAAAAAAATAATAATGGTGGCCAATCTCAACCGAGACTAGCCAGCTGCGCAGGAGATATTATAGTGCACGCGTGTACGCGCGAACACAAGTGCACTCTCTATTCCTTTACTCTCATAACCCGATGGGACGCCAGACCGACACGACCGTAGACAGACCAGGATAAGAAAATATAATATTAATAAAATTTAAAATCGTTATTTCGCATAATTTGCACCGAACGAAAAGTGGTTTTCTCGCGGGCACTCCGCAGTTTTACTTGTCTTTAATTAAACTCGTTTCTCGTTTGCAAGTCGCGATTTTTCCTCCAGTTAATTCACTCCAAGGATTTGTATGAAAACTTTGTTTATTTACTTTGTGTTAAGTGTAAATTATTTTGAGGGTACTTCGAAAAATTGTTTTATCTTTATCGCTTGGGATTTTGGTGTGTGTTAATTTTTTTTTTGTTTGTTTACAGGTAAGTTGATGAATGAGATAATGAGACTTCATCAAGTTTATTATTGGTAAGATTTGAGTTTTTATGTATAAATAAACAAAAAAAAACTTCATTATCATCTCGTACATTTTTCTTCTGAAAAAAATAATATTTTAAATCTTGTTATACGAAATTTCACTTAGTTTGAATTTTTTATTATTTTTTATTATTTAGGGGATTTTTTTGTGCGGGGCCAAAACAAAAGTATCTGGCCTATCTGTTCCGATGTAGCCTGAGATTTCGTGTCTGTGAATAGTCATTACGTGTGCGTTGCTCGAGCACGCTTTATATGGAGTTTGACGTCTACACCTAATCTATTTCGTGATATTACCCCATCTAGGAATAATCGAGTTTAAAACAATAAATTACCGCTACCTCAATATCGCATGAAACTGTCTCAAAGTTGGCCAAATGCATTGCCGGGGTTTCATCTCAAGATGGTTACGGCTTCGTCTTGAACGGATTACGTGTTATTATATAATATCCGTATTGTGCAATGCAGGTGTGTGCGTGTGTGTGTGTGTGTGTGTGTGCGCGCGTTCTTTGTCGCTATGCTGGAAACACGTGTATGCTGAGAAACCGATTTTAACTGACTTTCAAAAAAAAGGTGGTTCTCAATTTGACCGTTTTGTTGTATATACCGCATAGCTCCGGCATTTAGGGACCCATTTGGATTTTGTTTTTGCATTCGAAGGATTAGAATGTCAGTGTCCCATTGGTTCAAGCATGATCATGCAAGTGGAAGATATCCAAAATCAACAGAATAAACTGCGATCAAGGTTTAATGATGTAAGTACCCATTAAACTCTAACTAAGAGACTGAAATGTGACTAGCAATGATGTGATAACCCTTTACAGGTCACTGAAATAGATAAAAAAACAACATTTTGCCAAAAAATAGAACCGACTTCCTCACTGTAAAAAGTAGAAAATAACTTTAATTTTATTTTTGTTGAAAGCTGTACAAAGTCTGTGCCTTTATCTGTTTTCAATTTAACAAGATCGACTGAATTTGCACCGACTTTGTATAGATTTCAACGAAAGTAAAATAAAAATTATATTCTATTATTTAGAGGGACGAAGTCGGTTCCATTTTTTGGCAAAAAGTTATATGCTGTGTGGTTAAGTTTGTAAGGTTAAGTAAACTATCAAACTATCATACAAAAAGTATACTGAATAACTGATTTTTATCGCTACTAAAGTTTGAAATATTAAATTCGGACAATCAATTTTCATAGTTGGCTTCAAACTGACGGATTTTCAATCAAACTTTCAACCCTTATTTTACCCTCTTTGGTGGTGGGTACTTTGACTGAAAAAATATTGGAAAAAGTGTCATTCAAATTGTCTTCATCATAAAATGACATTTTAGTAAAGGTTTTGTGTTTCTATCGTATTTCTTACTAGCATTAAATCAATTCAAAAAATAGGTGTTAGTTCAAAAGCTCTGTATATTGTATACAATTTGTTCCACATAACGTTGTAAATCTTATGAAATATTTATGAAAAAACATTCTTTTTAGCTTGACAATATTTTTCCATTGAAACGCGCCTTTCAGCACACCTTGAAAACGGTGAAATACCTCAACGTGAGTACATCGCGTTCAGGTATCCAGGTCGGTTAGTAGGTGATCTATTTAGCTATAATTAGCTTCCCGCTGCATTCCGCCGATGCGGACGTCGTATGTCAAACGCGTGACAGCTGTCAAAACTGACAGTCACGCGCCGAGGGGCATAGAGCATTGTGTTTTTTTTTTAGAAAAGAATGCAAAGGATTATTTTCGTTAGGCCTGGTTGTGTTGTGATGGCATCCATCATTTTGAGGTTAGAAATGAAGTGTATATTTTGCGTATGATATTTGCTTAGTGGTTTATTTTTTTATGTGTGGGAAATGTTTTGATGGTTAGGTGTGTCGTGTGTCTGTCTGTCCGTGACCTCTTTAAATGATTGATACTTGATAATTAGTGATCCTGTTTTTGTTCAACGTATGTGAATATTACCCTATAATTAAATTAATCCTCAATATTTTTTCTTTATTTTTTGTCCGCGTTATTTCTGAAATAGCTTCAAAGGAAATTAACGAAGTTGCTTCAAATAAATGTAGTATTAATTATACAGTTGTCTACATGAATACATCACACATTTTAATATATCAAGTTACTGTACAGAATCGTTCTGGATGAGTTTTATGTATTTTTAGCTTAAATATGTATACTTGAAATTTAATTTTCTTTTAAAGGCCAAAAATATTTTGAGTTTATACAAGAATTTAAATTATATGTTAGTTTCTGTTAGTTTATCTGTTAGTTTGCGATTAAATTACTATAAATATGACAGTTTGTTAGTTAGATATAACTGAATGGTCTAGGGCAGGGGTCACCAATTATTTTATTATGGGTCCGATTAAAAAATAACATGACCATTGACGTGTTGACTATTCAAAAATGCGAATGCGATCGGAAAGTATCGAAAATCGGATCAACATTCATATAAATTCCGAGGGTAACATCTTCGTGCTGACCAAAATCGGATTTGTGAATCAGTACCCTGGAATGGAAAAGCGAGCTGTACTATTTAAATCTATACTTGCTATATTATATATACAATTTCAATGACATAATAGGGGAAGAAACAAATTATTTCCTCGGGTTATAAGCGTAAAATATTTTAAATTGTTAACACATTCCTAGGAACTAGGCTGGTGATTGCGGACCGCGGTTCGCCATTTGGTGACCTCTGGTGTAAGGTAAAGTTCAACACAAAAGTTAATTCAACTTAGATTTTTATCAGTTTCAACGCAGGCAAACAATAGCCCGAAAATATTTTTTAGTAAAAAATATTTTAATTAAACGCTCCAAAAAACGGTACACTGTAATAAACTATCCACCCTGTATAATAACTAAATGTTTACGTTTATTATTTGACGGAGTTCCGGCCGCGTGCCAGTCGGCGTAAACGAAAATTATTCCCCTTTCACGTGCGTTCTGAACATTATACTGTCTTGACAAATATTCGTATACAGGGTGGGCGTGACGGAATCTCATTAATTAATATTATCTATACTAATATTATAAAGGGGAAACCTTTGTATTTTTGTATGTTTGTATTGAATAGGCTCAAAAAATAGGACCAATTTCAAAATTTATTTTACCATTGCTTAGAGGGATTCTTCCGAATACGTATAGGCTATATTTTATCCCGGAAAATAGTATCAAATATTATGCTACGGGAGCGAAACCGCGCGGAACAGTGCAGAATATTCAAAAAAGCACATTTTTATTGAACAAATTTTGTTAAATTTATTATTTGTGTCTATTATGATCATGAATTAAAATAATTCTTTATAACTTGTTGTGCTTTTGTTTACAGAAATGATTGTATAGAAATAACTGTGTGTAGAGAATGCCTATTTAATTGATACAAATGTGAATAGAATAAAAGTTATTTTTTAATATCATTCAGTAATTTCAGGTTAATATAGAAAACTGAAATTGTTTTATTATTAAAATTTTTATTTTGTATTTCAATGGGTAAAGTACACGCAAATATAAACTTCCACGCGAAAACAAAAACAAATACGAAAATTATTAAATTGTAACTCCATTGTGACGAATTTGTATTTTTATTGTCTTTCAATCGACTTTTAAGAGGGCGGTTATTTTTAGCTATATTCAAGAAAACAAGTACATATAACCTTAGTGTACTAGTGTTAAACCTCGCGTTGCTATGTATAAAGCAAAACCTTTCATTTGATACCACCGTCGACTATTTTCATAATTTAATCGAGAAATTCCTCCCCCTATCATCTTTACCCCCTGTCCGATGTCGCTCATTTTTGCACTCAAGTTTTCTTGACGTATATTATTTGCGTACAAAATTTTATCAAGATCGGATAAACCATACTCCAGATATACTAGGATAAATATTCACCTATTTGAACCCCCCTATCTTCGTTCCCCCCAACGATTTCGCTCATCTTCAAACTGGACATTTACTTCTGTCTAAACTATTTGCCTATGAAATTTAATCAAGGACATTCAAAGGACGTGATAATTTTATATGTGGGGTCTTTCATTTTGGATTTTTCTATATCGAAAAAGTAAAATAAAGAAATGTGTGGTAAAAATATATTTGCCTATGGAAGACACTAATGATCCCATTTTGTGTGGCATATAATATCGTTCGAATGTCCGCCATAGTTCTGGAAGGGTCGCAACAAAAATTTACATTTTTTTAAATTGTTATTAAAGAAACAGTGAACTCAACTTTCATTTCGTACTTATGTATTTATATTTTTTTCAATATGCATAGTAACTTTACGTCGCATCAAGTGGCGTATCGTGGCGCAACAATAAATCCGCTTTGCAATATTATTGATGGACGGATTGAAATATAAAATTGTATTGTGCTTTCTTATCGCCGTCCGGCAGATTGTCATTGGTGTTGCGATTTAAAAATAGACTTGTTTTATTCAATAAAAGTGACTTTTGCTCAATAAAATATTTATGGACTGTACAATGTTTGATTCAAGTTTTTGTGTTTAATTTATACTAATATTATAAAGCTGAAGAGTTGGTTTGTTTCCGCTAATCCCAGGAACTACTGGTCCGATTCGAAAAATTTATTTAGTGCTAGATAGCTCATCCCGATATTCTCACGGGAGCGAAGCTCTGGGGCGCAGTTAGTAGTTTTATATATGCAGTTAAATTCTATACCAATGGATTGAATTGTTTATTCGTGATCGAGTAAGTGAGTAATGTGTAGATATAATAACAATATCCTTACACAATTATAAATAAGTATAACATAGGTATGTATATATGTTCTCTACTAATAAATTGATTATCCCTATTTTTATTACATAAGTGATGAATGGATATAATAATATAAAATTGTATTGTGCTTTCTTATCACCTCCCCTATACATTACATTGTACTCACTTTTCTACACTAATATTATAAAGAGGAAAACTTTGTTTGTTTGTAATGAATAGGCTCAAAAACTTCTGGGCTGATTTTAAAAATTATTTCATCATTCGAAAGCTACATTATCCACGAGTAACATAGGCTTTATTTTGTAGGATATATATAGTTATATATATATAACATTATGTTACGGGAGCGAAGCCGCGCGGATCAGCTAGTATTCACTAAAATAACTCGGTGCTTTAAATTTAATCATATTTATGGAATTTTGTGTTGGATTCGATATTACGTTATGCATTGATATGGATATTACGGTGGTATTGAGAATTCAGGAAATTAATTTACGTGCATGGTAATTTACATTGTATAAATTTTTGTTCACTTGTATGCTATTGTTTTAGTGGTACATTTTCTTTGATATATTTAAGGATTTTGTATGGGAAATAACGTTATCAAAGTATAAACAAAGAAATAAATGGTGGCGAAGTTAAAGAATGCCAGTAAGATAGGCGCGGAAATTTTTGTATTTAATTACTAATTGATAATGTAAAGAATTAAGTATTTTGGATGTTTGTTAAAATTATGATTTTTAAATGAATTCTTGAGTGTCCTACAACTACCATAAAATACCAATAATACATAAAGAATCTCAATAACAGCCGTGAGTCTGGAAGTTGGCGATGTTGGAACACCCCCGTGCCTCGGAGAGCTCGTAAAGCCGTCGGTCCTGCGCCTGATCGGGTTATGAGAGTAAAGGAATAGAGAGTGCACCTGTGTTCGCGCGTACACGACTGCACTATAATATCTCTCGCACAGTTGTTGATAGCAGGCTAGTCTTCGTAGATATTGGCCGCCGTGGCCGAAATTCGGTTAGGAGGATCATACGTATGTACAACTGCCTATCCCATATGTGGAATTTTTAAGCCTAATAAAACATTAATTAGTCTAATCTCAGATTTTAATTTGTAATTAATAAAACAAAAGGAAATCCCTTACAAATGTTTTACCACGGCTAATATGTGAAATATTGAAGCCTGTTATTGGCTTCGGGAAATATGTTGAAACAAAAGTTGGTGTTCGCAGTGAATAAAATAAATACGCAGGAACGTTTCGAAACGATTGCCTTTAAATTTATATACATTATAGGGTTGCTACAGATTCATTTAAATAAATAAATAAATAAATTTAGTTCTGTATTTTCTACGTGTTTTTATTGCGTTTATGCGTATTATTAATTAATATATAAATTTAAAATGATGATTTTTATTTTGAACGGTATTTTTGATTGCTTTAATATCTGCATAGCGTTTACGAGTACACGATACAAATTTTTTTTTTGATGTGGAAGATTAAATTTTGGATAGTGAATTTTGCGTATGCTTTGCTTTGCCTTCGTACTTTATTTGTAAATAGATTTTTTATAGAATTTCTTGTGTGAGAATGAATCCTAAGATTTTTGAGTGTACATAAAAAAAGCATCAGACTATATTTTAATAAACAAAATTTTGGTTAAAAAAGCAATGTTCTTTAACAATAATTTGTATATTATACTGCACGTTTTTTGGAGCGAAAAAATTAATAATTAAATATAGCTTTAGGATAATTGATCGAACGTGATTTACAAAATATATTTTTCATAAATTATTATTTTTTGTTTTCAATAGCGACAACCCTACCGATAATCGTTTGTCGATGAAATATTTAAGGGTTGTCCCGCACCGCCACTGGGTTAACGGGACTTGTCCACTTTGTCACGCCGAACTGCTGTTTTAAACGGCTCGCGTGAAAACGGTGAATATTTGTTTTATTTGTTTGTCTTTTAATTAATTTCAATATTTTTTTGCGTATATATTATACGTTATAATATATTTATATGGAAAGTGACTGACCGCAGTCCATGAACATCCACAAGAGTAGACTGTCGCAAATGCCTTGCCAGCTTGAAGGAAGGGGGATAAGAGGAGAGGATTAATGAAAGAAAGTTGGGAGAGAACTAGAACAGGACAGGAGAGGAATGGGAAGGGAATACAAGCCAGGCCTACGTTATAATTTGTTTTATTATCTTCTCTTAATGAATATCAATTAAACGATATATACTTTATACTTTGTATTGTTGCTTCTTGATGGAATTGTACATCATTTCTATTTAGAGAAAAACATATTTTTCCTTTTTCTATTTCACTATATTATTATTAATTTTAAATTACAACATTATTCCATAAATATGTGTGTTTCTCTAGATACAAAATCAATTTATCTATTTCAATTTATTTTGTTGAGTTTTCAGTAAAAATAATCGTTTAACTTTATTCTTCTTAGTATTTGTATGAATAGCAAAGTTTGGAACTAGTAGCTCAGTCTCCCTTTGAAATAGGTCTGCAATAAAAAAAAAAGGTTAAAGCGCATTAAAAACCATAATGCATATTAATTCATATAGGAGGTTATTTCCAATAGATAAAGCTAAAAAAGGATGTTAAAAATAAATAAATAACATAAAAATCACATTGACAAAGTAATTACAGTGGAGAAATAATAATGGCACAGTCTAAAAAATATATGCAGTCTATGCAACGGTCACATATACAACATTTCAAATCTCCTTCGATGATTTTTTTTTTATATGGCAGAGCAAGCAAAGGAGGAAGTGTCTCACCTGATGTTAAGTTTAAATGTCGACATTTTCCGTTT
>LQNK01000729.1:161996-204723 GCA_001586405.1 Phoebis sennae
AAAAACACAAGAAAATACTAGAGTTGAGGGTAGTTTTAATACAGTGGAGGATGTGTTAAGTTTATGGAAAATTGTTTAATTAAAACTTATGCGATCGAGGCATTAGTGGCTCAGTTTCTGTCATGTTCGGGATTTTAACAACAAACTGATTAAGTAAAAAAAAAGAAAAATATAGATATATTACTTGTATTATGTAGCTGGGGTGTTACAACTCGCGTTAAAATAAGAACAATAATATTAGAAAATAGAACGTTCTCAAATTATTGCCTTTAAAATACATAAAAATTAATATGAATGTGTTGAACGTTGAAAACTTATACAATAATGTCTAGATTGACATTCACATACGAAAAAGAAATAAAAAAATGCAGAAAGTACTTATTTCTAAATTCCGCGAATATTTCGCTCGTTTTAGCACAACATTTTTACTTTGCCGAACTACTTTGGTATTCATAAAAGTTACAATTTGGATAAAACCTGCAAGTGTAGTTTGAAAATTTTATCTAGTCAATTTAGTGTAGAATTTTTACATATACAAACTCGTTACGGAAGAGGAAAGAGCTATAAAATGTGGACTCAATAAATAAAATATAACTTTTAAAAATGTATATACATAGTTCGTGGAATACCAATTAAATATCGATTAACATGACTCAAAAGCGATATAAACAGTAATCCCAACGTAAACATTCCTGACCAATATCCAAATTCAAAACAATAGGCTAGTTTAATCATCGATTACAAGCAAAACGGTACAGCTTTAAAAGCAATAAATGTTAATCGGAGCACAGATTATACTAACGTGGCCAATCAAAATGGCAATTTTCGAACGTGCCCGAACCAACGGTCGACGCTGGATATTCAAATTTAGAACGCCGCGTTCATTTCCAATTGAGCGCTCGCCGTGTAAACACGTCTGTGACGATATTGCGCATAATTAAATGGTTGAAATAGACACGAATGTAGTTAATTGCGCCACTATGTCTTGTGTATGGCCAATTGTGGTCAGAGTTTAACTCAAGTATCGTGAACATTTGAAGACTGAGTGAAATTGTTAACATGTTTGTAATTTTGCGTTTGTAATGAATGGAATGAACGATGTGTATTTATATATTGTTGTGAAATACGCTATTGTATTTTGTAGTAATCACGTTTTATGTTTTCTTCATTTAAGTTCACATTTTTTTAGGTTCCTTTCGGTAGCGATAAATATGGATAGTTCTAGTCTCTTCTGACAGATATTTAAATCTCTCTCTCTCTCTCTGTCAAATTTAATCGAAATACGTTTGCTTGTTTAAGTAATACTAGCTTCGTTCCCGTAGCATAATATTATATAGCCATATCTCTCAGTAACTGCCTTTTTGGTCTAGTGGTTGCATCTTTGACTGCAGATCAAGGGTTCCATTCCCCATTACGATATTATGGTAGAAAGACGCAAGGGTCCACTAATTACTCGCACAAAAGCGATAAAACAATTATATTTATAGAAGAAATTGCTAGTAATCTGCTCTGATACAACGCTTATTACCAATAGTGACATCAATCATGACAGTCGTAATATCATTATCTGCCGTGCCTTGGTCCTCCCGGTGAGGGGACGGATGTAATGTATTTTTTGACCTAATAACTGTTAAAATTTTCTTGATAGTATTATTTCGATAAAGTATTAAATGCGAAAGAAGGGAGAAAGAAAAATAAAATGTTGATAGTGTAAATGTATCTATGCCCATTATATTAAGCTGAAGATTTTGTCCATTTGTTTGTTTGTTCGTGAGAAAATCCTTTTGTGTTAGATTAATTGAGAACTCGAGAGGTTATGAATATAACATTATGCTAAGGGAGTGAAACTGCGTGGATAAACTAGTTAAATAAAAGATCGATGTTTAGTGGAAAATTGTTTGTATACTTGCTGAGATATACATGTTATAAACTAATAGAGGGACTATGTAAAATTATATCGATTGTAATAGAAATGTCCTGTGGTTATAGAACCACAGGACATTTCTATTACAATGTTGTATAGACAACTGGCCAATTATTGAACTAGTCGGTTAATAACAAATCACAGCTAGTCATAACGACTATTAGCAAAGTGAAGGTAGATGGGTCGTGACGTTAATAAGACGTTCGAGCACCAGGCGCAACCGGTACCAATGCGCCCAGATACTGAACGCGCCTACTCTTTTATAGGACTCTGATGACAGCTAACAACTAACAAGTGACATTTGCATAGAAAGATGACACACAGAACTTGTTAAAACATGAAATCACAAAATGTAGCCGACATACTTAGCCCTAATTATTTAAAAATATTAATCTTCGATCATAATATAATGCTTATTACCATTAGTGACATCAATCATGACAGTCGTAATATCATTATCTGCCGTGCCTTGGTCCCCCCGCTGAGGGGACGGAATTAATGTATTTTTTGACCTAATAAATTTGTGGGTTTGAAATTTGGTGCTCATTCGATAACGTCGACGTAAATTGAAAATTATGTTTAATAGGTTAATGGACATAATATGGTAGGACAATTTAAATTTTTTTTTCAGGCCAGCTAGGAACAAAATGGCGCACTTTATGTATACTAAATGTAAGGATACGAAAAAATCTTGTGTAAAATATGTGATATCTGGGAAATATATAAAAGTAGGTGTTTTTGTAACTGAAATTGTGATAATTATCTTATCATACTAATATCGTAAATGTGAATATTCGGACGTTAATGTGTCAATCACGCAAAACTACTGAACAAATTTTAATGGAATTTCGTAAACGGATGCACAATTAGCTGGTTTAGGTGTTAGGAATACCTTATATTGATCTATTAACGCCGAATTTAATGCAAGCGAAGCCGCGGGGAGATGCTAGTAGATCTTTAATATTATTCCAAAAGTTTAAATATACTATAAAAATATAGTAAATAACTCCCTTATCATTAATTACGCACCATCTGATAAACTATTATGTAAAACATCATTCCGATTACTTAAACGCTACCGGCTCTCGGACTAAACTGGTCATTTAGATCTTATCGCGGCAAACTATTATTTTATTCAAGCTACAGGATTGATTAATTTCCACGTTAAAGCAACCGGTGGCGCGGAAGTGCGTAATTGTGTGTGAGTTTGGTTAATTGTGTGGAAGGTCGTATGTGTGTATATAGTCGGGGAGGTGGCGGTGGAAATGTGAAATTGGTGTAATTTATTTTGTTGCATAACTAAGATTTAAGTATGAAGTCGAGATTATTATTTAAGGGGGTATAGTTTGAAATTAAAAGAAAATTAAACATTTGAAGGAGTATGAAAAAAATTGTTATGATAAACTTGACGAGAATTGTGAGATTTTTCACAAAATATTGAGATTGAAAAATACGTCGCACCAAACATACGTGTTTTTTATAACTACAAAAAAAGTTTACACTAGTTTTATCCTTTTAAAAATTACAATATGTCACCAGATTGATAACAACTGGATTAATTATCAATTTATTATAATTTATGGCCACATCTAGTACATTGTTTTAAATTTAATTTTAGATTATATGTATACGCGTACATGTCCCGTTCCCGTAGGATTTTCGGGATAAAAACTATCCTATATCTCATTTCTGGGGTATCAAAGAATCTGTACAAAATTTCATCCAAATCGGTCCTGAAGTTTCTGAACCTATTCAATACAAACAAACAAATCTTTACTCTTTATAATATTAGTATAGACAGATTAAAGAATACACACAAAATTTAATATACCAATCGTAAGAAATAATAATTTTAGAAAATAATATTTTCTTTTTTTTTTAATTAATAGCCAGTTAGACGTTACGTAGGTCTGTAGTAGAAATGCATCGTTCGTCAATTAATGAAATTACACTCTAAAGAGCAGCTTTAATGATATAATGATAGCATTACATAACGTTATATAAACGGAAGATGATGCGTAGAGAATGCATTTAATGATACTTGTATTGTTAGTTCCGTATTAGAAGGTTGTTGTAGTTGTAACAATTAGTGTGATGTTTTTTTTTGTATGTATTATCGTGTGGTCATAATTTGATCGGTTATTTATAAACCAATATAAAAATAATAAAGTTTATTGTCTATGGCATTTTTTGACATCTTTTTGTTCAATACTGCATGCAACACACCCACGAGACCTCTGGTATTGTGGGTGCTTATGGCGGCGGTAACCACTTACCATCAGGTGGACTGTTTGCTCGTTTGCCCTCTTCTATAAAAAAATGAAAATTAATAAATTATAATGACGGTAATAAAATCAAGACTGTTAAGCTATGAATGAACTAAATAAAGGTAATCTATACTTATAATATAAAAATGAAGAGTTTGTTTTAACGCGCTAATCTCAGAAATTACTCGATCGATTTGAACAATTTTGTTGTATTAGATAGACCATTAATCAGATTTATAGGATCAAAGCCGTGCAGAAGAACTAGTTTATATAAATAAAAATCAACAACAACTGACTGACATAGTGGTCTATCAACGCACGACCCAAATTGCTGAACGGTTCGGGCTGAATTTTGACATGCAGGTAGATGTTATGACGTAGGCATCCTCTACGAAATATTGATCGAATCCCACGGGATCCATGAAAACAGATATACACGGGTAGAACCGCGGTTCACAGCTAGTTCTACAAAAAGCGTTATAAAAATATTTATAATCAAATAACTGTATAGAGATTCGTTTATTTAAATACAAATAAACTCGCGCTGTTTGTATACAAGTGTTGTGCAAAGGTTTAACCGGTTAAAATAAACGCATACGATACGAATTGGCAATTTGTTCAATGAGATTACACACTAGATTTTTCTACTATGACGTGGTGCGCGAATGATAACCTATTGAACGTTTTAAATGAAATCCATAGAGAAGTATTTTATTTTATACTAGCTGAGCTCTGCTGTTTTACTCGGGTGTATATCCTGTTCCCGGGGGATTTTCGGGATTTAAACTATCCTATGTCGTTCCTGGGGTTTTAAAGAATCTCTGTACAAAATTTCATCCAAATCAGTCCTGTAGTTTCGGAGCCTATTCAATACAAACAAACAATCAAATCTTTCCTCTTTATAATATTAGTAAAGAAGTATAGATGGAAAGTACTTGCTTTAAAATAAACACAAGAAAAGTGTTGAAATTTGTCTAGTATTTTATGTTTTTTTGTGTTGTATATATGTATTTATTGTTTATAAGTTTTTGCTAGTTTCGCTTCCTACTAATCCTACTATCCTAGTACCTACTTATGTTATGTATCTGAAAGTTTGTATGTTTAGATGATTGTGTGTCTATCACTTTGGAACCACCGAACGGATTGTAATTAAATTTAAATATTTTATCCTAACTTTCACATTTATAATATGAGAAGGATAGCAGATAGTTCAACGCCTAAAGGAACTTTTTATCCACACAAATTATTGTAGTAACCTCTAAGAATATAATATTTACCTGAAACTTGCCTACACATGAAAAACACACATGATTATTATTGCCTACCATTACAAATCCCTTTTGTGTACTCCGCCCGTATATTCCTCTTCTAATACCGACTTAGCGAAATTAATTTTGTATAAACAAACGCCCTGGAGGTATGCTGAATTAGGGTTGGCAGTAAAGAATTATATAAAGAAACGAAAAACGTTCCTCTTAACCGAATTGCGACCACGGCGGCCAATCTCTACAGAAATCAGCCAACGGTGCGGGAGATATTATAGTGCACAAGTGTGTGCGCAAACACAGGTGTACTCTCTATTCCTTTACTCTCATAACTCGATGGAACGGCAGACCGACACGACCGGGGAGAGATCAGGCGCAGGACCGACGGCTTTACGTAAAGGAATAGAGAATGCACCTGTGCTTGCGCACACACTTGTGCACTATAATATCTTCCGCGCAGTTGGCTGGTCTTTGTAGAGATTAGCCGACGTGGCCGAAATCAGGTCAGGAGGTACGTTTCGTTTTTACTACTTTACTTATGCGCAGTTCCTATAAAAATTAAACGAATCGTTTTACTTACGGACAGTACAATATCCTACTAGGCGTAAGTGTAAAGTGTATCTTTAACAAATGTTGCGTTACCATAACTACCAAACTTGGTTCCGAATGGTTGATAACCGCTCGTTAATGAAAGCCGTTCGTATCTTTTATACTATGACGTTCCGTAGTTTATAGGAACCGGGCTAACACAAGTATTGTTTGTGGATATAGG
Source organism: Phoebis sennae (assembly GCA_001586405.1). Taxonomy (NCBI): domain Eukaryota; kingdom Metazoa; phylum Arthropoda; class Insecta; order Lepidoptera; family Pieridae; genus Phoebis; species Phoebis sennae. The sequence goes on from LQNK01000729.1 coordinate 168,225, forward strand.
TGTGAAAGTCACTGTTGGCAGCCCTTACCTTTGTGTTTTTGCGTTGCATTAACGGAATTGGGTTCGGTTCATTTCTATCAATGTTCCGTTTGATCTGCTTGATTTTGCTACCAAATTGTATAAAAGCCTTGATTCGATGCATACGATTATTGGAAGAAAAAATTCTATAAACGGATGTTGTATATTTCGATGTTTCTGTTTCAATCACGTTGCTACTACTGAATGGATTTTGATGAAATTTCGCATACAGATAGGCTATTGGCAGAATAAAGTGACAAGCTAACTGTTATTAATCTATAGACTTAGAATTCAATGTGAGTGGAGCCGCGGGCGTAAGCCAGTAATATTTGAATTGTACGTGTACTACGGACTCTTGAAAGGATAAAATACTTACCTTTCAGTTCTTATACATCTACGCTGTCGTATAAAAGATCACAGAGCCTAAATCTTTAGTAATTCATGGAGGCATTCCGCTGAGATATTTGGGCTGAAACCTGGGTAAGCATTTTTTAAGTAAACGTTTTTTATGTTTAAACGGATAAAAGGAAATTGTGGTACGTCTCATGGTACGTGGCTATTTTTTGGACAGGTGTTTCAGACAATCTGAAAACCTGTATGTATACTTACTACTGTTCATAAAGACCACCAACAAAGTATGGTGTGATGGTAAGTGACTTACGTAGCCAATGAACACAAGCTACAGAGCATGTCTCAGGTGCATTTCCAGATTTGAAGACAGATTGAGGGGAAGTGTTTGAAGGGAAATTGAAGGCATAAGGTCAGATATTTATCCCCAATCAACGCACAAATTTTCTGTGAGTGGTAATTCCCCCGGTATGAGTTTGGTCCAATTCGTGTAGAAGCAATGCTTACTATGACAGATATTTTTATTTTAAAAAGTAAGTGTTCATTACCTAATATCAACTGATCGTACTCTGGTTAAGTTGCATTAAGCTCTAACAAGATGACCAGCTTTTTTTTTCTACATGTCTGCATCCCCATTTACCAGAACTTGGAAACAAAATGAACACCATGAAACAAACGTTGGGCCAAGCTTGGATCAACCTCTCATTAACGTGGACCCGGGGACTAAGTCGTGTCTCGATTGCATTATGACTTATCGTCCTCAATTCACCAAAATTTGGCTACCAACACCAATCATTGGGCCAAGCTTGGACCAACCTCTCATTAACGTGATCGCCCCGGGACAAGTGGCGTCTCGATTGCAGTTGTGGACCGCTTTTAACTTTTCTGTTTTTGTTCGGTAGGCTATCTTTGCTAGCGATTTTCACGTCAGATTTTGGATATAGGATTTCTTTAGAAGTAGTTTTTAGTTTTTCAATCACTTCACCATGCCTTTATTAAACGCCTTACAAAAGGCGATGGTTTTCAATTCGATTCATATTTTATTTTCATCTGACTACAGTAACATTATAAATATGTTCGTTCGTTCAAATCGTTTACTTGTTCCAAGTTTGCTTTTTAAAGCACTTTCGAAACAGCACATATATATTTTTTTAATTGACCACAATTGAAGACTCGAAAGGTCTATTGAGAAGAAAACCAACTGTATCTGTAATTAGGTGCAATTTTTAAACTTTATCTCGAAAATACGTTAAAAGCGCAAAGAAAATATGTCAAGATCTCATTGTCGAGGGGCGGCGGGCGTAAAATTGGCTTCTCCATAGAGTAAACAAGGCGGTTGACATTATTGTAATGTTGCCAGCGTGGATATGAAAATTAAGAAACACTGAGATTTTTATATCTGAATAGAATATTGAATTTGAAGTTGTAGTAAGTGATAGTAATGTAGCCAGTGTGGATATGAAAATTAAGACATGTGTGGTTGAGTAAAACACTGGCATTTTTGTACCTGAATAGTCGTTAAGTTGTATGTGCCAAATACTATGTGTAAATAAATAGTGAATTTGAAGTTGTAGTAAGTCATAGTAATGTTGCCAGCGTGGATATGAAAATTATGAAACGTGTGGTTGAGTAAAATAATTTTTATATCTGAATAGTATTTTAAGTTGTATGTGCCAAATACAATAACTAAATAATAAGCTTCAGGTAATTAGCAATTTGATCCGAAATTTAAACGCATTTTTTTCTACTTAAATGCAACAAAACTCAAAAATTATGCCTGTTTGTAACCTTTCTCCTTGTTTTACTATTATGATAAATGCGACAGTAACTCTATATGTCTCTTTATACTGATCCGTTTTGGATGAAATTTGTACAGAGATTGCTTCAAACCAGAGTAAGGACAAAGGACAGTTTTCATCCGGGAAATCCTATCCCATTTTTACGCTTATCTCGAAAATAAGTTAATTTAAGCGTTTAATAGAAATATCTCAGATCTCATTGTCAGAAGGAAATGAGCAGGAAAATTGGCCACTTCGCTGTGTAAACAGGATGGTTGACAGATTGTTGTAATGTTGCCAGCTTAATAAATAAAAAATGAATTAAGTATGTTTTATGTTGTTCCGCATGGCTTTGCTCTCATAGAAAAATGTTTTAATATAGCCTTCCCCGATTAATGGTCCTAATTCAAAGGCATGTTATTTTATTCAAATGAATTCCTGAGATTTCTAACTTTATTATATATAATTTTAGTAAAAATAATTGAACTCTTTTGATTTTTTCACGATAAATTAGGATTTCATTGTCGAGCACCGTTAAATGGGAAAATAGGTTATTATTCAGTGCAAACAGGATGGGTGACAGGTCATTGTAATGTTGCCAGCTTATCTATAAAATTGTTACGTCTGCATTTTGTATAAATACTGTATTCGAAGTTTTGAAATACTTGGCTTTGAAATTTTCACACTTGTTTTTGCTTTATATTCTACTAGATGTTCTAGATGTTCTGTTACATGATGTCTTACAAATGCAAAAAAAAAAAACGGACTATTAACACCAGAGATATGCGGTTACAAAAAAAAACGGTCGAATTGAGAACCTCTGCCATTTTTGAAGTCGGTTAAAATTATCACTCCATTATGAAATTGAAATATGCGGGAAAATTCTCTCAACGCAAGCAGGACGTTTGACAGATTGTTGTAATGTTGCCAGCGTCATCATTTGATAAAGAGGTCTTATTGTGGCCGGATTTTAATGGCGATGCCCGTTGATTGTTGAGGAAATTATATTTATTATGATGCTCAGAAATAAGCGAGGGTACGATTGGTGTCCGTTAACAATTTGTTGAGATATGTATAGGTGGTGTTTCTGTGTATGATCTGTTTTAATATTATAAGGAGGAAATATTTGTTTGTTTGTATGGAATATGCTCAGAAACTACAGGACCGTTTTCAATGAAATTTTGTACAGAAATTCTTTGAAACCTCAGGAATGACATAATAACAAAATTAAAATCATATGGGAACGGGATAAAAACGCGGGTGAATCCATTGAGCTCTGTTAGTATTATATATACTTTCCTAATGTTTTTAAAAGTCCTACTTTAAAGGACTGTAAATTTCGTAGGCAAGAGAATCTTAAGTTCAAGGATGAACGAAATCGGTTGCAGGGATATAAAGATATAGGTAGGGTCAAATAGGCGAGTTTAATATGAATATAACCAAGTATGGTATCAAATGAATAGTCTTGCTTTTGGCAATACAACACGAGGTCTAGCTCGGAGTGAGCCACTAACCATACTAACATAGATTACATAAAATAAAAATAAGTTTTTTTTTTTTTAATTTTAATTACTTTTTATATAAAAGTTACTATGTTTCAAGTAAATTCATAAAATCAAGTGAATTTGTAAATAAAAGTACGCCTCAACGAAATTACACAAGTACATGTACTTTTTATATAAGACTCATTTCAAGTGTCTTACAAAAGACTTTCCTTTGATCACACACTCAAGAAGGTCTGAAGTAATTCCACTTCTATGTACTCAGCTAATCACATAATGGGATTACTTAATTACTTAAGCTTACATAAGGCGACCTATGTTAATTTATTTAGTGCTTATTACGTTTGTTTAAAAGCCTAAATGTGGTTTTGCTAATTTTATATTCAGGTTTTTAGGGAATATTGTAGCAGGGTTTGCTAAAATGTTACAAGATTTAATGGAAGTAGGGAAATTTGTGGTTAGGTACATATTTTATGCGGTTGTGATCATTGTTTTAGTATAGTAGTAACATATTATAATTAAGTATTGAATTAAATACTTTTTTACACTATTTCCACTATTTATTTTAAAAACATTATTTAATTACAACCGGTTTCGAGAATTCATCATCAGGTAGTAATTCTCGAAACCGGTTGTAATTATTAAATAATATTTTTAAAATAAATAGTGGAAATAGTGTAGAAAAGTCTTCTATTCAATACTTAAAATGCATTTCCCCCAAGAAGTCATAATACAATCTATCAATTAAATTATAATTATTAAGACTTGATGCGTTGTGGTTATCAATGTTGAAACAGAATTCTCGATCATTGATACGTGGTCGGTCTGCCGTCCCATCGGGTTATGAGAGTAAAGGAATAGAGAGTGCACCTGTGTTTGCGCGTACACTTGTGCACTATTATATCTCCTGCGCAGCTGGCTAGTCTCTGTTGAGATTAGTTATATGTAACTACTGTGCAATACTTAAAGCTAACACTGAAAATGCACAACGGCTGCGTAACAAGAGGTTCTCAATGAAAACTTTAACGCTCGCCGCGAGGCTGAGCGTTGTAGTCGGTGTGAAGTGAACAAGTGAACACTTGCTAACTAGTTGAGGGTAGCTCGGTTTTTAGTTACAAGTGAAGTGACCGCCGCTTGATAAATACTATATAAGTATACCTATTCAGGGGACGTTTAACACTACGCCATCTAGTCCAAAAGCAAAGCTTGTAGTATGGAAACTATAGCTGATAGACATACTTAAACATTCCAATGTTCATCACATTATAATTTTGTACTCGTGGGGTTCGTACCACTACGTCACCTAGTCCCAAAACAAAGCTTGTACTATGGAAACTAAATAACTGATAGACATACTTAAAGATACTTTGTTTTTGGAAGTATATACATACTATAGAGGAATGAACGCCGAGACAGTGGAAAATTACAATGTATCTGTAGCCAAAGGCGCGACCACTAGAACAACGAGGTAGTAATAGCATATAACTGCCAGAAAACTATATAAAAAAAACTTAATTCAATACGTAATCTATTTGATCGCTACTGCCAGAAGAGATAAGCATGCGTGTTAGAAAGAGAAGCATACTCTAATCCTATTAATTCGGGGCTGTTACAGCTAAATTGTACTCTAACACGTTTGTCCTAAAGTAGGTTTTCCTTTACTATTATGTAGATCACTGAAAATGCACAGTGGTTGCGTAGCAAGGGGCTCTCAATAAACTTGAAGCTTGATGTTCTGTAGTCATAGTTTAGTGAATTAGTGAACACTTGCCGACTAGTTGGAGACGTTTCGGTTGTAGTTATTAATTACGTAGGAAGCTGGCCGCTGCCTAAATTCGACTAGATCTAACTAGTTGCTACCCGCCGTTTCGTTTGCGATAAATTAAGGTCTATAAGGTAAAGGATTAGATGAATTCAATTGTTTTTCTGTAGTTATACGAAATTAAATCAAATTATACCCATCTATATTCTCTGTTCAAAATTTCATCTAATTTGGTTCAGTGGTTTGGGTTACGCTTCACAAGAAGAAATATAGACAGACAGAGTCACTTTCCCATTTATAACATAACTAGTTGATCCATAGGGTTTCGCTCCCGTAGCATAACAATGTTATAAATGTATATATATAATATATTATAATATCCCCATCCATAAAAGGTCCTTCTATATGAAACATCCCTCCCAATTTCTCATCGAATGTGGGTAATTCACAACCATCATACGAGTTTTAAGATAAATCCCCAACTCGCTCCAACTCCATACCTCATTACTTGCATATCTCAACTCTGATAGATAAATATTTGTTTTACAAGTTCGCATTTGAATGTAAGATGTTTTATGTAAGTTGATTATTTATTTTACTACAAATTTTATTCAGCATACATTTACTTTAAAAGACATTTTGCAAAACACCGTTTTGTCTGTATTATTTTGATATTTTATTAAGATAAGTACATAATTTATTTGTACAAGTTGTACATATTTGTAACTATTCTCAATGTACATAATATTTATCCTTACATAATCTACACTATAATATTATAGAGAGGAAATCTTTGTTTGTTTGGTTGTAATTAATAGGCTCAAAAATTAATGGACCGATTTTAAAATATATTTCACCATTCGAAAGATACATTATCCATGAATAACATCAACAGGCTAACATTATGCTACGGGGGCGAAGCTGCGCGGATCAGAAAAAAGAATGAAAAAAGAAAGAATGAAAATACGTTTATTTACAACACAATAAAACAAATATTTTGGTCGTACATATATGTTTTGCATATATCAGTTAATAATCGATAATTTTAAGAAGTGCATCGCTCAATAAATCCGACTTCTGATGTTTTATGCTAGAGTCCATCCCGTACAGAGCTTGTCTTCTATACCTACCTATATCGTGGTACATAGTCGATCCAATATTTCAGTCAACCATTCGTCTCATTAGCATAGCGTTGCACCGACTGGTACGGTGGCGTGACTGTCTCCTGTCTACTGCTTATGGGCTTGTTCCTGTATTTATTGGCTATTTATTGGTACGAATGCGAGGCATTTTGATATTTTTAAAATTCGTGTTTTTAGGAAGAACTGCGAAAGAATCAATTGCTTTTTTTTTGATCGAAAATCGTTAACGATTTCTTTTTTTATTATTTATGTGTATCATATCATTGTTAATGAAGAACTTAAAATGGTTAAAAGGATATTCTAGATTTATTTAGAGACGTAGATTTATGGTCCTGTGATATGAATGTGATTGTATGCTGATTTTGCTGTGAAATTAATAATAAATTGATTTGATACGGGTGTTTTTTATTTATTTCTATTTGAAACACTTGCATGATTATAGTATTTTCTTGTATTTGATTTAACGCGAATATGTACCATATTATATAAAATACTTTTAAAAAGGTTTTAAAGGTTTACTTTACATCATTTTTCATGATTATTAACGACGTTTCGAACAATTTACAGCGAGCGTGGCCACGAGTGACTGAGGTAACAGTTGTTTTCATAAGTATACTTGATAGATTGTGTAGTGACTTCTTGATGGAAATGCATTTTATATGTATTGAATTAAAGACTTTTTACACTATTTCGACTTTTTATTATTAAACTCTATTTAGTTACAACCGGTTTTAAAAATTCGTCATCATGTACCTGTTCAATAATGTTTTCATAAGTGATTGAAAAATTGTACTAAAACCGTTAAAATAATAATAACAATTTGTGATAAAAACTAAACCAAAACTCAAGCAACATCAGGTGCAACAGCTAGTATGACTAGGGTAGTAAAATATGAAAGCTTTGATAACAATTAGGAGGGCGTGCTTCGCTCGCCTGATAACAAGCTGTCGTGGCCCTTTATTCCTATTAGTGTACGTCACGCGAAATTTGAAGCCCAAAAATATTTAATAATATTGGGATCGGTCATATAAATTATAATTGAGCAAGATCTCTTTTAGAACTTTTTAAAGGAAAATATTTATACATATATTTCACAGAGATAAACTAAAACAATCAAAAAAGGATTAAATACATATGCACATAATTGGTGCGAAAAGGTTCGAATTCAGCATCGTGCTGGTTGCAGCGCTGGTCTTTCGTTCGGACCCCTCTGTGACGTGAAACTATTAAGACAGCATTCTATTGAACACTTCTTACTAGCAGATACAAAAGCGAAGGGAGCAAAGACGGGGAATCGGACACATAGCACAAAAATTACACAGAATATTTACAATGCAATATAAATTATGTTATCTATGGTGGCATACTTTACATTTATATAATAATACTCAATAATTAAACTTGCATGTCTACGGAATAAGTTAGTTGGTTATTCTTTAACGTAATATGGTACCGTGCATTGGTTTTAAAATCATAGAGACAGTATTTAAAACTATCGATTTAAACTAGTGGCTTTGAGCTAGTAATATATAAAGAGGAAAACTTTGTTTTTTTTTTTTAATAAATAGGCTCAAAAACTCCTGGACCGATTTTAAAAATTCTTTCACCATTCAAAAGCTACATTATCCACGAGTAACATAGGCTATATTTTATTACTTTCTTAATACTCAACAGTATGTCCATTATTGCGTAAAAACTTGTCACCCATACGATAAAATAAAGAAAAATATCTATAAATTTGGAACGTTTTCTCTATAAAAACTATGATAAAAGCATCATAAGTCACGCTCGGCCGCTTATCGAAGTAGCACCGTTAAAAACAATAAGCTCGCAAAATCGACTGGCGGGGAAGTCGAGATAAGTGTGTCGATAAAGGAAATGTGGAGGAAGGGGAGAGGGGAAGAAATGTGGATTTTGATCTCAAAGGTTGTGGTTTTGGGAATTTTATTGGTTCGTAAAATGATTATCGACTGTCTTGTACGTTGTTGCGTCTACGTGTATGCTTATTTAAATTATAGATATTATAATTATCTAGCTATGCTCCGCGGTTTAATCGCCTGGACATCTCGACTCTGAGACCTCACTTTGCTCGTTCAAAAAAATGTTTTCATAAATATATTGAGAGTGAAATTTCATTTCCTCTTGCATAGCAGTATGAAATTACATATTCTTCCATCTTCCATGACACATAATAAAAAGTTGTTCTGGGGTGAAACTCAGAAGGGGCAACTTATTTAAGTTTTTAAAATGAAATAAGTTTTTTACTATCAAACCCTGAACTTGTGACCTGACTAATCACCTAAACAAACTACTTAGTTTATTATGAACTTCGACACAAATGTTTATTTTCAATAGACTTTTAAAGTACACGCGAAAGAAAAATATTAATAGTGCTAGTATTACATCATTCCACAATCGATACACTAGTATCGGCCGTCTGGCTTCGCTCTAAATATTTTATAAGTGCTTTGAGCTAATTTTAGCTGGAAGTATCGATTGGGGAGCGCAGGTTTATCTTTGAATCTTTATTATTGAATTATCCACTTAACCTTTGGACTTTTAGCGCCGTGTCGCTTTGATTTTACCGTTTAAGTGAGAATAGGTACGAACTTAAGTCGTCTTTGAATAAGCGATTTGTAATAATGTAGAGTAAATGGTATCCTTTATATATATTTGTAATTTATATGTCCTTATATATTTTTGTACACACATCAAAATAAGACATGTACGTCTACCAATTTATTTATATGAAACTAAAATACTACCTGACAGCTATAATGATCTATCAATGCACAACCGAAACCACTGGACGGATCGGGCTGAAATTTAACATGCAGGTAGATGTTATGACATAGGCATAAGCTAAAGGATTTCGATCGTATACCAAGGGAACGTGGAAAACAGATATACGTGAGTGAGACCGCGGGGCGCAGCTAGTACTGATATAAATACTCACGATTCTATGAAATAATCTATTGGAAATATTTCATCTGACAGTTACGGCCAATGTTCAATATTCTATCTATCACTTGTTTTGCTTACTAAAGTCAGGCAAATCTATCTGCACTTACTTTCATTTCAATATCCTATCGACAGATAGCCTTTGCTATGACTTATGTCTATCTAACGTCATATAATCTGACATAACAATCTATCCATAATATTTGGTATATTATTGAAAACGGCCGCTAGTGTGTAAAACTGGTGGTAATTTGTCGTTTAAAATTAATTAAGGAGAGGAATGAGGAGGGAGTAAAGACCTCCCTCACCGCCGATCACCGCAGAAATGAAATTACGATACGATTTACTGCGATAATTAAAAATTCAAGCCGACGTTTCATACATTCCTTATCTGTGGTCACGTATAGTAGTATATCCACAGATTAGAGAATAAAAGGCAGATGGAGTGCGGCCGAAGACTCGAGTGACGCTGAAAAACAAATGTTTGTATTTGTAAAAGCGTGAAAAAGTGTTCAAAAGCAAATACAAAAATTTTAGTTTGACACAACACAAATTCAAATTGTTAATTGTTATATAAACAATTACAATGTTCATTCATGTTGTACATAATACACCGTTGGAGATACGTAACATTAGTAACATATATCTTGAAAGGGCGCTACAATATTTTACGTATATAGTATATATACACATCACGAGGGCTTCGAAATTTTCAAATTTCACTCACACAGATACACGTGGATTTATAGCGTCATTCGAGTCTTCGGAACACTCCATCTGCCTTTTATTTTCTAATCTGTGAGTATATCTTACAAAATAACACGTAAGTAGAAGAAAATTCAATTGTTAATATATTTGTTGTGATAAATTGCAAGATACGTTTTGCAACACGATGTACATAGCAAATGGTACCGAATACGTAATAGTGTATGCATATGAATGTATTTTACACTCCACTGCTTGAGTTATGATAATAATAATATTTCTACGTATTTCCGAGTGTATTACGAGATTGCGTTTATTTTCTTGGAAACGATTGGGATTGATATTTTCTTGTTTTGTGTAGTTAATATAAATCTTATGTGAATTTATTTTTTAATTATCAGTATGAATGAAAAAGGTTTAGATAGAGTAATTCAAGAGGAAGATTTACATTTATGATAACATCCATTAAATACTGTTATTTTTGAGGTTTCTAATGTGCTGTCGTTAATTATCATTTATTTCCATTGACATTGCAAACGCAGGCTGAACCCTACGATATTTATCAAAATAATGTACTAAATTTTATATACAATGTTTACGGTTTTTCTGTAGTGTATTTAGTATCAGCATTGCACCCGTGCGAAGCCGGGATAGGTCGCCAGTATTTATAATACTCTTTCATGTTTACCAATAGCCTCGAAAACAATTTCTCGCTTTTATTATTTGCCTTATGAAAACTGTCGTTAGACTAAGGAAGACTAAAAAAAGTATTGCGTTCATAACTTGTGCATAATGGTTTTTCTTCGTCAAATAACTTTCTCCTAGTCGCTTCCCACGTGCTTTTCATACTACCCGCAGTACAATGCATTTTCAATCTTATGCCCCGGTAATAAACATTACATCGCGTGCAATTAAAGTTTGTTCTAATAATATGTTTGCAGAGTAAATTAGATTCTATTCAACGTTAATAAGATTTAAAATTACTTTGTTCTATACAAGCTTGTTCAACTATAATCATCGGTTGGGTGATTTTAAACTTTATGCGCTATTGCATAAAGTTTAAATTTGTTTTGTTATAGGTTTACACGGAAGGTATTTTGCGTAATATGAATGTTTTGATTTCGTGTTTTTGCGGTGACGAGTACATTATGCGGTAATTGAGGTTGAATTACATATAATGATTCAATATTGTTTTTCATAATTGGGGTGAATAAATAATATGTGAAAAATGAACAAATTGGAGGTAATTTGGGTAGCGCAGCGTATATAAATATTTGATTGTAATCGTATTGGGTCAATATTTTATTTCTTATGGTTACGGTTATAAGAGATGGTTGTATAACAAAACTAAATATATTTATTTGATATTAATTAACTCACGTTTGACAGGATGGCGAGGCACTGTTCCGTTCAATAACGAGCGATTATAATCAACCAATAGGAATTAACGTGTGGTAGTTTAGTTAACGCCACGTTTGTAATAATAATAATTTATTTTATAGGAACTTCTACATTTATAGCTAAAACCGCTACATCGGATTGCCATTATACTAAACTCAATTATTTAATTATGGAAACATAAATTCAATATTTATATATTTCAATCAAAATTTATAAACATGAAATGATCAGTTCAACAGTTGGTAGCTATTATTATAAATCGCATAAAAAATCATAGCGAATACTTATATCGTAATTATGTATTAATTATGTAATTTAAGACGTTATCAAAACAAATTTATATCAATTGATAATTAATGTTCATTTTATTTGTTTCAGGTAAGTTGAAATGCAGTGGCCTCATCGGATAATTCAGAAGTGCGATTCATTTCTAGAAATCAATTTAATTGTAATTTTATTTTTTGTTTGTCCAATTTGGCTCATAAAATAAGAGATATACTTTATTTTTAACTAAGAGATAAATGTAGAAATAGTGTGAAAAAGACTTATAAAATTCTTTAACATATGCTTTCTTTTATAAATATAAAAATCTCTAATAGCATTTAGTTATATCGTGCTATAGAATGTGTTTTAGTTTTGTCTTGTACAGAAACTAGTTTTCCGTAATCTAGGTTTTTCGATAGGCAATAAAATCGATACTGGAAGCTCTTTAAATAGCTCATACGAGTTAATTACGAGCGTCACGATCTAGCCGTTACACTGATTTATCTATTGGTTAAGGAGATTTTACACTTACCATATAAATGAAAATGAAATAAAATTATTTTAAACGCGGCTTATTATACGTTATTATTTAACCCGACCGTGTTTAAAATCCTTTAAAATGTATTTTATTTAATATGGAAAGTACTCGCGTAAAAACAAACACAAGATTATACTATATAATTTTAAATTAATGATGATGGAGATACATGTTAGATTTGTCAATAAAAAAGCAATTCGACTTATGACTTAAATATTTAAATTGACATTTAAAATATTTATGAAAAAGCGCTGTTATATTGGAAACTTAGGTATTATTTTGAAAGAAGGGTAATAAAATTTCGAAGAGGATGTAGTATGCAGCTATGCAGTAGGTTAAAAGCTTTATAGTTAGTATAGTTTTTTTATGTTACATTTCTTCATACATATGTAATGTTCAGTGTAAATGTGCCTTTACATCGCTCGCGTCGCTTGAATGCGCCGCCCTTTACATGTCACAGATAGTTTGCTAGCGAATAAAATGGATCACTGTTTCAATTATATTGAATAATAAGTATTGTCTGATTACTTGTGTATAAATTAGAAGATTATACCCATTGATTAATAGCCTAATTCTATACATTTATGACTTGAAAACACAGAAAATGATATTCAGAAATTTTCACTGATGTATTAAATAATCAAAACAATGTTCTATTAAAAACTTTCATTCCCTTTTTATCAAATGTAAACACGAATACATACATTTATATGTATATCCGGGAAATGGTGGCAATTAATTCGGTAATTTTGTACATTTAAATGTTTTCACGTACAGTGTAAAAGTGCCTTTATCCAGTTAGCGTCGCATCGCCGCCCTTTACGTGTAACAGATAGTTGGCGAATATTTACTCGTCAATTCAATTAATATGTGACATTATTATAAAAACGTTTGGAAAAATTTTAAAATAAAAAATATTTATATATATTTTCTGTTACACTTTAATTGCATAAAACCTTCCTTGAAAATGTATTTTTAATTTAAGTGATGTTTTTTAACTAAATTATAACTTAAATCGGTAGCTATAAAAACAAGGTGAAAAGAAACTTTTACGTATTACATTGCGTGTAACGTCATTGCATGATTTGATTTGAATGTTCTATGAAAAAATCTTTAATTTCCAATTCATCAAATATAAACAAGAAAATTTACATTTATATGTAAATTTCGGGGAAATTATGATACCTAAATGATTTCACGTACAGTGTAAAAGCACCTTTATCCAGTTAGCGTCGCATCGCCGCCCTTTACGTGTAACAGATAGTTGGTGAATATTTACTCGTCAATTCAATAAATATGTGACTTTATTATAAAAACGTTTGTAAACTTTTTAACTGAAACATGGAATAATGACGTTACACGCAAAGTTTTTTTACCTTGTTTTTATAGTCACCGATTTAAATTATGATTCAGTTGAAAAACATCACCTAAATTTAAATTAAAATAAATTTTTGAAGAAGGTGTTATGCTATTAAAGTGTAACAGACAATTTATATTTTTTCATGAATAATATAAATATTAATACATAGACAAGGGTAAATGTAAAATGTGTTTTCATGTAAGTTAGGTTTTTTTACGAGCATAAGTTTAATAGTTTCAAGAAAAAAAAAATCTTAAAAGTCATGGAAAAAAATTGTTAAAAATATTTTTAAATTAATCCTATGTCATTATTAAATAACTAAGAATAATTTCAGTCCTTATCCTGTATAATAAGATAATAATAGTGTAAAAGCGCCTTTATGTAAGTCGCGCTTGACCGCCCATGACGTGTAACGGTCAGTTTGTGATCGGACATATTGCCGGAGATTTATTCGGGTCCGGCTGCTGAATTAAGGTCTGAAAAGATCTATGGAACTATGTTAAATAAGAAAAGGTTTGATTTGTTGTGTTCAGTCAAATTTAAGCTCGATATACTTTGTAATCAAAGGAAAGTCGTGAACGAAAATATTGTGAGAATGTTTGCAATTAATTTGTTACCAATTTTACAAAGATTTATGTAGAAACTAGCGCTCCGCCCGCAGCTTCGCTCGCGTGGACTACAGAATTCTGTATTATGTAAAGGCGCGCGCGCAGTGTGAGATTTTGTTCAGTCTTATATCTATAGAACAATAGTAAATTCTACCCGTGTGGCGACGGGTTATAATATGTGTGTCGCCACCCCATTTCTACCCGTGGGTGTCGTAAGAGGTGACAAAGGGTAATCATCATAACACCATCAGCTAAAATAAAAGAGTAGTAGCCGAGCATTGCACGATTGGGCCAAGCTCGCACCGGTGTAATTACCATCCCTAGCAGAAGATCAGCATGAAGCAGTATTGCATTGTGTTTCGTACGGTGAGCGGGGCCCCGGCCTGATGTTGTAGATGTTCATGGGCTGCGGTCAGTCACTTAACATCAGGTGAACCGCATGCTCCACTTGCCTGCTGTATCTTTAAAAAAAGGAAAAAAAATCCTAACTAATATCATAAATGCCTAATTCTGCCTGACTCTTCTTCACGCCTAAACCAATTTGGATGAAATTTGAAACCCGAGAAAGGGTTATGACACTTTTTATGTTGGAAATTTTTATAGGAACGAGAGATATACGCTGAAACCGCGGTGTGTGGTTAGTATAGTATAACATTTGTGTGAAAAGCTATTTATATCGTGTAGGTGGTTATGAAAATAGACAGAGTCGAGACCTTTCAATTAGCATTGATGGAGGCGGTGCTGCTTGCGAATATAAACGGTTTTAATTAATTAAAACAATTTAATGTATTGAAATAAACTAATAGAGGGGTGAGTAAAATTATGTCGAATGTTTAAGAAATGTACGGTGATTACAACTGGCCAATTATATAACAAGTCAGTTAACAACAAATCACAGCTAGTCATAACGGCTATTAGCGAAGTGAGGGTAGATGGCTCGTGACGTCATTAAGACGTTCGAGCACCAGACGCAATCGGTACCAATGCGCCCAGATACTGAACGCACCTATTATTTAATAGAACTTTGATGACAGCTAAAAACTAACAATTGCCGTTTGTATAATAGATGACATACAGAACTTGTTAAATACTCGACCGATTTTAATAATTCTTGCACCATTCGAAAGCTACATTATCCACGACAAACATAGGCTAAATTTTATAGGGCATAGGCTATATATATAAAATTATGCTACCGGAGCAAAGCCACGCGAACCAGCTAGTCATAAATAAAATAGTCGAATCCTAACTAAAATTAATTCAATAATGATAACAATCTTTGTGCTTCTCACCTTGTTGTCACAGGAATCTCTCCGTCTCGTAAGTAGTACAAATTGTGTTTAAGAAACGTGTTCGCGAAAGATAGGCGGGCTTACATTAATACTCGGCTATCACCTTGACGCAGACGCAAAAATTAATAGCCGGCTATATTATACTTGGCTTGAAATGTGACTTAACTAGCTGTGTTCATTTAAGTAGTTTACAGCTATTTTGTGTACGGTTTGTAATTTTGTGTTACATGGTTTTTCCCCCATATATCTTTCATTTGTGATGAGATAAAAGCTTCCCTATATCCTTTCTTAGGTCTCAAACTTTGTATAAAATGTCATCCTAATCGGTTCAGTGGTTTAGGCGTTAAGAAAAGACAGACAAACAGATAGATATAGTTAGTATGGCATTTATAATATTAGTAAGGAGAAGGATTATACATACTATGTTTAAAATACTCCTTTTAAGTATACCTACTGTGTAAATTGCACACATATTATAATTGAAATAAAGATAACATATCAAAAATAGAATCGTAGCAACACGTAGTACCGTAGCGTTTCGTAGCTGTTATCAATAATTTTAGCCATTTTAAAATTTAAACTATACATTAATTATTTATGTAACGATGCAATTTATTTGAATGTTGTTCTATCGAGTTATCTACTTATCAATTAATATAATATTCATGAAGTATAAATGGCCAGTTAATAGGAAAACATAAAATCAATAATCGTAGCTTGTTGCTTGCAAAGTTTTGTATTTATTCAGTCAATAATTAAGTATCTTCTATCGTTGTTGGAATATAGTTTGGATTCGATTTTCTTCAATTTAATATTCGCTTTGTCGTCA
This sequence comes from Phoebis sennae, assembly GCA_001586405.1. NCBI lineage: Eukaryota > Metazoa > Arthropoda > Insecta > Lepidoptera > Pieridae > Phoebis > Phoebis sennae. Next base: position 184,733 of record LQNK01000729.1, read on the forward strand.
CAGCGGCTTTGTTAGTGTAAAATTATAAGTGCTGAAATCGAGAGGTCTTAGGTTTGATCTTGTGACTTACAAGAAGTGTTTATTCAACTGAGATAAATCTAATAATTGTAATCTACATTAACGTACAAAATATAATTGACCGAGCGAAGCGAGGTTTCAGAGTCGAGATGGCCGGGCGGTTGTATGTAAGTATGAAAAACTTTGTCTGACGATAACTTGAGTATCGTTTATCCGATCTTGATAAAATTTCATAGGCGGATAGTTTAGACAGAAGAAAATGTTAAGTTTTGAGATGAGCGAAATCGGGTANNNGGAGTAACGAACATAGAAGGGGTGGGTCAATTAAGCGATTTTCATATAAATACGATTCATACATTACAACGCGGAGTCTAGTAAAGTCTTGAGAACTAATGCTAATAGCTTATGAATGTTTGCAGTGTACATAAAATAACTTACACAACACCATGAATATTTATTATGTACGTCATCTTACGCAGATTCATTTACCTTGAAACATAAACAAACTCAGCGTAATTAGATAAGACTCCGAAGTAAGGTTACTAACCCCTCCGTGAATAGCGAAACAAAGCGGGGCGTGATCAGTCCTCGATACCGCTGTGATAACGGAGTTACGAAGACTTTATACAGGTACAGAGCGCACACTCGCTCTATCTCTGCGTAAACACATTTCTTAAAGTCACTCGGAGTTTCGAGTCACTCTTTATACAGGTATAGAGCGCACACTCGCTCTATTCCTGTATTAAGTCCGAGCGAGTGTGCGCTCTAATCTGTATAAAGCCCTATACGGATGCGACACTCCTAGATATGACCCTAAAGGCAGGTTATGGTAAGGAGCTGGCTTTGGTATTAACCCCTTCTTGAATAGTGAAACAAAGCGAGGCGTGATCAGCACTCGATGCCGCTGTGATAACGGAGTTACGAAAACTTTATACAGGTATAGAGCGCACACTCGCTCTATCTCCTTATAAAGTCTTATACGAGTGCGAATACTCCTAGATATTATGACCCTGAAGCAGGTTCATAAATAGCGAAACAAAGCGGGCGTGATCAGCCCTCGATACCGCTGTGATAACGGAGTTACGAAGACTTTATACAGGTATAGAGCGTACACTCCCTCTATCACCGTATAAAGTCTTAGACTCAAGCGTTGTGATAGCAGATTTGTGCAGAGTTTCCACAAATTCAGAGCGAGTATGAACCATAGTCAGTGGTGTGAACAGCCTTAAATAAGACTCTAAAGTGAGATTATCGCAAGGAGCTCGATGTGACGCGGCTAAGGCACTAACTCCTCCCTAAATAGCGAAATAAAGCGGGACGTGATCAGCCCACGATGCCGCTGCTTCGAGGTAATGAAGAGTTAATATAGATATAGAGCGAGAAACTGAAACTTAAAAAATATAAAAATTCAGCAAAATTTAATCTTGTCGTTAATTTAAATTGAAATAAACGAAGCTGAGGAAGAAACATTGACTCTTGTCTTGTTGTTTACTATATTAATAAAATCACTTTATAATGTTTACACAAACAAAATAAATTTATAGATGCTAGTTCGTTAATAAAACAGCGATTTATGTAAGCTGTCCATAAAACTGAAGAAACTTGGCTCAGTGGGCAGTGGATTACAAGCGCTCTACACCTATTTATAGTCTACAGTGATTACGTTTATGGGGGATCTTGTTTACGCTTGTATTCAGGTCGGATAATTGTATTAAGAGTGATGAATAATTGTGTAAGGCGTATCGTATCCTGATTATTGTTTTATATAGGACTAGCTGGGCCGCGCGGCTTTGCCCCCGTAGCTTAGTGTTATATATAATGTAGATTTCGTAGGGATAATGTAGTTTTCGTATGGTTAAAGAATTTGTGAAATTGGTCCAGTAGTTTATAAGCCTATTTATTACGTCCAAACAGACAAAAATTTCCTCTTTGTAATATAAGTGCAGAAAAAGAAAGTTTTTGATTAATAATTTACGTCTACATCTGATTTCTAACATAACTTATAGAAAGAGAAAATATTTTACGAATCTCTCCTTGTCCCTTCCCTTTCCTTTAAGATGGCAAGACATCTGCGACACTTTGATGTTGTGGATGTTCATGGGCTGCGGTCAGTCACTTAACATCATGTGAACCGCATGCTCCACTTGCCGCTATAACATGAACAAAAAAAAATCGATAGAGCTAAACATCCAGCAACTGTGACAATAGAGTTTCTGAGCAATGCATTATTGTTCAATTTCGTCTGAAATTTATCTGTCTATTATGACTATTGACAGTTTTACTACAATACTCAGAAACCGGGCACTAATTGTCGAAAATAGCGGAGGGATTTGAAAAATCATTTCTTTTCCCTGCTACAGGGTAAAACCGCGAAAATTTGTTTTTTTATAAATTGTTCACTTTTAAATAACTTTGTACGCCTCACATTTAATTTTGATTGGTATAGGGATAGGCTGAAAATCAGCGCTGTGCGAGATTTCCTTGCCAGCACAAGCTGAGCCTACTGCCTATTGTCGCAAGACATATTCATAAAATTTTTAAGTGAACAAATGTATTCTTTCTCCTTGTGACAATAAAGTTTTTATTTATTTATTTAAAATACAACTAGTTTAAAGCACAGTAAAATATAAGAGCCATTAATCTTTAAATTCCACTTCGAAGAAACAAAAAAATCTTATTAAATTTATCTAGAAAACAAGTGAATTCGCAGCAACTCGTTCGTGAGAGCTCATTGTAAAACCCGAAATAGAATATAATATTCTTTCGTGTAATTCACTGAAATGGCCGCTTTGAATTGTTTGCGAGAGGCACGTTTCGCGAAAGTTGAATAGTAAAATAGTTGTTATCGACTTAGTAAATTCGTGTTGCGTTTACACGTTTGTTTCAAATTGTGTAGCTTAGTAATTATTGCGATACCGTAATTTATAGAATCTATAGGTGTAATATGTGACCCGTGGATTCACTCGCGTGTATCTTCCGTTCTCGTTGAATTTCCGGAATAAAAATTATCCTATGTTCCCTTTTGGACAAAGTCCTCTAGTAGTTAAAGTGTGAAGGAGAGACAGATAGACAGAGTTACTTTCGCATTAATAATATTAGTAAGGAAGGAAGTTAGGGTTAGTAAGAATTGTCTCTCCAATTAGATTTTATCTTTCGGCCCTTGTAAATCTTACTTTACAGGTAAAGCCACGATCTAAACTTAATCAAACTGGTAACCAGATATAATTATAGTGTTCTTCTAATGGACTTATAGCACTGTTCGTGTTTGGTAACTTTACAACTGAATTTAATACGATCAAAGTGAAACATTTAAATCGTTTAGCTGTAAAATCAAGAAATACCCTCAACAAACTTTTGCTTTTAGCGACGTTTCGCGTAATCTATTTTTATTGCCTCCGTCTACGAGTTCACTAAAAGCCAGTGAATGTAAACGGTCCCCACTCAGATGTATTTAAAGCTTCTTTGCACCTGGAGGGAGAACGTCTAATTGATTTGAGTGTCACAAAATAGAGGTTCTATTACGACGACCCGATTGGCCCAGTGGATGTGGCAATGGTCTATTACGCCTGAGGGTGTGGCTTCGATCCCACGAGTAGATGATAACTTTTCGCCAAAAAATAGAACCGCTCCTCGCTCTAAAAAGGAAAAAATAACTTTTATTTTTGTTGTAATTTATGCAAATTCGGTGCAAAATCTTGTTAAATTAGATAAAAATAGATAAAGGCACCGACAAATTATCTTAATTGTAACGCAGACCACTCGTTTGAAACCACTGATTTTAAACAAGGTAGGGCGCTCATAGGCGCCGTTCCCCGATATGATATCTCAGGCTAGGAGTAGTTGCTTGCAAATGATGCCTTATCAGATTTAGTCCGAGAACTTTTTGTACAAATCTTAGAATATTCTGATTATATTTCCGTTTTATTTTTACAATAAATCAAATAATTTGTACGGAAACCATTAATACGATAGACTTTTTTTTATTTAAACCAAAATTTAAAACTGTATTACGTGCACAGTACGTGCACTTCTGTACCCTTCTGTTTTGTGTTTGCACCTAACGCGAGAAGTCCAATTGTTTCGAGTATCATCTCTAAAACAGTCATCATACACTCGAGTTAACTAAAAGCCAGTGGATGTAAACGATCGCAATATTTAACGCTCGTTTGCACCTAGCGAGACAATGCTAATTGTTACTGGCATGAAGCAGTACTTATAAACTTAGGTTTATTAAAATCAAACCACTGAAATTAGCCACAGGTGCATTGAGTTGTATACTATTTGGACACATTGTCATATAAAACTTCATAGCAATATGTCTCATTATTTTTTCTCTCTATGTCTTGTTTAATAAATTCTCAAACTTGTTTGTTGTTTGTGAATGTTTATAATAAAATAAATTCAAATTGTTTGTTTTTCAAGTAGGCCTTTAAAAGCTGTTGGAACATCAGATACATATTTCATTAAATAAATATTAAAAACAAAGAAAGAACTTTCTTTTCTTTTCTTTTTAAAGGCCAGTAGATGTAAACAGTCATTGTCATATTTAACGCTCGCTTGCACTTAGCGTTGACTCCGAATCGCTAATTTTAACGTTTATGTGACGTTCATTTTGTTTAGGATGATTCAATTTGATACGATCTTTGAAGGGATACTTGATATTATTGTTTGTTGACTGTACTACTACTAAGAATCATTATTCTAATTTTAATAAACGTGAAATCAATCGGTGTTATACGCCTTTCTATATAGAGTATTTTTATGCTAAAAATATAAACCTGAAGGAATTGGCTTTCTTTTTTTGTTTCAACATTCTAATCTTGAAAACAACTGGTCAGATTTGAAAAAATTAAAGAAATCTAGAAATCTTTTTGTGTTAGAAAATTAACAGTAGGCTATATAAAATTGTGCTGCAAGAGAGCGCCGCGCGACACAACTTCTATATCTAGCTGTCTTAATGCTTAAACTCAGTTACAAAGAACAATGCAGATTTTTTAATATGTTACAACTGTCCTTACTTTTATGAATATTTTGACATCATCAAGAACACGAAATGAAGTCTTTTTTTCCTATTTATATAGAAGTAAAAGAAAAAAGTATAAAAGTATTCACACCGATTTCAGTTACAACGAACGCAAGATATAAAACTGTTGGAGAGTTAACGTTAGATAAGCACCGCACGGGGGACTATAAATGATTGGTTTCTGCGGAGATGCAAAGAAAACGCGGGGAAATAAGCGGATCACATGGCGTTTTGTTCTCGGCTTTTATTACTGTGCAGTGTGTAGTGTGAGGTATATGCTGTAGCGATGTGTTAGCAATTGGACTAATTTAGATGATGATGCTAATGTCGTTTGTTTTAGTAGCTTATGTATTACACACAAATGAAGGAAACCCAAGAAAATTAAGTATTCCCCGTTCAGTTGTTTACCAATTCGATCAAAACTTATTTATACGTACGTATATTTAATCTAAAATTTCAATCATTTTAGGTTAAATAAACGTTTATATATTCTTGTTCACTTTTAATTCTATGAGAGCATATAGTTTGTTGGGTATTCAGTATATTTAATAGCATTTTCTTTTAAATTTTTAATATATGTATTTGAATAATATGTGTAGTAGTAGTTGGAATTATTTTTAATAAAACAAAATAATTTAAACCAGGCAAGAGGGTAAACAAATAAAAGCGTTGAAATAAAGTCCACATTTTCGTATTATTATTACACTCGCTGTTTCTCGTCCCTTACGCCTCGCCAATAGTGAACAATACGAGGGAATGCAGCGGTGTTGCAAACAAAACGGGTATCGTTCAATCGCCTAATGGCGCTGAAAGATAGCCTCGTGTGTTTCTTGTTCAACTGACTCTATTAATGCTATTGAGGTGTTCCGCAAGGATCGATGCTGGGGCCGGTGTTGTTTGTTATTTAGATTAATGGTGCATTGTTAGTGGAGAATTTCAGCATTTCTGAAACCTTATAGCAAACTAGCTATTATTTCATACATTGATGTGGTCTTGATCTTTGTTGAGATTTTAGATGTAATGGCTTACGTATCCAGCTTATGTTAGAGAGGTCATCGAATAGTAATTTTACGTAAAAATATATTTCATTAGGTAGATTTAATTATGTTTATTATACTTTTTTCTTAAAAAGCTAAGCATTGTAAATTGTAACTAATTCATAGTTTAGTGTACGGAGTGCAATAAAGTAACTAGAGTTATGTGCATTGCACTTTTCTTTAATAATTTATTAAAGGTCTCGAATAAGCACCACTTTGCGCGTCTCTCTTATAAAAATGTAATTTTCAATGTTATCGTCCTAAGTGCTTTTATGTAGCATTCTTTATTGTTCTATTTTCGTCCTCCTGAGAAACTGTGTAAATTTAATGTTTGATATTTTAGATATGTGTCGCCGAATGTTTAAGTTGCTTCGTGATTCAATACAATTTACAGATTCCTGGAAACTTCCACTTAGCCGTGCGGTAAATGGCGACATTCATTAGTACTTCTCGGAATTTTATTAAATCTTACTAGCTTATGTCCTGTGTATAATTCTATATATACACCAATTTATATAAAACTCAGAAGTGATGGAGACTGACTGACATTGTGATCTATCAACGCATAGCCGAAACCGCTGGACGGATGGGGCTGAAATTTGGCATGTGGGTAGATATTATGACGAAGACATTCGCTAAGAAGGGATTTTGATCAAATCCCACAGGAACGTGGAATAACAGATATACTCGGGTGAAACCGCAGGGCACATTTAATATATTATAAAACTGGAGAGTTTGTTTGTACGCGCTGATCGACAGAGCCGATTTTAATTTTTTTTGTGTTAGATAAACCATTAATTGAGGAATACTATAGGCTATATAACGCTACAGGAGCGAAGCCGTACGTCAAAGCTAGTTTGAATGATTAACATATTAAAAAGCTTGCTTTTAATATCAAATATTACAGAGTATCAAAGAAACTATACATTTCATTTCCATTCAAAATTCAGTTACAAAATAATTTTATGAATAAAGCAATAAAAGAGTCATATTCTCGAGCATAATTAATATTAATAATGAATTCGAAATGATGAAAGAAAATGCTGTCTAATTAACCATTTCGTTACAAAAGCAATAAAATTTAAATATTTGTTTTTACTTTGATACCGTTGTCTAAAAAACGTAAAGGTCATGGATCATTTTCCTTTGTTAAGAATTAATGTCTGTAGATAATAGCTTCCCTGACCGAGGTCGGCCTTGGTGGCCAATCTCTACAGAGACTAGCCAGCTGCGTAGGAGATATTATAGTGCACAAGTGTACGCGCGAATACAGTTGCACTCTCTATTCCTTACTCTCATAACCCGATGGGACGGCAGACCGACACGACCGGAGAGAGATCAAGTGCAGGACCGACGGTTTTACGTGCTCTTCGAGGCACGGGGGTGTTCCAACACCGCCGACTTCCAGACTTAAAACTGTCAGAGATTTCTTTTTCATAAAAATCCCAATAACATTTTTTTTTCACTCAGGATTCGAACCCGAGACCCCTCGATCTGTAGTCAAAGATGCAACCACTAGACCAACGAGGCATGGATATAATTACGATAAATGTATGCAGTCGTGCATTTGATAGCGTAAACTCGAAATAGAACAAATCGATACTGAATATATTGTTTTCTGCGAACCCATCAGCTTTGATTTAAGCCGTTTATGTTTGTGTGGGTAATCGGCTCTTGATTGTAGTGTTAGTATTGTATTAGTCATTTGTTTTATTAAAGGAATAATATACTTTTATAATAATAATTGTATAAATTGTTATGTTCTGTATATGTTTTGTTTTCACTGTTGTGTACAATAAAGTATAATAAAAAATAAATAAATATTTTTTCTCGTATACGGATACAAGTTTTTCTATATTTTGTATTATATTAAGCATGCTTTACCAACGGATACATTATCACTCCAATATTTATTTATTTAATCGAAATCGACAATTTTTAGTTTAAGTTCTGATTTGCCTTCTATAAAAATGTAAAATAAATTAAAAAGTTTGTTTTTATATTAAAAAAAAATTATTTAGAGAGGGTATTGGGCAGATTTTTAAATGCATTTTTCACGTCTAATCGTTCGTTTAATTTTTTCACGTCTCAACCGGCAATCGAACCCAGGACCTCTCGGTTGTAATGCCTAGCGCGCTTACCACTGAACCAATGACGGTTTTTATTATTTTAGTTTATCAGAAACATGGCTCAATTTACTTAAATTAACTATTGTACAAATATAGTTCATAATATAGAAAAACACGTGACACATCTGAATATTTTTTATTTGTCTATGCAGACGTGTAGTAGGAGGAACTTTTATGTCACAATAATATTGGAAGACGCATCTGTTCGTGTGGCCTTCCCATCAAAATAATAAAGATATTCTCCATATTTCTTTAACATTTCGTCGCTGATAAGATATCACACCACCGGTTGCTCCGCGGTAATGTGGTAATATATCACGCTCTCGCATTGTTATGAATGATTCATAGTGTTTTCCGGTTGACTTGTGTGAAGCAGTTGATGTAACTTCAGTTTTTGAAGTTGAAATCTCTTTATTGAGTACTAGCTGAGCTACGTGGTTTCACCCGCGTATATGTCCTGTTCCAGTCACTTAACTTTTATTTTATTTTTGTTGGAATGTATACAAAGTCGATGTCTTAACCAATTTTCAATTTAACAAGATTTTGCCCAATATTGTATAGATTTCGACCAAAATAAAATAAAAGTTATTTTCTACTTTTTAGAGAGAGGAAGTTGGATCTATTTTTTAGAAAAAAGTTAAATAAATAAATAAAAAACAAAAATACATTTATTGACAAAACACACACATTAGGATAGAATAAATACACAATAAAATAAAAACTATAAATAGACAAAAAGTATATAAAAATATGAAAAACAGTAAAAAAAAATAATAAAACATGATTTAGGGTAATGTACTGTGCGGCTGTTGTCAAAGGGAGCTGACTCAGTTGTGCTGCAATATAAGTTATTAATTGGTTAAGGCAAGAAACGGATTTATTTTTATTTTTAATAGTTCCACTATGAGGCGTGATGCGATCCCTAATTTTTTTTACTAGGGGAAAAGCCTTCGCATACCCGGCCGTCTGGGGAAACGACCGGGTTATGTCGGACTTGCACCGACTAAAACCCCTCGATGCTCCTTCACACATCTTGTGGAGGGCTCACGGGCACTCCGTAGCATTCTACCGCGCTCTTCTCCCCTTGACTAACAATGTCCATCGTACTTATCATTGAATCAATGAAATGCTGATAAGATTGTCCACCGGTTGCTTCGCGATAATGCGGCAATATATCACGATCTCGCATTGTTATGAACGGACACGGGAAGTAGACGTTAGCTGTGATTTATTGTGCTTTCCGGGCGAATTGTGTGAAGCGTTTGATATGGTTGTTAATTTCGAAGTGGTTTTAGTATCATGGAGACGTGAAGATCGTTAGTAAGTAGGTAAGGGACGATCGTAAGTTTTAATTATATAACTTTTTTTTATTTTGATTAAGTAAGAGGCAGATGAGGTAAATAAATAGTGCAGCAAACTTGAAATAACATGAAAATTATTTGATACTAGCTTTTCGCCCGCGGCTTCGCCCGCGTGGGCTACAAAATTCTGTACTTTGTGGATTTTTGAAGTAGAGGTGGTATGACAATTTTTAAGATTTAGAAACGTACGTTTGTAAATACGTCTCATCAAAGGTCTAAGTTCGAAGTACATCCTAAATTCAATATAACAAAAGTGTCACTGTTCATGTTGACATAATTCTAATAATAATTCTATTTTTAATTTTTTGCAAAATATTTACATTTTGGAAATCTGCCGTGTACTCTCAGTAGGAAAGAGTTGATTTTAGCATGCATTTAACGCATATTTGCTTATGGACGCAAATAATATCTTCTGCATGTTGGTTAGTCTTTGTTGTGATTGGCCGCCATGATCGTAATCTACTTTGGAGATCAAGAGAAGGCTAGAATTATCATTAAAAAGTGCTGTGCAAATAACATTTAAAAAGATTCAATTTAATGTACCTACGCGCATTGATGATGTGTTTTAATGGGTCACTTTGAACCCTCATATCTTTTTTATTTATTAACCGATTTGAATGAAACAAACATTAAAACCTCCGGGGGACTTGCCGTAATACATAATCGAAAACCGCATTTTAATCGGTTAAGCCGTTTCGGAGTTGACTGCGTACAAACGCCCGACAAACAGACAAACAGACAAACCGACAAACCGACAAACAGACAAACAGACAAACAGACAAAAATTCTAAAAATCATTGTTTTGGGTTTAGAATCATAAATGAAGCACGAAGCACTATTTTTTTCTTGAAAATATTCAATGTACAGACACGGCTAGTCTACGATTTTATTATATGTATAGAAGTTAAATCATTAAGAAAGACAACGATATAAATATACTTTCAACAGTATGTCATTTGCAAAAATTTAAAGGATGTTGAAGGCTGATTAATACGAGGAAATTATATTATTTAAGAATATGTCTCGTTTTCAATGCCATATTTTGCCAATCCCTCGAGAATAACTGAGATCGCTCCAAAATAGTACCAACAAACTTTCTTCATACAAAAGTTTGTTTCACATTCAATAGAGTACGATGGTCAAACTACGCATAACAGTATCACGACTTTTATTACCCAATTTAGCCTTTAACAATGCTTCTCGTAACAAACGACGCATCATGTCTTCCGCAAAAGCTGAAAAGCCTCTAGATGGTGTTGAAACACTCTGAAGTTTAAACGACAATCTGGATAAAGGAGCGTAATGCAATCAAAACGCCATAACGCAAACGGACAACCTATTTACAACTCTGTCTATCACGCAATAAGATTCAATTTTATTCGATGTCGATGAGTATTTTGTTGGCTACCCGCCAGTTATTTGGTGTTAACTAAATGTCGCGCGGATTTGATTATATGTACGTCAAGTGTTACGTTCTAGTAATATCAATCAACGGATTAGCAAGATTGTTTATTTGGACGGTAATAATAGTGTGAGATATAATTGGTGGTGCGAAAATTATCGTGGGTGCGACTCGATTTATTGTAGACGGTGTGAGTAATGGATGATGGAGGGGTGTAATTCTGTCTTCGGATTGAGAACATTGTATATTAAATTGATGGTATTTTTAGGGCTGTGAACTTTAAAAGTGTTTCATTGTTTGTGCGATGAGTGTGTAAGTGTATAAGTATGTAGGTGCATAGTGAATATGTGAATAGTGTGAATGTGCATAATGTGTATGTGCATAGTGTATGTACCATATTTCTGGAACATTTGTAAACTATCATTCAATGTATGTTTTGGCGTTAGCTGTAAGTACTAGAATGTTAAATTTATAAATAAATTAATAAAATAGTGTGTATGTGCATAACGTATAAGTGCATGGTGTGTTAGCGCATAGTGTGCTAGTGCCAAGTGAGTGTAAGTTCATAATGTGGTGTGTGCGTAACCGCGGCGGCTGAGGGTCGAATACACCCGTATTGTGTAAGTATGAATACTATGCGAAGTATAACATTTCTCAATGAGTTCTAAATGAAAACATTTTAATTCTAAATTTAAACGCCAAGTGACAAAACGCCACTCAAGTATTGTCTCTGAATACGTTTATGGGCCCTTGTGCGTTGTGAGAACTCATAGTATTGTTTGTGAATACGGGTCTTACAATAAAATTGCGATTAAAATCAGTGTCAAGTAGATTTTTACTTTTATAAAAATTGTATTTTATTGTTATACAGATTGTTTCTGTAGCAGAATAAAGTTACTTTTGATTTACAAAACAATCAAATATTTAAAGGGTCTGTGTTTTTTAATAAGTAATTTGGTACTTTCGGAAATTACTTCAGACAATAAAAGCATTTTGAGATAGAGGTTTTGATACTTTACTGCTAAAAGTTTTTGTTTTTATCAATTTGTTACAGTGCTTACAGATAAAAATATACTTTCAACAAAATGAATGTCTATAAAAATACATCATTCTTCGATTTATGCCCTATTCTGGAGCATACAATTTGATGGAGATCGACAGACTGTAAAGAATAGCTTTAATTTAAAAAAACATAATTTTTCAAAACTAACTTGTAATTTGCTTTAATTCCGTAAACGACAAAACGATTATACCATTAATTTTCTATTAGTGTGGCTAGTATAAAATTTGCTGATGTAATGGAAAAGTTAATTAAAGATTTGAGCGAGAGATAAAATATGTGGTGGTAGTTTTAAATTTCCGCCAGTGTGCTATCGAAACTCGTTGCGATTGGACGTATCAAGAGGAAATTAATATTATATCGGGTTTCTAGTATCTGATCGTAGTCGTGGTTAACTATTACTATTTTTGTTTCGTGATATATTAAACATTTAAAATCGTAATAAATGGGCCATTTGGCTTTTCTTTTTTATGTGACCTATATTTTTTTGTTTCACTTGGGGGAATAATCATGATTACTTATAACGAACTTAAGCCGGCAAGGCATCTCAACAGCTTGATGTTGAAGATGTTCATGGGCTGCTGTCAGACACTTAACATCAGGTGAACCGTATGCCTGGCCTGCCTGCTATAACATAAAAAACCCTGCCGATTAAGTTACTTTTTTTCTTACACTATTTAAATGTCGTTAACGGTTTTTAATGCTGTAATAGTAAGTCCGATACATAAACGGCAAACCTCACCTAACTTACGCATGAAAAAAAAATTAAATGAAAACAACGTTTATTTGAAACAATTGTGTACTGTTGGGAATTGTTTCCAATGAAACACATCACTTGCACGTACATGTTTATTATCCAATGTTTCGTAACAGTCTGAGAGGAATACAACACTTACAACCTATTTTATAATAGTCAATGACACACCATTTAAGAGAGGGTAGATGACAATATCATAAACAACAGATACATGACAACACAAATATTACACAAAGTTAACTAACGCATTTAATACTTAAACATTCAAGACTAAATACAAAATAATACTAAATAATCATTTATATAGATGGCACCACTGTTTTATACTATCATGACATTGACATTTCAGTTACTATTAACAAATGTTACTAACAGTACATATATGGTGACTTAAGTATAGAATAAGAAATCATCAGAGGCATTAAAACACTGTTTTGTCCAGTCGCAACGCCAATAATCACTACTTTAGACGTAATGATGATGAAGAATAGTACGCCTAGCATAAAAATCGAATGCAAGAAAATTAGTACCTAATGCAAGTCCGTTGTTACAAACAGATTATTACAGGTATCGCATGCTAATTTGTTCTAGCGAATTCGCAATTATATTCGAAGCAATGCTGCTTACGTGGAATATTTCGCAATAATAAAAATGGAAATGAATATGGCTCGATGCATAATGCGGTCTAAACGATTCTAAAATAGAAATGACCGTATTCAGTTTTAGACGCTTCCATATAAACTGTGTTTGTTATGTATAAAGAAAGTTTATATAAATTGGACTATACTAATTTATGTAAACGTTCACGAATATAAATTAGAATAGTTTAATTTATATATACACATACACATGATATCATCAAGTAAACAAATGATTATTTATTATCAACCTTTGTTTTTACTCTTTTTTTTTAATTGCTTTTTTTTCAATAGTGTAATGTCGGTTTCGAACAGCAGTCCTTCAAAACAGGAGCCACTGAAAATCAGTCTTGAGGTTTTTAACCTCATATTTGGCTGAGTGGTTATCCTTTTTTTGAAGACAACGCCACTTTCTTACTATTAAATTTGTTTTTTTTTTACCTGTATTTTTGTAATGTCTGTGTTGTAGTGGTGATGTTTTTTAAAAAATAAACAAATTTTCTTTCTTTCTTTCTTTCTTTCTAATAATATATTCACGAAAATCATGTTTTGAAATGAATATAAATTTTTCAATATGTGTAAGAAATTAAATCCAATTTAAATATTTGTATATAAGAAAAAATCTACATTATTTTATAGTTCTCTTTAATTTTTTTGTACTAATCTTGTGTCTCCAGTTGTATTGTACTGGGAAGTATGAATCTCAAATTAATTTTTTAACTGCTGTATACACTGTCGTCAGAAACGCGTCAAATTTGTCGCGTGTGTTTCGGCCTAATGTAATGATTTATTCCGCGTTTTATATACGTCGGTGTTCCCGTCTGTCCCGGACTTACTCTCACATGAATGGCATTTTTAAACAAATCCACGCGGGATTATGTAATAACGCGGCTTTATTATTTTTTTATTGTGTTGTAAATTGTGATGAGGCATTTTTTATGGAAGGAATGTAGGGCACCTGATGTTGAGTAATTAATGTAATTAATTTACTCCTTATATTAGTGTCGCAGGTGCTATATTGTCCTCAAATTGGAAATGGTGATAAAATTATCGCGAAAAATAACGGTGAAATGTAGGTAGTTGTAGTAGTAGATTCGTTGTGCAATATAAATTTGTAGTTAATGTCATTATTATTATGTACTAGCTTTACCACGCATTTTCACCCGTTTAAAGTAATTTTATAGCATATTAAGTAATATATTTCAACGTATATAGCCCGTCTCCGTGGGATTTTCGGTATTTAAAGTATCCTATGTCTTTCAGCTGGTTCTGAGCTATCTCACGAATTTTCTACCAAGTTGGTCCATCATTTCTCAAGTCATAAGTGTTGTAACAAACCCGACCTTTCATATTAATAGAGAACTAAGAGGTACATAAAAATTAAATTTGTTTGCTCTTGTTTTCCGTCTTAACAGCTTGCATTCCCTAAATTTAAAAAATATTAAATGTAATTTGGTCTAAGTTAAGAAATTATTGTGTCATTACTGCAGTAACGCTGTAACAACATATCCCAAAACAATACAAAGCGAGTTATATTCCAAAGGATAGCGTTTAGCCAAATTTCCGTGTAATCCCAACCTTAATTACTTGTCTTCGTTGGAAGTCGTTGCTCATTTTAAAGGACTTTCACACGGGAACGGGTTTATACGTTGTGAGATAATTAATCTCTAGGAATGAAAACAAATATTGTCTGTATGTTCCTCAGTTTTTGTGTTAAGACCGCGTTAATCTCAGGAACTATTTAGCTGATCTGAATAAAACTGTTATATTTGATAGATTGTTATTCGAGGAAGACTAGTCATTAGACGGTTTTGTAATGGTTGCTCCATAATAGTAGTAATAATTAGTAGTAAATATTTCCTTACAAATAAAACTTTTTTCTTTGTTTCTTCTATTTTTCTTACTAATAAAATATAAAAGGAATATTTTAACGTTAATAGTGAGTTTAATATTATCACAAAGTATGTCACACTTAAGCTAAACATCAACGCAATTTCAGCATAAATGAGAAGAATTACACAGATGATCCCGTTACATGTTTTATAGCTCGTAAAGCGGAATCACCATCTTAATCCATTGCGTGAAATATGATATGAAGTCACGCACGCAAGAATGGGCCATCAAGTGTTTTATTGGCGGTACGAACGTTTGCGCGCCGTAAGTGTGAAATGACTTTATCTAGTCCTTAATATGCTGATGTGATGTTAATGTAATATAGTAAAATAAAAATGCTTCATGATTTCTTTACGGGGTACAAATGTGAATGTTTGTCCGATGATATCTGCAGTATTGTTTATCCGATCTTGATAAAATTTTGTACGGAAAAAGTATATATAAATAAAGATAAATCTGTGGGTTATATATAAATAAAGATAAATCTGTGGGTTATCGAAGATAGGGGTGGGGGGTGAAATAGGCGATTTTCAAATGAATGTAACCTAGTGTGGTATCAAATGAAAGATCTTGATTAATACATTTCAACACGAGTTGTAATTCGGAGCGAGTCACTAGTTTAAGAATGTGTGACGTCATCGAGTTATTGACAATCGGGGCGTTTGCACGCCGTAAGTGTGACGTGACTTTACACCTTAATATGTAGATGATTTGCGACCTTCATTTGGTTTAAATGTAGGCCAAATGAAGGTATAATCGTCGGGTGTTTGTAATGGGAGATGATAGTGGGATTATGTTTTGGTGCCGTAATGATACAAGCGATTAACGTGACGTTGCTTGTGTGGATATTGTTTATATAAAGCGTGCTGATTGCCTCGTTGGTCTAGTAGTTGCATCTTTGACTACAAATCGAGCGGTCTCGGGTCCGAATCCCGGGGGGCCAAAAGAAATGTTATTGGGATTTTTCTGACAAAGAAATCACAGTAACAGGAGTCTGAAAGCACGTAAAGACGTCGGTCCTGCGTCTGATCTTCCGCCGGTCGTGTCGGTCTGCCGTCCCATCGGGTTATGAGAGTAAAGGAATACAAAGTGCACCTGTATTCGTGCGTGCACTATAATATCTCCTGCGCAGCTGGCTAGTCTCTGTTGAGATGTGCCACCATGGCTGAAATCGGTCAGGGGATAGAGGTTGTTTATATGAAATCAATCGAATGTGTTTTGCGTAGCACTAAGATGTTAAGCTTTAGTTGGTATTTTATCATAGATTTTAGAGAAAATCCCTTTAGCAATATTTATTAAGTATACTTAACTTTATTTACCCATCACTAGCTGTTGCACGTGGCTCCGCTCCTGTAGCATAATATTATACAACCCATGTTTATCAGGGATAATCGATCCAATAAGTTTCGGAGCCTATTTATTCAAACTCAAAATATTGTTTTCATATATGAATAGTTATTTTCGTCACAACTGAATGAATTTTCCTTCACACTTAATCATTAAAAAAGTTTTCTCTTTAACGATATAAATTGCATTAATTACGCAGTGTTTATCACCTTACTTTAATTTAAATAAACGCCCCATGATAAACGGCGGGAGCACGACACGACACCGGCACGTCGCCGAGACGGTGCCGCATACCGCACGAAAATACTCTGCAAAAAGTAAACAATGGCCACATTAATTACAGCGCAGTATTAAATCGTTTTATACTTATTCACAAGTAACGATATATAAGGCGTTACATAGCTTTCGCTTTGTAACGCCTTATTTCATTCGCTTACAGGACATTCAGAATATGTTGATAAACACGTAAAAAATAATGAAAAGGGTCGGCGAGGTTTTGCTAATTTATTTTTCATTTTCATTTTTAGCCTGTAATGTCCCACTGCTGGACAAAGGCCTCCCTTTCCCTCTTCCAATCCTTCCTGTTTTGGGCTTATTTATTGAACTTTATGCATTCACGCCTGACACTCGAAATGTTAATAGGGTGCCACTGAAAATCAGTGTTGTGGCTTAATGCCACAAAAATCCTGAGTGGTATCCCTTTTTGACACACACCGCAACCTCATAAATAAAATTTACGTGTTATATATATATCTTTTTGTTTGTAAATGTGTTATTTATTTTCTTTCCTGTGTACATGTCATTGTGTGCGTCTTAATAAATGTTTCTTTCTTTCTTTCTTTCTTTCTTTCAACTTCATGTTTACGTGACGTATCAGCTGGCCGACAACGCGGGTCAATGAAAAGATTGAAAGCAAATAACGTAAATCATTGGAAAGCGAGATCAGACCCCCTATGCACATATGCGTTTCTGATCGGAAAATCCCGAAAATCGGAACGAATTCATACAAATTTTGACAGGAAGATAAAAGATACTTTGGTGAAAAAAACGGCGGCAAAAAAACGTTCATTAAACAAATTATATTAAATTATCAAACTCTCGCCGACCCCTTTCATTATTTTTTACGTGTTTAGGTACAGGTTCTGAATGTCCTGTAAACAAATGAAGCGCAAGCCATTTAACACCTTATATACTAATTAATATTTTGTTTGTAATAACAATCTATAAACAGTAGTTTTTCTTGGCATAACGGTATGGGTGAAACCGCAACGAAGAGTTAATGCATTATATTTCTATCATCACTGTTTATCACCTTTCATATGATAATTTATTTAATGTTACGACACGACACCCGCACGTCCAATAAGCGTGGCCGCATGCCGAACTAAAATACACCGCAAAAAGTAGACAATAGGCGGGACGGTGTGATTAAGTGCACAAATCAACAGAGGCGACGTATCGTGTCTTATTGTTGCAAATGTCGTTGGGTGTAATGCTCCTTTTTATTGCTATTAATAGCTTGTACGTTATAAAATGATGGGTTATAAACTGAGTGGTTACATGGAGGAAGATTTTTGGGCGTAATAATAATTAGTTTATTTGCTTTAAATATGGTAGTGATTGATGTTAGTTTACTGTTAGCTTATTACCGACATGTATTACCTTTAAAGTGTGCAAATGTTGTAGTACAAAACTGCTATTTACAATGTAATTGATACATACTACAAATTCTATAATTTAAAAAAAGTATGTATTGTAGTCGTAGGAAGTTATGTTTTGTCGCTTCCGCGGATGATTTCCCAACCCCCTGGGATAGCGTCACATGTCGCATAACGTGTGATATTAGATAGATAGATAGATAAGTAAAGTATTCAGAATAAAGTATACAACACACAATACATAAGAAAGACAGACAGAAGTATAAACAGAAAACAATAGGAAATTAGAATTGGTATCTAGCGCCAAACCGAGCGCAAAGCACACTGCCTTACTACCTTTTCAGGTACCTTTTCGCTCCATTTTCAAGCCTTCGAGAAACTCTGGATGGGACTAGATTTATGAAATTTTCGTCATATAGTAGCTATAAGCACAGACTTCCAAGAAGAAATCCAAATTGCGAAGTTGCGATCAGTTAGTTTTAGATAAGAAACAAATAACAAGAATTAATATTGGTATCTTTGTTCAAAATTTGGACGAGCATTAATATGATCTTGTTATATAGCTATCAAATCCATGGATATAACGTGGTTAACTATATCCTATGAGAATTTAATTCAGCATAACACCAATGTCAACATAAGTGACTATTCCTGTAACAGCGGTGAGCACTCCGCACGGGGCTGGGTTTAACATGTTGAACACATGGACAGACATACGTTCATGTGTGTAATGTATTACGTACCAAGGAATCTTCATAAGCTACGTGAATTGCTTTCGTAATGAGTGACACTGGTGTTTCAGGTGTTCATGGGCGGCGGTGATCACTTAACATCGGGTGACCCGGGTCCCGAGACTGCTAATTTAAAAATGCCCAAACCGCATCTCTATTGGATCGTTGCGGCAAATTTTGTTTCTATTTAGTCGTCTATTACTAGTAACTATTATAGTAAATGTCAATTACGACCCCATTACGTTTAAGTTTTAGTTTTAAGATTGATTCTTACTTGAATCGTAATTTTGTGAATAGTTTATTAAAATAGCAGAATTGACTCGCTTGTCCCTTTGCCTGCTCTGCCATAAGAAAGAGTAGGGATACGAAAATATTAATATATTCATGAAATATTGAGGAATCCAATATTTTACTCAATTGTTTTTCTGATTGAATAATGATCGTTAATAAATTCCATTGAATTTAATTATTTTTACTAAAATACAACATAAAACTAACGTTATATTGAGAAGTGAATATTCTGTTTATTATGTACAAAAATAAAGTAATAAGTCGAAGTGTGGGTGTCGATTCTTACGTTGCAAAGCTTTTTTAACAGGATACAGGAGGCAAGATTAATATTCCTGACTAAATTTACAGGAAAAGTTATAAATCTGATGATATAAAAAAAAACTCTTTAATAAAAATATTCGTTATACAAAAAAATTGACATCAACTAATGAACAATCCATAGTCGAATGAAATACTGTTTTGTTAATCTTTTAAACTCTGTTGTAGATTTTGAAAGCGTATCTTGACATCGAAATATTAAAATAACATACCAGCTTCGCTCCCGTAACATAATGTTATATACAGCCAATAAAATATAGCCTATGATATAGGTATATAATAGTTTTTAAACCAAACAAATAAACGAACAGACTGACAAAATTTTCCT
>LQNK01000729.1:213425-259487 GCA_001586405.1 Phoebis sennae
TAATTTTATGTAATTTTTAAAAAACAAATACTTACATAATTTTACTTACAATTGCTTACAATATTTAAATTTATTCCACGAAAAACTGTACTTATTAATGGATTCTTACATTGTACAAAACCACACATATTAAATGAAAGTTCACACGATGAAAGAATTCTTCAATTGTTATCGCCATAAACAATTTGTTAAGCAATCGTTTTTGTCGCATATCTTCAATTTTACTGAACCGATTTTGATGAAATAAAAAGTAAATTATAGATCTGCCTTGCTTTTATCTAATAAAAATATTGATTTCTTATTTTTAATTACCTTTTCTTAAGTAAAATAAAAAACATTATAAAAAGTTAATTACGTATGCTACAGCCGGAGGCCCCAAAAAAAACCAAATTTACTTAAAATAAACTTTATTATCTAAACTTATTAGGTACAAGGAAGTAGACTTGCCCGATGCAAGCCTACCAGAAGAATAATCATAAAAAATTAATATAATACTAAATTACTTATATGCTAACTACGCACTACGTTGGCTTGGCATTCCATTCCCGTGAGAACGGCAGCGTCAGCTGGACTCAACGGGAATGCTTCCATAACAAGTTGGATATCCTACGGGAACCACTGCATCTTTCGGGATAAGTCATACGTAAAAGGTTAGCGTATAATAATATAAGCAGAAATTGTGTCGTGTTTTATCTTAATCCATTCAGTGATTAAAGGTTTTACAAGAAATAATTTTTCATAAAAATATTTCATCCCCTTCGGGATTGAATTTAAAAAAAAACCTTTTCTAAGTGGACGTGTACGTCATGCGAGGAACACGTGTGCGAAATTTCAAGAATCTAGGCCCAAAGATCTCACCTGTACAATTGATTTTCAGTCATTACTTTTGACTTTTATGTATATCGTCCCATATCTTCGCTTTCGGTGAACCGATTTTGACGAAATAAAAAATAAATCGTAGATCTGCCTACGTTCTATCTAAAAATAATAATAATTTCCCATTTCGATATCATATTTTCGAGTAAATTAAGAAAGAATATAAAAATTTTAACCTTTCTCCCACGGGAACTACGGCCTTTTACAGGATAAATCATATCTCAAAAGTTGGGTAATAGTGTTATCATCAAATGTGTAAAGTTTCATCTTAATCCATTCAGTGGTTAATGCAAGGCTGAGGTGCAAAGACTTTTTTTCATAACCTTTTTTTAAAAATTTATTTCGCACCCTTAGCAGTTGAATTTTTAAAGATCCTTCCTTAGTGGAATTCTACAACTATTCAAAAATATGTGTGCCAAATTTCAAGTTTCTAGCCTCAAGGGTTTGGCCTGTGCGTTGATTCTACGAAAACAACTCTTGCCTTTTATATATTAAGATGCGATAAATGTATGTAACAAAGCAACTCATAAAGTATACGTATTTTTTTTTATTGACACATGCGAATTAATACGCAAAATTTGAAATGAGTTACGGCGATAGTTGTGTTAAACTTATGCAAGTTTGAAATTTCTTTAAGTACAAATTCCCTAATATCGCAATATTTTTCGTAAGATTTTTAACCAATTCAGAGTGAAATTTTTAACAAAATCCTTCACTCATTACGGTACACAGTAGATATAGATTTAAAAAGGCAAAATATAGGCCTACGTAATCGATTCTCTAATCGGCGTTCTAGTCGATTCGGGATCCGATTATCTAGTCACGCTCGGGGCGTCTTTGAGTATGATTCCGGGATATTAGTTTGCGTCAGCGGTTTACGGGCATGAGGTGAGTCGGCGATTTTGTGAGTTCGCGTTTGTATGGCATTACGTGTGTTACACTTTCAATATTGATTGATGCCGTTTATGCCGTTTTCTGAGCTTGAATCATTGAATTTGAATCGAAGTATAATGTAAAATTTGTTCTGCACAAATTTAGACGCTGTGTTTTCTAGTTAATAAGATCTTTTAGCCAAAGTTTGCCCGGCAGAGATCTCTCATAGTGCCACCTGTTTCCACCATTTTATTATTATACTAGCTGTGCTTCGCTGTTTCACCCGCGTATATCTGTCGTGGTATTTCCGTGATAAAAATCTTCTTATTTTATCTTATCCTTCCTCGGATCTCAAAAAAAAATTGTACAAAATTTCATCCAAATCGCTTCAGTGGTTTAAACGTGAAGTAGAGAAAGACAACCTCGGCTAGATATGTGTTGGCGACACTCGTTTTACCCGTCCTACACGATATTATATCATTTATCCGTCACTTTTTGCGGGCTTAATGAAATATTTCCTCCCCGCCCCCACCAGACTCGTTAACGTCCTGTGACGTCATCGCCATCTGTAATCATTAAAAGTTTCAGATATCGTTGGAAATGCGAGTATTTTGTTACTACTATATTATAAACTAGCTGAGCTCCGCGGTCTCATCCGCGTATATATCCCGTTCTGGTAGGATTTCCGGGATAAAAACTATCCTATGTCATTTCTGGGGTTTCAAAGAAACTGTGTGCAAAATTTCATCCAAATTGGTCCTGTAGTTTTGGAGCTTATTCAATACAAACAATCAATCAATCTTTCCTCTTTATAATAATTTAGTATAGTTTAGCCAGCTATCTTATTAAAAATCTTTATCTGCGAGTAAGGACTGCGTATTCCTTAGATACACATAAAGAATTAACTAATTTTGCCGAAGTCCTTCTGTTTTTCTATTTATTTTCTATATATGTTTTTCTATATTTTAAAGACAAAATAATAACCGTTTTATTACACTATAAAAAGTTTTACGCCTACTAAGATTGAATTACATTTAATTCTTCTATTTTCGTCCAAAAACTCCAGATTTATATTAACTTTTGTCACTAAGGCGATAATCCTTAAGGTTTTTATCCGTCCAAGCCGCCACTTCCCCTTATCAAATATTTTTTATCGTCTAAACTGCTTGTGACGTCACTGTCACCCGTAATCGTTAGGTGTTCGATGAAAAATTATTGAAAAAAACATTTTATAGGGTGGGTTATTGAAGTGCTCTTTCAGGGCTAAATGTATAAATAAAAACAGCATAACGATTCGGTTCGATAGTACAACAGTACTAATTAATAAATTAGAACTTAACCTTTGTTGTAACCTCAAAGTTGAAAACGCCTTATTTCTTCAAATTTACTGATTTGGTTTATCAGAAACTTGTTATTTTTATGTTGTTACGCTACTTTTAGTTCTAACGAGATTTATACAAGAAAGCCTGCAACACTGCACAGTCGTGATGTATGGGTTTGTTTCTAACAAGAAACAGACAAAGAGATAAATAAATTATTTTATCTTTGTCTGTTTGTTAAACGTATTGAATCACGTGGTTATTTGTCGTGAACAAGATAGTCAAAATTTCATCGTGAAATCTGTTATGACTGATAACAATCATTATAAGTATTGAATTAATAATTTTTATATTATTTTTACGCGTTTTCTAATTAAAAAGACTTCCTATATAAGAATAGTAAAGTAATGAAATACGTTTACATTAATTGTTATTGGCGAAGCTTCATTTATCGTCATTGTTACAATGGAAGTGAAATGAATAGGTACTCTGTCACTAATGGCTTTAGGCGTTTCTTGTTACGAGCGATTTCTACAAATAATAGTCGATCAGTATTGTTGTTAAGTCACTTAATATATTAAAGTTGTCTGCAATCTTACTAATATTATAAATGCGAAAGTTTGCGAGGATGTATATGTGTTTGTAACTCTTTCACGCAAAAACTACTGAACCGATTATGATGAATCTTGGTATTCCAGAATAGTATATACGCTACTTCTAATTCCGGAATTCCCATGGGATCAGAAGTAAGATACGCGATTGAAACCCCGGTATTAGTATTACTATATACTGGACTGTAAAAATAAACAACCAGTATAAAGAAAGATTTTACTTGAACATTTTGTATTCTTACTCGAGAAACCTAAATTAAAATTTCTTAAGGTTATTTCAGGTCTCATATTTGAAAACCAACCTTGTTTTCATATATTTTCATATAACATATTTCTAAAGTCGAAATATAATTCCACGTCTATTTAAAGCACAGAATAATAATATGACTTGGGTGGAGTCTAAAAGCAATATCGTTGAGCAAAAGGATCTACGCTGCTTCTCATTCTTTAAAGAGACTTCGCAACTTCTTGCCCTTTCCCACGAAAACTTTGCTGGCTCAATCCCTTCTCCTTGCCATCCTAGATTACGCGGACGTATGTTACGCGGATTTAACTGAAGCGTCATTAAATAAACTAGAACGGCTCCAAAATTTCTGTATCCGCTTTATCTTCGGGTTGCGAAAGTTTGATCACGTTTCCGAATTTAGAAAGAAGCTTCAATGGCTTCCGATACGACTGCGCAGGAATACAAACGTTCTCCACCTTCTTTTTTCTATTCTGTCCGAGATACGAAGGAGATCTAGGATCTCCTTCGTATCTCAAAAGTAATTTTTCCCTCTTAGGCTCTCACAATCTTCATCTTCGTTCCGATAATAACTTAATGCTTTGTACTCCTTTACACAAGACTAACATCTTCAACAAATCTTTTACCGTAAAAGCTATTGCTTTGTGGAATTCTCTCCCTCTTACTATCAGACTCGCTCCTAATCTAAACTCCTTCAAAACTCTTCTTTTCAAACACTATTTATCATCACTATCATACTATAAGTTGTATCTATTCTACTATTTCTTCATTTATATATGTAATTTATCTATATATTATGTTTTCATATTTATTATCATTATATTATAATATTAAATATTTATTTATACATTTCTTTTTTTAAATTATATTCTTTTTTTAATATATATATATATACGTTTTAATGCACCACTCTACCCATTATTTTAAATTGCTATATTTTCTGTTTTTGGGGTTGCCTGGAAGAAATCGCTTAATAGCGATAAGGCCGCCTATTGTCATTGTTTTATTTCTGTGTTTTTATTTACTTTCATTTTTATGTGCAATAAAGTTATTTTCATTGCATTTTCATTTCATTTCATTATCGAAATGATCTCGTAGCCAAAAAGCGTAGCACCGTAGCTGTGCCGTAGCAAAGGCGACCGGATACGTAGCAATGCGTTGCTACGTTAGATTTATTATACATAGCTCTATATACCTTTCGGACTAGATTAAATTATACAGGGTTATGACGATTCAGAAAAATATATTTCATGTCATTCGGTTTTGGAGTTATTCAATATTTTGAAATTAAAAAAAATATGCATCCTAAAAATACATAATATAAAGTACATTTTATAAAGTTTTTATTTTTTATATGATATTGATATTCATATTTGCATTTTTGTAAATAGTTTTATCGCTGTCTCTGTGAAAGTTTCGTGCAATGACTGTATGTATTCTTTAGACTTTGTTTATAACATGCCTAGGTCACATTATTACATC
The DNA here is from genome assembly GCA_001586405.1 of Phoebis sennae. Classification (NCBI taxonomy): domain Eukaryota; kingdom Metazoa; phylum Arthropoda; class Insecta; order Lepidoptera; family Pieridae; genus Phoebis; species Phoebis sennae. The sequence goes on from LQNK01000729.1 coordinate 218,831, forward strand.
AACTATGAATATATATTTCATCTCAATTCCAATCAGTCTCGATGTTTAGATGTATTATTGAATGCATTCCTCTAGCATAAATGTCGTTGTATATAATGTATGCAAGTGACGCATACCTAAAGTGTAAAATATAGAAATAATAAGTATTCTGACATTTAACATTACGCCGTCTAGACCTAAGCTTGTACTGTGGAAACTTGATGACTGATAACTTAAACATACTATTTTTGTAATTACATACATATTATAGATAAGTAAGGTAGCCAGTAGAAAATTACAATGCTCATCACATATATTTTCCTACTCGTGGGGTCGAGCCCGCACCCTCCGGCGAAATAGACCATCACTGTATCCACTGCGTCAATCGGATCGTCAAACTAACGTAACTTTTATATACAACGTTTTTCTGTAGTGTATTTAGTATCAGCATTGCACCGCTAGTGAATATACACGGTGTCCCAAAATTCAACGATAATACGGCACCAGGTGGTGGGCCTACTCATAACTACTTGAGGAAAAATAAAATAAAAATTCAATCTAACTTATTTTTTAAATTATAAAAAAAAATTGATTTGCTTCAAAAAATTTCACCTACTAAGACATTTTTTGTTACCATGTCCACAATTTTACTAATATTTCCAACTTTTCTTTTGTATTGGAAACTTAAGTAGCACTGCTATCCACCACAATCATTTGAATACCCAGAATGCATGTAGTTTTTACATAAAAAGCAATTGAAATTGTATTTATCTCTAAAATTTCGAAAGATTTTTACTTTCAGTCAACTTTGATTCATTGTGGTGTAAAAAAAATGTATAGTCACCATTATGGCAAGTCTTATCAAAAGTTGGCGCATCTATTCAAGATTATAAAATGGTAAAATAACATAGGAAATCAGCCAGGACAACCATTCTAACTATTTTTAACGAGAAGAATCAATCTTCATAAATTGTTAACATTAATACTTTTTACTGAGAAATTCCTAAATTACAAAAGATTAATTACTGTTTTTAAATCAGTACGCTATAATCCTTTATGTATTGTGCAATGTTTCGTATTTTTGGCTTTGATTTTTGGACTGGATTAAGCGATCTGCATACTGAACTGTACTAGGTATTATCTTGAACTCTGCTTATGTGAACTGGACTTTTTGCATATTTTGAACCGTTTAGCATGCCGATACCCTACACATCGTTGTAATACGCTATTATGCATCTCATTTATGGAGTAACTCTATGCATGATTACGCTGCCAGCAATTTGTATCAAGAAAGGTACCTAAACGCTGAAAGATACCCTTATAATCGAGTATTTATTAATGTGCATCGAGGGTTTTCAGAGGGTGGTCTACCATCTGAAATCGAATCAATGATAAAAGATATGCACGACAAATAAAACGATCTTTTTTAAGCCGATTTCGCGCTTGTATTAATGCCGGTGGCAAGCAATTTTACATTTACTTTAATGTTAATAATGCAACAAAATAAATGTAAAATTGTTTGGTTTAATTCCTTCGACCTCTTTTAAAGAACAATTACTGTTTTGGCCTCATAGTAAATAAAAAAAAAATTTGATTAGTAAAAGTCGTTTTCAACTTTTTGCTCTTGCTTTACTCTTGCATAAACCTGTACGATTTTTATTGCTAGTTTTTTAGAAGTATTTTACCATTTTATAATCTTGAATAGATGCGCCAACTTTTGATAAGACTTGCCATAGTGGTGACTATACATTTTTTTTACACCACAATGAATCAAAGTTGACTGAAAGTAAAAATCTTTCGAAATTTTAGAGAAAAATACAATTTCCATTGCTTTTTATGTAAAAACTACATGCATTCTGGGTATTTAAATGATTGTGGTGGATAGCAGTGCTACTTAAGTTTCCAATACAAAAGAAAAGTTATAAATATTAGTAAAATTGTGGACATGGTAACAAAAAATGTCTTAGTAGGTGAAATTTTTTGAAGCAAATCATTTTTTTTTTATAATTTAAAAAAATAAGTTAGATTGAATTTTTATTTTATTTTTCCTCAAGTAGTTATGAGTAGGCCCACCACCTGGTGCCGTATTATCGTTGAATTTTGGGACACCCTGTATATATCACCTCAATTCCAATCATTCTCGATGTTTAGATGTATTATTGAATGAATTGAATGCATTCCTGTAACAGCATAAATAGCGTTGTATATAATGTATGCAAGTGACGCATACTCAATCGATCATCTAGAAGTGGGGCGTATGCTGCAAGATTTGATTTGATTGTGCACGCAGATGTGATGGAATCTGTTGAGGATGTGCAGTCACTGTGATTTTGGTTTTAACTAAAGTGTAAAATGTAGACATAATAAGTATTCTGACATTTAACATTACGCCGTCTAGTCCCAAACTAAGCAAACCTCTAACTTAAAATACTTTTTTTGTAGATATATATGTACTATGGATAGATAAGGTAGACAGTAGAAAATTTACAATGTTCATCACATTATAAAAACAAACAAACAAAGTTTTTCTCTTTATTATTAGTGTAGATTAGTAGGATTGTAATTACTAGCTTCCGTCCGCGGCTTCCCTCACGTTAAATTTAGTATCAAAAGATCAATAAATATGCTTTCACCTATATACGCTAATCCTAAAACTAAAGAACACTATCATATAACACATATCACTTTTCACCAAATCACTTTCCACCGAAACACTTTTCACTTAATCACTTTCACTTGATTACTTATTAATCCACCAAAATAATAATAAATAATTCACTTTCTACTTTAAATATTATAACTTTCGATAGACAGAGATGTGCACAGCATGAGCACCTCTGACGGAATGACCCTAGACTGCCACAGTCGGGTGTATTTATTTGGCTCTTGGAGAGGGGCGATGATTCACTTGTTTACACCAATAGCGCCACGTGCAGTGCAGTCGTTTTTACAGTTTCAAAATAACGTTTCGATCGATGCGCCGACATATATATCAATATTGGAGCAATAATACCGTCCTCCAGAAATGAATCCAATGACTACCATACATGTGGACGTTTTGCATATATTTACAAAAACGTTTAATTCTTACCTTTAATAGCGTAAAACCTAGAATATTGTAAAGCAGTGAAATCTCTTTAGTGATATTAGCATAGTTATTTCACGTGTGCACCTCGCTCGCCACTTCGCGTGTTCGAGTGCAAGCTCGTCGAATAGGGGTGGCGACAGATAAAATAAATAGCTCCCCAGACCGATTTCGGCCATGGTGGCCAATCTCAACAGAGACTAGCCAGCTGCGCAGGAGATATTATAGTGCACAAGTGTACGCGCGAACACAGGTGCACTCTCTTTTCCTTTTACTCTCATAACCCGATGGGACGGCAGACCGACACGACCGGAGAGAGTTCAGGTGCAGGACCGACGGCTTTACGTGCTCTCCGAGGCACGGGGGTGTTCCAACACCGCCAACTTCCAAACTCAGGGCTGTTACTATGACTTCTTTGTCAGAGAAATCCTAATAACATTTTTTTTTTTTTTGGCCCCACCCGGGAATCGAACCCGGGACCCCTCGATCTGTAGTCAAAGATGCAACCACTAGACCAACGACAGATACTTTTAACACGTAGAAAGCTATGGAAGACAATCTCTATTAAAGCGCGCTCGATTAACGCAGACATAGGCACTGTACACGGACATTATACCTTGGGTCATTTGGGACCAGTGCGAGCACGCATATTTGTGTCACATTGAAATGATATTTTTTTTTATATTTCCGTTCTTCTTGATTATTTATAATTGTAAAGAGTTTATCAATTTTTTTGTATTCTTAATCTCGCAAAGAAATAATTTGGATAATTGAATTTTGTGGCACCAAAAATTATATCATATTTTAATTTAAAAGTCGAAATATGTTGTTATTGAACGAATGAATCTTCGCTTTTTTATTTTGACAGATAGCCGTTTAATTTGACAATTATAATATTTGTGGCAACCCTAAACACAGTGCGAGCGTGTACGGTGAGATTGGACAAGTTTGAACAAGATTGTAAGTCGCTTACATGGTTCACTGCTCACAGAACTGTTATTAATAGCCGTTTAATTTAACAGTGTTGTAGGCGTATAGTTTGTTTTGATAAACTTGTTGTATGAGGAAAAATTGATGACATGTGTAAACAAATTTAATTAACATTAAAATTGTTTTAGATTTCGAACACAAAAAAATTTTGTCTATACTGATTTAAATTACACAAATACGGTTCGAGTCGGAACGAAGATTTTTTTCGAAATTTGTATGAATTTTGTTATGATTTTCCATACTTAACGATCGGATTCGCATTTGTGAATAGGGGGAAATGCATAGTTTCTCTGTCCATATGTCCCTTTGTATGCTTTAATTTAAAGAACGCGGTAAAAGTGCGGTATTTTTATAGATATAATGATTCAAGAGGAAAGTTTATAAGTGTGATAACATCCATTAAATAGTGGAGAAATACTGTTATTTTTGAGGTTTCTAATGTGATGTCGTTAATTATAATGTTTTTTTTTGCTTACATTACAAATGCAGGCTGAACCCTACGAGATTTATCAAAATAATGTACTGATAGGTTACGTGCCCAAAATATTGTCATTGGCTCGCCATCCTTGTTACAAGCATTACTATTACGTGGCGAAACTCTGGTACAAAACTAGTACACTTGCTTTAACTGTAAAATAGCGTTGTATTTAAAAAATTCACCTGCATTTTCCACCTAAGTTTTTTCTTGGAAATTTAATACGATAATGTTCCGCTCCCGAGTTAAGATCTTGCATGATATGCAAAATATTAGGTGAAGCGGTTTATGTATTAAAAGAGTTTTAATAAGGTCTCTCTAAGATGAGCTGATGCGAAATTCTAATGAGCGACGTTAAGGTTTAGAGGAAAGAAAAGTGTGGGATTGGTTGGTTTTCTTAGGGTTCTGTAGTCAGTGAAAATTGGAAAAAATATGAAAATGGGTGCCCATACAATAAACGTGTTCTTTTTTTGCTCTAATAACGGTCAAAAGTTTAAAATTGTTTACAGAGTATTCAGTTCTATATCACCTTTCAGGGGATACTAATAAATGACATATAAATGCGAACGTAAGTTACTTTGTATGTCTTGTACGCATTATCTTCTGAACCAATATACTTGAAATTTTGCATACACATACCTCTTAAGAGCAGTAGGCAGATATAATCACCTATATATAACTATTATTTTAAAGTTAAAAAAATATAAAGGTATAGAAAATTTAAAATATTTGAGCTTCTGCTCACAATTCAGTAAAGTCATTTAATGTAGCTCAAAAGTAGTGAATGAAATTGAATTTTATTCACAGCAATGTAGTTTGGATATCTTAATTAACTTTTAAATCTATGAAAATTAAAAATCTTCATTTTCTATAGAATATTAAATTGTTACAACGAAGAAAACTTAAATTTTCCCAAGTGGATGACGCGATGTAAATCTTAATTAAGTGCAAAATTTTCCCAACTCTAAGACGGTGGGGAGACTGGTTTGAAAGTTTCTAGCGGTTTTTAGTTTTTTAGTCGGTCAGACGTTATTAGGGGAAGATGAGCTGCAGTGGCTTAGGTTTGATGAATTAGACGTTTTTTGATGAATATTTTTCCAAGTTTTACGGCTACTTTGATAAATGCAAATTTTTCGAACTTTGCGCGGGATTGGCCTGAAAATTTCTAGTGGTTTTTCGTAAGTCAGGGTTCATTAGGGTAAGATGTGCTTAGGTGGTTTGAGCTTTCGTAGTTTTGATAAGATTTTTTGTTAGTTTTATTAATGGCATCTTTCTTGTATAATTGGTAGGCATCGATGTAGTTTCACAAAATATGTTAAAATAATAAAGTATTAAAAATTGTTTGCGAAATTTTGATATAAAGAAAAGAATTATCACACTTTTAAATTATACTACCTAAGAATGGAAGCGTCGCACGATTGGGCAAAGCGCGCACCGGTGAAATTACTCCCTCCCAGAAGATCGGCGTGAAGCAGTGTTGCACTGATTCGTGCGGTGAGTGGGGGCCCGGAGGCTTGTAATCCCATCCTCTCCCATCCTGTTCTACTGCTCTCCTAATTTTTTAAGCCGGCAAGGCATCTGGCACACTTTGGTGTTGTAGATGTTCATGGGCTGCCGTCAGTCACTTAACATTACATAAAAGTTGTTTATTTTTTAGGTGCATTATACCGATAAATTAAATATATACTTGTACCCACTAACCAACAGCTTTATAAATATTTATATCGAAAATGTTATAGGCGAATATCGGATCTCATGGCAAGAGTTTACGTCGTATAAATTGATAGATAGTGCACTCCATTATACGAAGACGAAAGGCTGCTCATAGTTAGGCTTGTTGAGCAATAACTATCGCCTTAAATTGCATGTTACTAACGCTTGTTAATAATTGAAAGTTGATTATATTTTTGGTTACTATTTATAAGCAAAATATGTATGGAATTGATAAAAAACGTATAGAAGTGAATTGGGAGATTGGGGAAGATTTGTTTTTTCGTGTTGTTAGTATTTTTTAGTTTATTTAAAAAAACAACACGATTGAACGTATTAAAATTATAACAGTAAATTGGTGATGGTTTTATAATATAATTATTATATATGTTACTCGTGGATAATGTAGCTTTCGAATGGTGAAAAATTTTTTAAAATCGGTCCAGTAGTTTTTGAAGCTATTTTATACAACCAAACCAACGAAGTTTTTCTCTGTATAATATTATAGTGTAGATTTAGATCCGTATTATAGAGAAATGACCCATATGTATCCATATTTCACACTCAAACAAACATCATGATTCATGAGGCATTGTAACTGAGAAGACGCGATAATTGATGGATAGTGGACACGTGGTCATACATATAGTTGTGACGTGTAACTAGTATCCGTAATAATCTAGATATATACCATTAATATAACGCTGAAGGCAATAGGTATATGTCCAATTAAATAATCAAATTACTAAAAATATATTCGCAATCAACAATGGTAACCTGTAACGTTCTTTGCTAACAGAACTTGGTTAAAACAACCAACTAATATAATAAATGCAAAGGTAAATTCCTTTCTTATTTGGGACCTCTGTTTGCATACATGAAAATACGGGACAGACACAGGCAGGTAGCCTGTATCTTGCAGGACGTCTAAATGGCAATATGTGGCATAAAAATAATTTAATTTAGCAAAACTATCGCATTTTTAATCGACTTTAAATTTACGCACGACCGGTTTGGAAAACTATTTGTTATTTATTTCATTAGATGATTGCATAACCTCCTTTTTGGTAAAAGCCTTTGCAAAATACACTATATTTTCACATAAGGCTATTTCGAACTCGTAAAACCCCTCTCGCGAACAAAACGCAAAAGTATCTAGTGTCAGACACTCATCATTAAGTGTCTGGCAGTCCATTCATCATTGCCAAATCGACGACACCGCGAGGGGAGACTCAGGAAATTGCAACATCGATCCGGGGGAGACCGGCCCGGCTGACAATGCCTGATCAATTGGCCCCAACCCCCTCTGGGCGTGTGAGGACGTAGTGAATGATTAAAAGAGTCATTAGGAACTTAAAAGAACCTTTTTTATGGGAGATAGGTAGACGTTTATTTATATGTGTACAATTATATAACTAGCTTTCCGCCCGCGGCTTCGCACGCGTGTACTCTTATCCTATCTTTCAAGTTGAATCAAACTGCACCGGTAAAATTTGGTTAAAATCGGTTAAGTACTTGTGAAGTCTATCGCGGACAAACACTGTGACACGTAATTTATATATATTAAAATATTACGTATGGAAGTAGGAAAGATTTAAAATGAATGATTTCTTTTTAAACTAGATCGAAATTGGCGAATAATTAAATATTCTGGGACATTTAACATCTTTTGGAAAAAAAACATACATACTATAGATAAACACTAAGACAGTAGAAAATTACAATGACCATCACATATAATAATTTTCTACTCCTGCAGATCGAACCCACACCCTCAAAGCTATAGACCATTGCCACATCCCCTGCGCCAATCATATCCTAATACACAACGTAATAATTACTATTAAACTGTTTTTAATTCAATTCTATTGCATTGATTGTTAGTTCATAGTTCATACAGTGGCCGCCCTTTCTAACTAGCGTTTGACCACCAAAACTTCTGGCTGACGATTATCCGATTCGGCACTTAAATTCACGCCTCGGACCTTAAGCCAGATTAGGACTGAAGTTACTACGGACGGACGGACTGGTGTAGTTGCTGACACTAACACTTCTCACTTTTGACCGCGATAGTTTAGTGAAAAGTTACGGCCGTTTTCAATATTCTATCTATCCCTTGTATTGCTTGCTAAAGTCATGCAAATCTATTTGCACTTACTTTGATTTTTTCAATATGCTGTCGACAGATAGCTTTTGTTATGACTTTTGACAATCAAATGTCATTTAATCTGAGATTACAATCTATCCATAATCTTTGATATATTAATGAAAACGACCGTTAGTTTAAATATTTGAATTTGTTGTTAAATATTACATAGATAGACACATTGTATCATGTACATAGCAGAGTGGGTAGCTGTCAATCTGTCAGTCGTGTAATGGACGTGGTTCAGGTTGGACGTGCTCCTGCGCTCGTGTTGTGTGTATTGGTGAGCCAGTGTAATAGTTTCTAGTGTCCCTGAAGCAATTAGCAGATCCTACAAATATTTTACTATCTTTGGTCATCGCGGCTAATGCTGAGTGGACTACCTTTTCCTGGAATACACTGCCGTACACCTTTTTCATGGTATTCCCTTTCTTGGAGTTCGATCTCGGAAAAAAAATAATAAGCAATATCACTTGAAAAAATTATCAATAATTTAGAAACACAAAATTAATTTACACAATACAACAACTCGTATTTATCCTGAGACGTCAAATTTTTGTAATTAAAACGTCGCGTCGTAGCAAAGATAAAAGAGATCCATTCGTTTCATAATTGTCATTATTTTTTAATTAAACAATCAAAGCCGTAATCACGACGTCATCGAGGTGAATTAACATCCTCAAAACAATGGAAATATGAGTTTTTAGCGAATAATGCGGGTCGGATGTGACCGGCGGGGCATAGGGCTATCAAAACTTGCTTTTAATTACGTATTCTTGAAAATTAAAATGATTTTTTTTGTATATTTGTGGAACGTGATACTCAATAAAAGACATCCCGATATATTACATAAAAATTTAAATAAAATGTAAATGTGTTTCACTGTTAGGTATCGCTAGATGCATTTGTTTTTGAAAAAAGATGCTGTGAAACATTCAAATATACAATCATTTGGTGAAAGGATACAAAAAATACTAATGAAATTAATAGCAATATATGCAAGCAGTTACTTTTATTTTCAAGTGAAAGTATTCTTTACTATCATTATTTATTTATTTTAAGCCCATATTGACCAGACTCAGAAGCCTCTTTTCCTCTCTTCCAATCTTTCCTATTTTGAGCGATGATGTTTTTTAGGAATCAAGTTCGAATCAAGACTGAATTAAAATAGGTAGCGGTCGCCCAGTGGTCGACATTCGACCATAATAAATTGAAATTTATTTTATTAAAATAGTATTTTATTCACATAATCTTGTGAGAAATAATTGCCAACCCTAGATGGCGATTTCGTTTCGGCAATAATTAATTTGCCCTCCCGGGACGAATATAATAATTAAACGCGGAGATTAGAGCTCATTTCACATTAATAGATTGTTTGTTTGCCTGTCTGTGCAAAGCTAGCCTCTGGCCGGTAATTGTGAAATTTTAATTGTTGTTTGAAAGTTTGTTGTTTGATTATTATGTGCGGGGTAAAAGCTTTGGGGTTTGGGTATGGGCTGATTTAATTAAAATTGTTTAATTTAATTTGAAAGGGAAGAAATGTTAATAGTTTTGTCGTGTCCGTGCTAAATAGTTAAGTGATAATTCATCATTGTATAGATTTACTATTGATTGATATTAACTAATATTGATGCTTTTATCCAAGAATTTGTTATTTTTTATTTATGAAAAAGAAGGATTTATCTACGCTAATATTTTTTATTAATAAGAAAACTTTATGTGTTTGTTTGTTTGGTTGTAACGAATAGTCTCAAAATTACTGGACCGATTTACAAAATTCTTTCAACATTCGAAAGCTACATTATCCACGAGTAACATAGGCTATATTATATAGACTGTATATATCATTATACTACAGGAGCGAAGCCGCGCGGATCAGCTAGTTTTATGTATGAATAAGAAGGATTTATTTTTGATATTTAATATATTAATAATTTTATGACGTGTCAAACAGTTTTTTCTCTTTAACATATAATTCCACAATGTATTTAAGTAAAAGTGGCTATCGCATATGTTTGTGCGTGAATGTAACCGAAGACGCAAACAGTGCAACAAACAGACCGCAGGCGGGGCGCGTCAGATAAATCCGACCGCGGGGCGGGCGCTGTGAGCGTGCGGTCTGGCGCGGAGGGGCGTGTGGAGACCCCGGAGTCACGTTATCTGAACTGATAGCTGGTCGCATGTTATGTAGCCTAAAGACGTTCTTAATTCATTTTTTTTTGTTTTTTTTTCATCGCCCAGCGGGCATACGAGCAGATACGTCCATAATGCTGTTCGCATAATGCTATGTAGCCTAAAGACTTTCTTAATTTTTTTTTGTTTTTTTCTTATCGCCCAGCGGGCATGCGAGCAGATACGCCGTTCATTCGCAATGCTAGGTATCACGAATGCGTTGCCGGCTTTTGATACCAAAATTTTTTGCATATCGGGGCAGTAGTTTATGATGCAATGCATTCAAAGAAACCCTTCAGCTTTATGTTGTTAGTATAAATAGTTTTTATTATATATTATTAACAACATAAAGCTGAAGAGTTTCTTTTCGTTTTTTAGACACAAAAAATGTTGTTGAGATATTTCTAACAACAAGTCTTAATAGCAGCCCTAAGTCTGGAAGTTGAGGGTACTGAAGCAATCCTGTGCCTCGGAGAGCAGGTGAAGCCGTCGGTCCTGCCCCTGATCTCTCTCCGGTCGTAGCGGTCTGCCGTCCCATTGGATTATGAGAGTGAATGAATAGAGTGCACCTGTGTTTGCGTACACACTTGTGCACTATAATATCTCCTGCATACTGGGTTAGTCTCTGTTGAGATATGCTACCATAACCAATATCGGTCAAGGAGGCTATAATGATAATAGGTAGACACATATATGTCGAACTAGACCGCTTATATTATAATGATGATTTAATCCCCGATGAGTAGCACATGTTAACACGACACGCGTCATGTGTAACATGAAACCATTTGTATAACAACTAATAGTTATAAAAAGTTAACTGACTAACTATTCTTTATAGCAGAGCAAGCAAAGGAGCAAGTGGTTCACCTGATGTTGAGTGATCACCGCCGCCAATGAACGCCTGTTACACCGGGAGTGTCGCAGGTGCTTGGCCGGCCTTCAGTCTAGAAATAAATCTATTTTTTAAACATAATGGAATTTCAAACTGAATATCAGATATTTTTTGGAAAAAAAATTTTTTGGGCCCACCTGGGATTCGATCCCGATCTACTCTTGTTTCTGTATCAATCTTATCCTTGCTTCCTCCCTATTTGAGGTCAGTCTTCCTAATACACCTACGGCATTCAGTACGGTTTTGTGCCACTTCAGGCACCAGGCCGAATGTCAACATGTCATCTTTCATCCAAGTCATCGGTGGGCGACCTTTTCCTTCCTTGCCCTCAGCAATGGCCTTCATGGCGTCATATGGTCTTCCTCTTGCTCGCTCGAACACTCTTCGATCTGTATCAGTAGTCAAATATACTATCACTACACCACCAAGGCAATCAATTATTATTCAGTACGTATGCAAAGCGTCCCACGTCACACCTGACGCGTGTCGTTACATGGGAGCATCGGGGATTGTGCAATTTAATGTAATCTACCACAGAATTCAATCTATTGATTTAACGATAAGTGAGCCATCGTATAATAAAAAAAAAAATAAAGTCTGTTTTTAATAACCAGATATAGCCTATAACAGAGGTCCCCATCTCCCCTCCTTCATATGTTTAGACGCCCTAGTGTCCGCAAGGGATGATGGTTAGATAATCGGGACGCATTAAGGGGGAGGGGGGAAGCAATGAAGTCCTCGCGACGCCCCTCTATACTTCCTGCGACGCACAGTTTAGGAAGCTTATACAATAGTGCCTTGTGCCCTGAACTATGTGGTAACCTGTATCTCAGAAAACAATTCCTCGCCTTATTAGGTACAATTCATAAAATAAACAATATCACTAATTAGTTGTATTTAAGACAGTTTATACTCCTGCTATGTGAAGACCAACAGTTTCAGACCGCTTTAAGGGGCCTCGGCCTTTTGTATTGGTCCGAAACGGTCTGAGATAAACTGTCAGAGAGTTGTGTTTATGTGTGGGTCACGGACGCGGTTTGTATGAGGTTTGACTTCTGTACCTGTCGCTCATCGTGGTTAATATGCAATGCGCTTCATTCCTGACCTATGTCGTCACATGCATCGCTGAGAATTGTACATGTCAATTTGTAATCTACTGCGATTAACTAAAATCTATGGTCTTATAGCTGAGGTATTTTGTTTGTAAGTTTTAATCTCTTGAACGGTAGGATGAGATAAATTATTTTCACATGTTTATTTATTTTTGATTTTAGATCGTCATAAAACAAATTTAATATTTAAATTCGCGTCAACTACCTTTATGGTTCAGTGGTTAGCGCACCAAGTGTTACAACCGAGAGGTCGTGGGTTTAATACCTGGTAGAGATGTGGAAAAGAATGTCTCAATCTGGCGGAGTACACAAGGTATCGACCTTCTAAAGATAATCACATCTACTTGTCCCTTAATTAGAATTTATCAGTGAAACAGATTTTTAATGACTGCCTCATACCCCAAAACATGAGACTTCAAAGTATGTGACGTAGAGCGTTAACCAGAGCGGTATGTAAGAGAGTGCACCTGTGTTTGCGCACATACTTGTGCAATATAACATCTCCTGCGTACCTATCAGATCTCTGTTGAGATTTACCACCATGACCGATATCGGTCGGGGGAGATTGAGATATCATACTGATCAAATCATGAGATTGCATATATATATAAGCCTTGAAAATATTGTAGTAACGTAATTTCCATTCAACCATAAACTTGTTAGCATAATTCGTTGATGATGCACCTGACGTGTCGTGTCGTGACGTGTCGACACGTATGTCGCCGGGGAATAAAGCCGACACGTCAATTAATGGTTGTATCCGTTTACGTGGTGTTTACTAATGATACGATATTAAGTCGCGACTCCACTTGTGTAACGTATTTAAATGTACAACTAATTGTTTACAATTAAGCGAATTAACTAAGCCATTAACAATAGGGAAATGATCAAATAATTTTATATTTGAAGTTGATAACTGTGTCTAATCCATTCAATGTTAAAGTCATGGTGCATATGATGCAAATAAATAAAAATCATTTTCTGTTCGTTAGTCTCGCTAAAACTCGAGAACTGCTGAACCGATTTGACTAATTTTAGTCTTGAAATATTCGTGGAAGTTCAGGGAAGATCTATTTATTTTAAAATAAAAAATGTATTATTATTATTAAACAGTGAGAAAATGTGAAAAAATTGTGAATAGAATAGTAATAAACATAATTGTATTTTTCTATACTTAAATAGTTCGTGTCTGTCAAGTACGTCAGCTAATCTTTACTAATATTATAAAGCTGAAGAGTTTGTTTGTTTAAACGCGCTAATCTCAGGAACTACTGGTCCGATTCGAAATTTTTTTTAGTGTTAGATAGCCCATCTATCGAGGAAGGCTATAGGCTATATATCATCGCGATATTCCCACGGGAGCGAAACCCTGGGACGTAGCTAGTAAAAAATAAAAATGTACCTATCTAAAAATTGTTATGATAATGCAATTTGTTTTGCTGACTCGTGCACAATGTAAGACAAGGTAAAGTTACGTGACGTGTCGTGTTGACACGTGTGTCGCCGAGGATTAAGTTTGAAGCAATTAGTGGTTAATGTCCGTTTACTAATGATAGTATTAAGCCGTTTATGTACTAGGGTATACCAGAGGACAATCGCCTAATCCTGTAAATATATATGTAACTGAACACCGATTCAGATGGTAATTAATGATTTGGTAATATTAAATCAATACTTATCTGTATTAAAAGGAGAAAAAATATTTTGTTTGTTGTTTTCTTTACAATAAATAGATTTCAAAGCGCATTGATAAATTATAAACCTACATTATCTCTGCAGAACACAAGCTGTATTTTATGTGAAAAATCATCCAAAATCAATTTTTTTCTTCATTTATTTTATTTATTTATAACACTTTATTTGCACAACTTATATATACATAATACATAACTAATAGCTTAAGATATAAGTTGCACAATCAGGCGGCCTTATCGCTAGGCAGCGATTTCTTCCAGGCAATCTAAGGGCGTAGAAGTAAAGTATAATTAGATAATGACAAAGAAGCATTTAAACAGTACTTTAACATATAAATGCACAAAGTTTTCGTTTTGATATCGGAATAAAAGAAGTCGTAACGATTGTTTGAGCTGCTAGCGATAAGTGGTAAAGTTGGTCTCATCAAAAATTATTTACGCGAATTTTTACAACTCAAACGTGACGGAGTGAAGTTTGGAAGAAAATCGTATCGAAATTGAATCAGTTTTATTGGGGTGTCGTGGAATTATTTGACGATTTGGTAGACGCCATCTGTTTTGTTTGAGTTTACAAGGGTGCACTTTAGGCCCCTTATTTATAATGTAATTAGCAACAATCAGTATAGAATATATAACATAGATCTAATCTATATATAAAAAAAAATCAACAATTGTGTGTTTACCTCCACTTATTTCCCCGAAGATATTTAGAAAACTGTATAGAAAAAAGTATTTGGAAAACTGGCTCTGATTCTTGCAATATTGACTTGTGTGAGTGTCCTCTTGTCTTTTTGTATGCTTGACATGGGGTTTTAAATGTAAGA
Source organism: Phoebis sennae (assembly GCA_001586405.1). Lineage (NCBI taxonomy): Eukaryota > Metazoa > Arthropoda > Insecta > Lepidoptera > Pieridae > Phoebis > Phoebis sennae. The sequence continues at coordinate 233,913 of LQNK01000729.1, forward strand.
GAGTAGACACACAATTTTTGAAACATTCATGAAGAGAACTGTCATCTCAGTCACCCGTGACCACGCTCGCTGTAAAGTGCTCGAAACGACGCGTCGGTTTAATAATATTGTAAAATAATGTATTATAAACTGCGTTTAAAATACTTAAATTGTTTTTTATTTAATATGAGTGACCTTATTTTAATTATTTTATAAGTCTTAAAACTATCATGGATTACCGAATAACTTTAGGAAAGCCTCAGTTTTAAATGCGTTATAGTATAATTTTCGTCTTATTAAGTTAAGTGTGAGTGACTTTAATCACAGAAGTGCATACGGCAATCTTACTAAAGCATAAAATAACATTGATAATTCGATCACTTCTTTATAACATGAATTATTGTAACACTGTACATTATTCAGTGTATATTATTCATTAATTTTATAAGGAAATGACACATTAGTTGGAATTAATGGCGCGACAAGTTCGGAACGCATTGGGAATGCTATTTCCGACATGTCGTGACGGATGGACATGTGTATATATGTATAGACATGTACAGAATGTGTTCATGCTTGGGCCGCTTCAGAAACATGTGTTAACATGTATAAGTGGATTATAGTGATTGTGTGTCGTTAGGAAAATGTTTGAAGTGACTAATTCAATATTTTATTTTGATTTTAAATTAATAGATACAATTTGGTTATGTTATGTGTGACTCCTAAGTATTTGAATGGTATGGTTTTTGTTAAAAATATTTTTTTTATAATTGATAGATTGTATTGTGACTTCTTGGTGGAAATGCATTTTAAGTATTGAATCAAAGACTTTTACACTATTTTCACTATTTAATTAAATCCTTTATTTAATTACAACCGTTTAAAAAAATAAATAGTGCAAAAAAGTCTTTAATTCGATACTTAAGAATATTTTTATTATCATCCGTGACGGAACGGAGATCGTATATATACTGGACCGATTTAAAAAGACTTTCACCATTAGAAATCAAATCATCTAAAGCCGGCAAAGCACCTGCAACACTCCCGGCGTTTCAGGTGTTCATGGGCGGCGGTGATCACCTACAGTCAGGTGAACCACTTGCTCCTTTGCCTATTTTGCCATAAAAAAAGAAAGTTACATCGTCACTGAGTGACATCCTACTAATATTATAAATGCGAAAGTTTGTGAGAATGTATGTATGTTAATATTTCAAAAACTACCGGGCCGATTATGACGAAACTTGGTATGCATATAGGCAAGAATCAGAGTAACGTATTGGCTATTTTAATTTTATTTTTTTAATTTTATTTTATTTTTAAGAAATTGTGTATACAATTGGTTCTTACCTTAAATAAATAAATTTTATTATTATTATTTAATTGCGGAGTTGCTACGGGATCAGAAGATACACGGTGGGCGCAGTAAGTAGATTATATACAATTATGCAACGGGAGCGAAGCAAAACGAATATATCTATGTATACAAATTAGTTAAATACTAGTGTGAGATCCAACAAGTGTACAAATTCCGTCTCCCGTGCCATTTAACGTGAGCGGATCGCCTCTAATTGCTTTCACTAATGTATGCATTTAGTGCTTACTATGCTCTAGTATTGTAGTTTGTTGTTTGTAATTGTGTTGAAAAGTAAAGAGGATATATCATTTCATAGCATTCAAACACAAACACGTACACACACACACACACACACACACACTCTATCCTTCCGTCTCTCTTGTCTAATTTTTATTTATAAAAAATGGAACTTTGTAATTCGCGTACTGGTCTAACATATGTTTCTGTATTAATACTACTAGTGAAGTTCATGGTATAAATAAATAAATATGTGACGTTGGTCTCACGTGGACGGTATACTCTGCATATACCCAGTATGAAAATAAACAACGTCTCTTCGAAATAGAAAAATTGGTAGTCCACGCGAGCGAAGCTGCGGGCGGAAAGCTAGTATAAAATAATAATCAACCGTGGGAAATTGTTCAGCAATGATTTTGATAAAATTTCGTATACGGTGATGCATTAGGTGATGGATACTTTATTGTTCTAAAAATCCCAAATGTAACTCAAACAAAAGCCGCGGGCGGAAGCAAGCTAATAAATAATAAAATTTTTATAAAAAAAATACAGACGGTCTAATGAATTATTTTGTATTTGTTACAAGTAAAACACTTGTATAAGTCATTTCCAAGGTAGGAATGTCCCGCAGCACATGTCCCAAGGGACAAACATTCAAACATACGAACTATAACGTTTATAACATCGTCTCCCGGGACGTCGGAGGGAGTCACGCGATTAGTGATCTCTTCCAGGCAACCAAGACATAGGGAAACGAAGCGTATACATAGTTTGCCGGTTAAACAATTTTATATTACATCTTAAGAGTGTATGTTTTCTTGTAACACTTATAGTGTATTCATGAAGGACTAAATGTGTTACAACTTCTATCCCTAGGGACGTCTGGGGGAGTTAGGCTAAGTCCCGTACGAAGCGTGACGGTCGCTATCCGGGTGTCGCTCCCCGATGGATACAAGGCTCGAATGTGCGGTTTAACTTAAAATAACTTTTATTTTATTTCTGTTGAAATCTATACAAAGTCGGTGCCGTTATCTATTTTCAATTTAACTAGACTTTACACCGACTTTGTATAGATTAAACGGTTGAATTGAGATCTCCTCCTTTTTTGAAAGTCGGTTAAAATGAATTAAGATGTTTGTGTAGATTATATATTATTTTATTACAGTCTCAGAATAAATAAACCTATATGCAGTTAGGTACAACAAAAAATACGCCTTTCTCTGCAAGTCAAATAAAATTTGCATTCAGTAAATACTATAGTGTTTTAAAAACACGTCAAAAATGTTTCATTGAAATATTAAATATTATACTGGCTAAAACTGGGACATCGACAGCTGAATAAACAGAAGCGGGTTGAAATCCGGTAAAAAAACCGCTTAGCGTAGCTCCAAGATTGTGTTTTTTTTTCAGTTATTTATATTAATGGGGAATGGCTCGGTTTCATAAGGGGTGTTGAAAAGGATTTGAGATAATCTGTGACGTAGTTTTTATGTTAAACATTTATTTATTAATTTAAGTTTAATTTTACGTTAGTGAAATATAAAAAGGATGGATAAAAATTGTTAGTATTTAGATTAAGAATAAATATTTAGGGACTTTTAAAAGATCGGCATCTAGTCCCAAACTAAACTAAGCTTGAAAGACTATGAAAATTTATTGAAATTTATATTTATTGAAAAAAAGAAACTTAAACATACTTATTTTTTGTAAAAACATACCTATACTATAGATAAATTATAACCCAAACAGTAGAAAATTACAATGTTCATCACATCCAAATTTAACCGAACCTACACCCTCCGGCATAATCACTTAACATCCACTGCGCCAATCGGTTCGACTAACAAAGCATACTTGCAGTAAAACAAGTTGAAAACACTTTTCTTTGGACGTTAGTTAAAATGTCAATTCAGGCGTAAATTCCGAAGTGTTTTAAAAATGTTCGCTAAAAATTACAGCTTAATAATACGACAGTATAAAACCGGAATATCGACAGCTGAATAAACAGAGGCGGGTTGAAATCCAGTAAAAAAACCGCTTAAAATACTCGAGGATTAAGTTCGCGATCCTGTTTTTGTCTTATTAATATAAATGGATATTGGCTTGGTTTCAGCCTTCAGAAGGATTTGGGGTAATCTTAAAGGATCGGTTTTGTGAGAATGAATAGTTTATATTGAGCAGTTAATTTGTATTCATTACAAGTTGATCCGTGCGGCTTCGCTCCCGTAGCATGATGTAATATAGACTATATTTCTCGTGTAAAAGCACTTTTAAAATCGATTCAACGATAAGTGAGACATTGTTTATTAACTATATTGTTCACGGTTTTACTCACTTTTTTATTGTTAACATCGGATTAAGGCCGACGGTTTAATCCTTAATCCGATGTTAACAATAAAAAAGTGAGTAAAACCGTGAACAATATACTTTTAAAATCAGTCGATTTTGAGCCTATTCATTAGAATGAAACAAAGTTTTCCTCTTTATAACTATAGTATTAGTGTAGACTGTAGGTGATATAAAGAAAGCTTTTCCTTAAATAAAACCAATGATATTATAGCTAAATTTTGTTGATTATTGTTAGATCCATCTTGTATTTACTTTTTTTACTTTTATTGTATAAATAAACAATGTCCTACGGTTTTACCCACGTAGTTGCTTAAATATAGATGTCCACTTTTTAATATAAGTATTTATTCTTCTGTTTGTATCCATTCCATTGTTATAACTTGTATAGCCTTAAATTTTTGAAAATAAGTGGAGGTAGACACACAAATTTTTGAAACACTCATGAAGACAATTGTCATCTCAGCCGCCCGCCACGCTCGCTTTAAAGTGCTTGAAACGTCGCGTTAGTAATAATATATAATAATATACATATGTTTTTGACGGGAAATATAATTGAACATTACTACTTGATTTCGCGAATAAATAAATCACCAATACAGCCGAAATCAGTACATTACGATCTTATTTCCATTGTACAGCCATTCCGGGTTAATTAAAACGTCAGTAGTCCGCCATTACGCAATGATTTCCCGTAATTGCACGCGTCACGGGTCGCGGGTTCGATCCGCGGACGATATTGGACGGTCAGCTGGTTTTGTAACGGGAAAATGCCGAGGGTTACATAAGATTATTAATTAAACCGGTTGTAATTAAATAAAGTTTTAAAATAAATAGTGGAAATAGTGTAAAAAAGTGTTTAATTCTTGAAATGCATTTCCACCAAGAAGTCACAATACAATCTATCAATTTTATTATATAAGACAGTATTGAATTAAATTATACAGGCCATTTTTTTAAAGATTGTCTAGATTTTAACGTAATCGGTATATAAATTAAAAACAACAGCCGTGTATTTCAACTCCCATCCTGTTCTACTCCTCTCCCAATTTCCCCTCATTGATCCTTTCCCTTTCTCCTCCCTTTTCTTCCAGGCGGCAAGCATTTGCGACTCTTTGATGTTGTAGATATTTATGAACTGTGGACAGTCACTTAATCACTATATCCCTTGCCTGCTGTATCTTAAGAAAATTAAGTTAATGCATACCGTTAGATAAAGTGTGGAAAAGTGAAAAGTTAAATAAAATTAAAATAATTGCATAATTAAGATTGTTATAAAACTACTAGCTTGGAGATGAATCAATTAGCAAGTTTGTGATTCCGCAAAACTTAAATCAAGATGACTAAACACAATCACTGCTCCCATTAAAGTTACATATTAAGTTTCCTTATTAAGTACTTAAGTTAGACATAAAACGGAATGCTGGTAACTTCGCCGCGTCAAAACTTATATACAGTGTTAAGGGAAAATGCACTTTATATTGTAAAAAATAAAGTTGTTTTTTGATTGGGTGGCCTGTGGAAATTTAATTACGGAGTAGCAAAGATATGGGATAATGTTAAAATGTGATCGGCGAAGTTTGAGAATGTACAGGGAAGTATTTGTGTTTGTGTCTTTATTTAATCGAGTTTCGCAGTGTGATTGTAAACAGCAGCCTCTATTTGAGTGAGTTTTGGGAAGTTGTAGAGATGTATATGAAACAGACATCTTGGAAGTAGGAACAGTATAAATTAAGTAGTGAAATGTTTGTCTAAAAATGGTGAAACTGGCGGTGATTACGATGTTAGTTGCGGGTCAAATAGGTGAATGCCTGGATAACGGTTTATCCGATCTTGATAAAATTTTGAACGCAAAGAGTATAGACAAAGAAAAATCTTGAGTACAAAAATTATCGAAATCGGTAGTGGGATAACTATATATTTTGAAGATAGAGGGCTAAGCGTCTTTCATATGGATATAGCCGAGTGTGGTATCAAATGAAAGCTCTTTATTTATACATTACAATAGCTTGGATCGTGCCACTAGTATTATATTATTAGTACGTAGTGATAATTATTTATATTTTATATTAATGTTCTTTTTTCTTTACAGGTAAGTGCGAAAGGTTCATCCCACGAATTAAAAAAGTGTAAGTCATATTACATACTGAGTCGCAAAACGATGTCAATATATGGCCGTTTAGTTTTATGTATCAACAGATTTTTTACACATATTCTATGAGCGCTACGTCGTAGCACTGCGTAGAACTGGTTTCGTAGCCACATACGTACAATTTTATATTTGTACTTCTGTAGGTCTGTATCTGCTACTTTAAATAATGAGTAGGGAATATTAAATATAATAAAATATTCTCAGAAAATAATAACTTTTTAATCTTGTAGATCAACGTAATTAAATATATAATTATTTTAACATCGTCAGTTCGCTATGAATTTTATTTTAGCAAGATCTTTATTACCCAGTTCCTATAAAATAAAACGAGTTATTATCTATAATAAACGGGGCGTTAACATAACTACCAAACTTGATACCGATCGATCAACCAATGATTATAACCGCTCGTTAAAGAAAACCATTCGTATCTGTAATGCTATAACCGAGCCTAAATCTATATAAAATGTTAGTACATGATAGTCATAAACAAGCATACAAAGAGTACTTGTACGAAATGTCCCGATACGATTACCATATTAACAACCCAGAGCCGCGGTTCTGCTTATCTGTATGCGCCATAAAGTCGACGAGTGCTCGTAGCGACTTTGATATGACTATTGCTAACTATAGTAGCATCTGTGCACAGCAGTGATTCCCAAAGTGGTGTATATCGACCACTAGGTGACTATGATAACCTGCAAAGGGTCTACGTCAGCGAAAAAAATTAATTAACATTTTTAACATTAAACTACAATACACTACCTAACAAAAAAAGTTAGAAATTTACAGGAGATCAGTAAATAGAAGGTCTACCCAACACTGAAAAACATGGCAAGAAAAAAGTTTGAATTCTGTGTGGGTTTTATTTCAAATGCATATATAATACAATACAATAAAATTGGTAGTATTACTTATGAGGAAAATAATACATTCTTGTTTAATACAAAAACGATTTTAATTATGTATAATATGGTAACTTTTATGAGGAAAAACATATTTTACTTTCAATTCCACTGTACAACCTGTGCCACTTTTACAAGAATTCTTCATATGAAAGTAATATGCAATTCTATCAAGTAGTATCAATACAAAATATAAACGATATAACTTTAATCTACTGCCGCTTAGCTTCAATCTCTTATAGAAACAATGAATTAATCTCGTTTTAGTCTAATTTCCTTTTTTTTAAACAAAATTAATAACTTTGAAACAACTAAGCTAAAAATTATCTTATTTAATACTTCTAAATGTATCGTAGTTTAAAAATAAACTAACGCTATTTTACGGTTATATCTATTCCAACTATATACGCTAATGTTTCTCGAAGGCAATATTCGGTTGAAGTGCACATTTGCTATATAAATGTAAATGCTTTAATATTATACACAAATTGTTATTGGTGGCGCGGTATTGCGGTGGGGCGGCCTCTGTTGTCCTATAAATGAATGGTTTTTGAAAATATAAGAAATTGTAAAAGGGAGTTTTTAGTTTGTTTAAAAATTCGTCTATTATTATTAAAAAGAATTGACGAGTACTGCCTTTAATGTTGAACTATATTTGATTTTTTTTAGAAAATAGAAGAAATTGTAAAATGGGACTTTAAAGTTTGTTTAAAAATCCTTTTTATAAAATCGAAAAGTAAGGCGCGCATTAACGTTATCTATACTATAATATAAAATGAAGAAGCTAACAAACAAACATATCACAGGAACTATTAGTTCCGATTCGAAAAAATCTTGTAATTTATAATGATAACAATTGTAATATTTAACATTATTAGTTTAGAAAGATTGTACCCATTTTTCATTACGTTATCTATTGATATGTTACCAATATGCAAAACAAAATTCGGTGGTAATTATGCAATAATTATCAAAAATATTAATGAAAATTTGGTTAAATTTCGCTTTATTTCCCTGTTGCAATTACAAAGTGAAACAAGCATATTTAAAATTAAGCTAAAGTTTTCAAAACTACTCCACGTAGAACCGGGGCGTTTTACCTTGTGTTACAAACTTGTTATCCGTGTGCCGCAATATTACCGGTGTGGCCTACAATAGTATATAATTGAATGCTGTACGTACTGTTTGAATTCAGATGCCTTGCTCAGTGATATTGGAGAGGTAATATGAGAAAATAAATAAATATTCAGGGTCATTAAATACTACGCCATCCAGTTCTAAGCTAAGCAAAACTTACACTTTGGAAACTAGATGACTGATAGACATACTTTTTTTTATAAATACGTACATACTATAGATAACGCAGACATTAGAAAATTACAATATGTTCATCAAATAATATTTTTCTACTTGTGGGGATCCAACCCACACGCTCCGCCGTAATAGACCGCTGCTATATTCACTGCGCCATTCGGGTCTTCAAATATTTTTAAAGCACTCGTTACTGTAATCTAAACGAACAGATGGGAAGTGAACGGACCACGACTAGGCATTTGTAATCTATACTAATATTATAAAGAGGAAAGATTTGTTTGTTTGTATTGAATAAGCTCCGAAACTACAGGACTGATTTGGATAACATTTTGTACAGAGTATCTTTGAAACCTCAGGAAACGGGAAAATCCTAAGGCAACGGGATAAATACGCGGATGAAACCGCGGAGCTAGTCAATTATAAAACCAAACGCAAAGTGGCTTACCTTTAAATAATCACTGTATATTTTTATAGAACATAATTAAAAATATAACATATATCCATATTTTAAATATTTTAACCATAGTTTAGTACTTTAATACGAAAATAATTAAAGACGGCCGTGCACGTTTTAATGCAGTAGGTAAAAATGCCCATCATTACACCAGTTCTCTATTCAAATAAACGTCCACGACAATTTTCCCTCTACCCACATTATTAATAATGGAGTAGTAATTATAGAAAGAGACGGCGCTATACACACACGCGCGAACGAAAGAGACAGACGCTTCGAGTTGTTAAAAGTGCCGGGTAAAAAGGAGAATTGGTTCATTGCATACTCGACGCTCGTATTAGGCGCACGCTTCAATGAATTCTTTAAAAGCTGCGCCGTGTAATTTTTGAATAATTTATACGTGGACGGCACTGTAATTTTAATATGAAAGTGTTTTTGATGGGTTAATATTCCAGCATCGCGCTCAAATTCATTTAGTAGGTACTTGGATGTTATTGAATGCAAAAATGAGGGTATTTTTTCTCGGCCGTATATGTTTATATTTTTAATATTATTTTTATGTACTTTTATAAAACGATATAAAGTAGATGGGTTTCTTCTTTATGTTTGTTAGTTTCAATACATTTACTGGGATGGGGTGGTGTACTATTACCACTCCCCCAGCAGAAGATCGGCGTGAAACAGTATTACTTATACGTAACGTACGTATAAGTAACTGTCTCTTACAGTGAGTGGGGGCCCGGAGGTTTGCTTTCCCATCCCATCCTGTTCCACTCCTCCCAATTTCTTAATCTTCTCCTTATTCTCTCCACTTTGGTGATGTAGATGTTAATGGGTTGCGGTCAGTCACTTTACATCAGATGAACCGCTATGGCATAATAACATGATATTTTTTTCCCATAATTTAGGTTTAAGATATATAGAATTGATGTCTTTTTCACACTATTTCCTTATATATTAATAAACTCTTTTTATGATATGAGGAAATAATTTGAAAAATACATTAATTTTATGTATTGACATTCAAATTTTTATGAGAATTCTTATTTAATCCCCAACAAATGCGTCACTCATTACACCACCTTGTATTTTAAAAGTCGCAAGTACTTAGATCATATGAATGTTTTCACAAATATTCCTAAAGGAGAATTGTCTAAAGGAGCAATTACAATGAAACCTTGTAGATTATCTAAAGGAGCAATTACAATGGAATCTTGTAGATTATCTCCTTTTTTCTTGTTGAAATGAAGCACGGGAGCAATTTCAGGCGGAATCCAATAACGCGTTCACTTATCCCGGCTGTGACACTTGACTTTTATATATACCCGGTTTTGTGTGGATTCAGATTTAGGGATCCGCGTGAAATTAAAAAAAAAAAAATTTTGTTTAGAGAAGATACCGATTTTTTGTGTATCTATTTTACTATTGAAATGGGTTTAGCAATTAAATAAATACTTTTTAAAGGATTTTAAACGCGGTTTATTATACATTATGTTACATTATTATTTAAACCTACGTTTCTACTCGAGCACTTTACAGCGGCGTGGTCACGGGCGACTGAGATGACAGGTGTCTTCATGAGTGTTTCAAAAATTTCAAATCCTTTAAAAAGTATTTTATTTAATATAGAAAGTACGTTAAAACAAACACAAGATTATACGATGGGTTTAGCAAATCTATGTATTTAATACAGAACTTATTAACAAATTTATATAGGTACGTTTTATTTTTAAGCAATTGAAATAGAATCTGTTGGAAATTAACGTGAAATACATATGCTTTTTGTACATTAAATATATAAATATTTCTGGACATTTAAAACACCATCTAGTCTCAAACTAAGCAAAGCAAGTACTATGGAAACTAGATAACTGGTAGACCTAGTTAAACATATTTTTTTTGTAAATACTTAATATAGATAAATTAACACCCAGACAGTAGAAAATGTTCATCACATGACAATTTTCTACTGTGGAGATCGAACCTTCGGCGCGATAGACCATTGTATCCACTGCGCCTATCATCAAAATTAAAATATACAGAACCATTAATAACTAATCTATTTCGCTCTTATCATTTAATTTTTATCACTATCTAATATCATTATCAGAGGAATAATGAGATTTCTGTTTGACCCGGGATGGATTCTTTGATGAGACCGATAATGTCGCTTATTTCAAAATGGCGATTTCACTTTATCCTCATTTGACGTTTAATTAGATTCCGACGTTCAATTCCTTTTAATTTCGGTTGATCCATTTTATTGTTTGTCACCATCTCTTTCGTGGTTGGGGCGTTAGCGTTACAACCCAGGGGTACTGGATTCGTTCCTGAGTATTGTCAGATATTATTATACTATAATCGGGGCAAATTAAAAAAAAAACTAAATAACAGTCTTTAATAACTTTTTGATACCGCTGAAAAGCTAATTATCCCACGCCCCAGTAGAGGTTGTTTATATTTTATGATTTGTTTACTACCTGGTGCTGAATTCTCGAAACTGGTTGTAATTAAATAAATTTTTAAAATAAATACTGGAAATAGTGTAAAAAAAGTCTTTAATTCAATACTTAAAATGCATTTCCACGAAGAAGTCACAATACAATCTATCAATTATATTGTTTGTATTTTTTGAAAAAAATACATATAAATCATGATACAGTACATCAAAAATAGACCACACTCTACAATTTATGTACGATATAAAACAAAGATGCTCAAATTATGTACAATTAGCAAGAAAACGGACATAACACGCTTTACACCAGCTTGCATAGAAAAATATACAGTAAGTTTATGTACAAAGTACTGTTTCTAATATACATTGTGTGAAAAGCGATTGTCAGTAGAAGCTAGCTCTAGAAATCATTCGTTCACTCAATGGCGGGTGAGTGAGAGATTAACGGAGTAATCAGTGACACGGTCGTTTGTCACGTCGAGTGACCGCTTTTTGTTGAATTTAATTCATCGATTACTTTATTAAAGAATAGATTTATTATTGCCTGTCTACACTATGTACTAAACTTGTCCACTAACGGCCGTTTTTAATATTCTATCTATCCCTTGTTTTGCTTAATAAAGACAGGCAAATCTATCTATTTGCTTTTACTTTGATTTCAATATGCTGTCGATGGATAGCCTTTGCAATGATTTTTGACAATCAAATGTCATTTAATCTAAGATTACAATCTATCCATAATCTTTGATACATCATTGAAAACGGTCGTTAATGTTGAGTGCATGGCCTTTTCATTATAGGTCATATAACTTATAGTTATATTAAGTGTCTATAATGAATAAAGATTTTTCTTTCTTTAATAATATAAAGAGTTTGTTTGTCTGTTTGTTTGTGTGGTTGTAATGAATAGCCTGAAAAATGACTGGACCGATCTTAAAAATTCTTTCACCATTCGAAAGCTACATTGTCTACGAGTAACATAGGCTATATATATAACATTATAGCGTATCCACGCGGATCAGATAGTAGTTAATAATTAGGTATATTTACTGTACCCTTTATTTCTTTTCAAAATTAAGGTAATGTTTCCTTCGAGTATTTTTTTTAACTATACAGTATTCAGGGTACTTCCCCCTTAGACGACGTGATCCTGATCCTAATAATGATTCTTCACTTAATAAATAAAATAATACTTACATATCTCGAGTAATTGTAATGATTATTGAAATGTAACGATGAGATTTTGTTCCGCTCGCGCCGGCTTTGCGGCTATAATCCCCTTATAACAATTGTCGTTACATAATATGTATATAAATGGAACGCTCGCGTTTGTATCGCGTTAGAGTTTTCTGGATTGTTCTAAATAAAATATTGTTATTTTTGCTCTCACATTTTTTACACCTTAAAAAACAATTTTAGGTGACTTCGATCGAAGTATGATTGTTGTTTAAGTTTTATCGATAAAATTGAATATTCACTGCTTTTTGAACGAAGGGCCAGAAGTCACTTTTTAGTGCTTTGTTGCATTTGTTTTTTTTTTGGCCAAATAAATATATTTTCTTTATTTCTCTACAGATCGAGGTATTGTTTTTCCCCGTCTTCAACGGGAATCGACTCGACTATATTCATATGAAAATTGCCTATTCCACTTTACCTATTTCGTCTATATTTTCATTATCCCCCACCGATTTCGCTCATTTTTGTTAACAAGATTTTTCTTCATCTATGCTATTTACGTACAAAATTTTATCAAGAGCAGATAAACCATACTCCTGCAGATATCCCGCCCTATATTCGTCACCCCCACCGATTTCGCTCATCTTCGAACTTCAGATTTTCTTTTGCCCAAACTATTCGTCTACAAAATTTTATCAAGATCGGTTTAATAATACTGCAGATATCTCACTCCAAACATTTATCGCTTCGCTCGGTCAAGAGTGTATTCAAAAGTAAATCGACTCATACAAAAATGCATTAGCACTGCAAGAATTCAATGACTACAAATGAAGGTTTATTTCCAAGTCCTCGGGTTGCCTTCTGGTGCCCAGGGAATGCTTAACCGACGGGCCGCGGTTTTGAGTCGTGGCGTAAGTAATATGCTGAAGCGTTTTTTATTTATTTAGTTGTGGTTTTCAATAAATTAATGTGATCTTTGTTTATCACTTGTTTGTATGTTTGTAATGATTTAAAACATTGTTTCACAACTAGCGGTACCCTGCGGCTTCACCCACGTATATTTTTTTTCTCGTGGACTTTAAGGGATAAAAAGTATCCTATGTCATTTCTCGGGCTTCGAACTATTTTTGTTTAAAATATTATGTATATTGGTTGAGTGGTTTAGGCGTGAAGAAGAGACAGATATACAGACATTGTTACTCAAGCATTTATAATATTAGTAAGGATGTGAGGATTAGAAAGCTGCTTCACTTAGTGAAATAAATAAAAAAAAGGAAACAAGGCCGGATACCGGATAGTTGCCGGATATCCGTTTCATCTCTAATTTTATGGTTGGGAACATAGATTGAAAACCTTAATTCTACTCATTTTTCTTCTTTCTCTTTAATTTCTACTCATTAATTCCTAACAATTCATTTACTTACACCCATAAAAATTATATTCAACAAAAATAAATTGTGTAGGCAATTACTCTAGATATTGATTTTCTTAAATTTTACAATATTCACTGCACATAGCAAATTTTATGCAGTCAATAAAACACATTCTATATCCATTTTATTAAATAATTAATTACAAAAGTTCTTGACTTGTACAATGAAATACAGAATGCAAGTAAGTTTGCGGCGGTTTGCAAGACGTTAGTTTAGTATGTGGTGTATATGTTATATATACTCTATCTGTTACATCACTAGGTGTATATTACAATGTGCTACGTATGTGGCTGACCCCAGACGTGTTGGTGTATAAAATTTGTAGAATAGAATAAAGTATTTAAGTAGTAAGAGTTTTCTCTTCACTGTCAATCGTCGTTATTAGAATTGTTGTTTTTTTTTTGAGTAACTGTGTATGCAATAAATTAATTTATTCATTCATTTATATTAGAAAGTAAACAACTACGATAAAATTTTGATGAAACTGCCGTAACTAGCAATTCGCATTGCGGTTAGCTGTGCCTGAGCGGTCAGAAAAACAACTGAATTTTTTTGTAAAAGACACCGCGGAATCTTTAGTCGAAATTTCAAAAAGAAATTGAGTCCTTTCAAATTCTTTTATTTCAGCTTCAGTATCAAAAGAGAACACTCCCAATGGAAAGCGGTTTTACAGAATTACCTTTTTAGACATTTACCGCGAGATGAGTTAAAAGCTTATGAAGCCGTCTGACGGTATCGGATGTGAAGCAATTTCACACTACATTTACTGCTAAACGTCCCGCTTGGTTTTTGAGATTTACCATGCAAACTGGAGGAGGTTTTAGTTACGATTTGAAAGCATATTGAAGACTCCTTCTTAGGGTTAGGTTGTTTTGAACGTAGTTAAACTCTCTTTGCGTTTGAGTTGTTTCGTAGGAATCGCCCTGGAATTTTAATACATATCTAGATATTAAAATTAAATAAAAAATCTGCATTTTTGGAACAATGAATAAATACTTTTTTCGCACCAAACCTTTTTAAACTTACAAGACAATAAAATTGTAAAAGACACAGTGCAAAAAGAGCGGCCTTATATTTATAGGATTTTGCGAAAGAGCGATCTCTTCCAGGCAACCAGTGATCAAGGAAAGAAATACTAGAGAAAAATAATGCGGTACATGCACAACACAATATTACATAAAAACACAAAATAAATAATAGACATCATCTTTATTTAATTTTTCTATACAGATAGAATGTAATCTCTAAAAAATTTCTTATATAGATAGATTGTAATCTCAGATTAAATGACATTTGATTGTCAAAAGTCATATCAAAGACTATCCGTGGACAGCACATTGAAATCAAAGTAAGAGCAAATAGATAGATTTGCCTGACTTTAGTAAGCAAAACAAGGAATAGATAGAATATTGAAAACGGCGGTAAATCGTATCGAGGTCAAGATTACAAAAAGAAGTAAGTATTGCAGTTAAATTCTCTTATATTTTAGGCACTGAACCAAAAGTGAGCACTTCAGAATGGAATACGGGATTCCGTACAATATAACCCTTTTTACTTGTGCATTTTTCGCGAACAAGATGAGTTAAAAGCTTATGAAGTCGTATGACGGTATCCGATGCGATGCAATTTCACGCTACATTTATTGTTAAGTGTCTGGCTTGGTTTTTGAGATTTAGCATGCAATCTGTACGAAGTAAGGATGTGAGGCTGAAAGAAGCGTGTTTATGCCGGGTTGCTATAAAAATAAAACGATGTTTTGGATAGTACAATATCCTACTTAGTAAGGCTAATATTACGAAAACTCAGTTCCGATTGATTATTAACTGCTCGTTAATGAATACGATTGGTATCTGTTATAATATTAGGTTCGTCGTTTAAAGGAACCGATATAGAATCAAATGTTTATACTTGATAGAATGTATAATTGCTTGTTGGAAATGCATATTTAAATTAACATCATTATTGATTGATTTGTCATTTGTCATAATCAGGTAATAAGTAGGTAGACTACCTGATGATGTATTATCGAATCCACTTGTAATAATATAAAATAATTGACCGAGCGAAGCGAAGTTTCAGATTCAAGATAGCCGGGCGATTGTATGTTTGTATGAAAGTATGAAAAACTTTGTCTTACGATAACTTTAGTATCGTTTATCCCACCTTGATTAAATTTCGTTGGCCACCTTGATTAAATAATCTTGATAAAAGTATATGTTGAGTTCGAAGATGAGCGAAATCGGTCAGGGAATAAAGAAGATAGGTCCCCACTTAGATCTGCAGCAGGTACCATGTCGGGGTATAATACTCCTATTATTTATTTATTTATTTATTTATTTATCTTTAAGGGTACACCAACAAAATGTTTACAAATAAGTACAATAAAAAGTTACATTTGTTTTCGTTTCGCAAACATTTCAAATTACAGGCGTACACAGCTTGTTTAGAAACTAATATAAGGCAACTTTGTAGCTATACATTTTAAATTTTGATTATATATCTCTAGATAAAAAAAAAAAGCAGAACAAGTATATAATTATTTACCTACCTTACATTGCTGTTCTTATATTTTTATAAAAATATGAGGGTTTATTCGAAAAAATGTCTATGGCATGGTCAAGGCGGTAAGAGTGTATTTCATTATATGAAGACATCATTCTCAGAATCGGCGAGTACTTATACACATTCGTTTTTGTTTGGGGGATATAGAAAGTTTTATGTTTTACTACACTTCTGACATGATGATTGCGTGGAATGAGGATATTTATATTATTTAAAGTATCAGAGGCCGAGATGTGGCTGTTAATTATTTTGTAGAGAATTGTAAGATCTAGGATATAGCGTCGATGCTCCAATGACTGAATTTTAAAATGCTCCAATCTCGAGGGGTAATTGGCTCGGTATGGACAAGAATGATCCCGATAGGCGAGGTGGCGGGTGAATGCGCGTTGGACTCGCTCGATACGATTGACGTGAGTTCTGTAGTTTGGGTTCCATACAGAAGATGCGTATTCGAGTGTACTGCGAACAAATGCATTGTACAATATGAGATGAGGTTTGATTGTCTTAAAATCCTTGCATGTTCTTTTTATGAAACCCAACATTTTGGAGGATTTTGATATAATAGCATTGATGTGGGGCACTAAAGTCAATTTGGAGTCTAAGATCACACCAAGATCTCGTATTGAATATACTTTCTCTAATTGATGACCGTTAATATAATATTTATTGTTTAAGTCCTTTTTTTGGCGCGTGAACGTGATATTAAAACATTTACTGGGGTTGAGTTCCATTTTATTTCGAGTGCACCAAGCCTGTAATGAGTTAAGATCATGTTGTAGGAGTTCTTCATCCATATGACATGTGATAGTTTTGTAAAGTTTCAAGTCATCAGCAAATAGTGAACACTTGCTGTATTGGATGTGCGAGGTGACGTCATTTACAAATATTAAAAATAGCACAGGACCCAAGTGGGAGCCCTGAGGCACACCAGATTTTACACAGTACACGTCGGATTGGTAGCCCTTAGCCGTAACTCTCTGTTTTCGATCAACAAGATATGATTGGAACCAGTTGTGTAGCGGCCCATGGATTCCAAAACAAGATAGCTTCTCCAACAAAATGAAATAGTCCACTTTGTCAAATGCGCCACTAAGATCCGTATAAATTGTGTCTATCCTTCCACCAGAATCCAATGTTTTAGCAATATCGTTAACATATGGTATTAGATTAGTAATCGTTGATTTTTTGTAGCAAAATCCGTGTTGTTGG
The DNA here is from genome assembly GCA_001586405.1 of Phoebis sennae. Classification (NCBI taxonomy): domain Eukaryota; kingdom Metazoa; phylum Arthropoda; class Insecta; order Lepidoptera; family Pieridae; genus Phoebis; species Phoebis sennae. The sequence continues at coordinate 251,492 of LQNK01000729.1, forward strand.
GGCACAATGTAATTGTTGATGTGTGATGTAAGAATAGGACAAATAATAGATTCAAATAATTTTGAAAAAATGGACAAAATCGATATAGGACGATAGTTCTTAACGTCAGAAGGATCACCTTTTTTAAATATGGGTACAACATTCGCCATTTTCCAGTCATTAGGAAATATAGATGTAGATAAAGAACTATTCATTATAAGTTTTAGGGGTAATAATAATGAATTTGAGCATTTAATTATAAAAACTGGCGGAATACCATCTGGGCCCGCGCATTTAGAAGCGTCCAGTTTCTTTATGGCTCTTTTAATTTCTTTTTCTTCGATAACAATTTTGTTTAATAAAGTCGGAGAAAACAGATCCAAACCGTGCTTTAAATTCGTGGCAGTGTTGGATTGTGAAGTAAACGATGACGTGTTCAGCCAATAAGTTACATATGCCATATCCCGAACTTGATGAGTTACCATTTAAAGACATTTCTGAGGGTAGAGAATTATAGTTTTTATTTTTGGTATTGACGAAAGACCAGAACTGCTTTGGATTTTTGTCGATAGCTGTTTCTATATTGGACATATAATTTTTGTAGCTTTGACGTATCAGTTTTCGTGCCCTGACAGTTAATAGTCGTACCTCTACTTCATCGCGAGGATTCTTGAATTTGATTAATCTTTTCCTGATTTTTTCTTTTTCCTTCAGTATTTTTATCAAAGAAGGAGGAAACCAAGAAGGATAATTGCGATTACGATGTCTTTTTTTAGGGATTAATTTATCAATAATACTTCTTATATTAATATAGAAATCCTTGACCATGTCATTAACATTAGAACAATTACTAAATACATTATTCCATTCGATATCATTTAGATCAGCGTTAACTAGTTCATAGTTAGCTTTATAAAAATTATATGTCACAGACTGTTTGGCTTTTAATATCGGTCGGCAGTTATAGGTATAATGAACAACAATGGGCGGATGGTAATTATCTATTTTCGATATGGGCTCTGAACTTTCTTCAATATCAGTTATATTTAAATTAGTTAAAATTAAGTCTAAGATTTTATCGTTACAATTTTTTATACAATTTATTTGTTTTAAGCAATTAATAGACAAAAAATCTACAAGAGTACATCCAATGTTATTGTTATAATTGTGAGGTTTAAGACTATGTGGTAAAACAGACTCGGAGTCTGGTTTCCATTCGATAAACGGAAGGTTAAAATCACCTAAAATAATTGTATCGTTTTTAGTAGCATCCAAAGCTTTCGTTGCACTATCCAGAAAATGTTCTAAAGACGTTTGTGAAACGGGTGGAGGTAAATAAACTGCACATAGATTGACGGTTTTAGTGTTAGTTCCGTCGTGAAATTGTACGCAGACCCATATATCTTCGATGTTAGACTCCCAGTGTTTCATTCTACATGATACTATTGACTTAGACGCAGCAATCAAAGCTCCACCTCCTTCCTTACTGAGAGAACGTGAGGACCATCTATCTCTTCGATAAATTTCATAATTATTATTAAGAAGCTCAGTATCCTTAATGTCTTGATTTAACCAAGTTTCTGTTGCGACTATGATATCGTACTTGCTGATTAGAGTATCATACAAATACTCTAATCAGCAAGTACGATATCATAGGAATTATATTAGGTATCATACAAATTTTCATCTTACCCCAAACACCTCCCCAAGAAATGACCACCTCTCGAATAAATTAAAGAAACATTGAAATTGAAAGAAAATGGTTATGCCCTTGTATCCCATCAGAAAAGACGTCGATTAAAAACATGAAGTGCCATAAAAAGCTAGATTTTTCAAGGCTCCCGTTAATAAATATTTATCACTTTTGACCCAGTTTCTGTTGAATGTGTTCGCAACGTGAGTGCGGCGTCTTTTCATCTCTCCCCCGAACGTGGGCCTTTCATTGGAAATTAATGAAATTAAAAACGAATTTTTATTCACTATCTGATGTATGTCGGGTAGTTTTGACGTAAATATTGCGCCAATTATTCGTCAAATATTAGAAGTATATTTGACGACCCGATTGGCGCAGTAGATGTGGCAATGGTGTATAGCGCGGAAGGGTGTGGGTTCGATTCTCACAAGTAGTAAATTATTGTGATGAACATTGTGATTTTCTACTGGCTGGGTGTTTATCTATATTATGTACTAGCGACCCGCCCCGGCTTCGCACGGGTTTAATGGATGATATTATACATAAAAACCTTCCTCATGAGTTACTCTATCTATTAAAAAAAACCGCATCAAAATCAGTTGCGTAGTTTTAAAGATTTGAGCGTTCATAGGGACATACAACATGACACATGACAGAAAAAGCGACTTTGTTTTATACTATGTAGTGAAGTGTTTAGAAAAAATTAACGTATATCTATCAGTTATTATACTTCTATTTATTAAACTATAAAATAGTATACTTAATATAAATAACAATTTCGCTAAACAGTGACCTCTACTAGGCAACTACTGGGCAAGAGGTAAAGAGTATGAGGGAGTATTTATCGTATCTTTTCTTACTCTAAATTTATTTAAATAGACTTAAAACAACAAAATACCTTCATAATTTGCTTTTCAACAAATATACAATACAAAAGATTGTTCTAAAACGATTAACCGTCTCCGGACAGGAGCGATCGACGTTCAGTGAGCGGCCGAGCGGTCCGGAGCGACCGTGAATAGATGACAATTGAACAGAACGGACGTTTTTGTGGATAGCTCTATCGGACGGCGCGTGGAGTTTGCTATAAACGAATTTGACAAGGCAATTTGAATTTTATAATGAGGTTTTGCTATGTGATCTACACTAATTATAAAGAGGAAAGCTTTGTTTGTTGCACTATAGACACCGAATTTTACGCAAGCGAAGCCGGAAAACGCTAATACTTAACAAATTCTCTGCTGTCAATGTATGGATATTTTTTTAAATAACTACAAAATGATACACTCAATATAAATAACAAGAAATAAAAGTGTTATTAAATTAACGTAAAACATGGGCGGCAGTGATCATTTAACATCAGGTGACCCACTTGCTCCTTTGCCTGCTCTGCCATAAAAAAAAACAAAGAAATACGAACGCAATTTGCTTTTTAACAAATATACAATACAAAAGATTGTTCTAAAACGATTAACCGTCTCCGGACAGACGCGATCGTCGTTCAGTGAGCGGCCGAGCGGTCCGGAGCGACCGTGAATAGATGACAATTGAACAGAACGGACGTTTTTGTGGATAGCTCTATCGGACGGCGCGTGGAGTTTGCTATAAGCGAATTTGAAAAGGCAATTTGAATAGAATAGTATTTTTTTTTATGTTATAGCAGGCAAGCGGGGCATGCGGTTCACCTGATGTTAAGTGACTGACTGCAGCCCATGAACATCTTCAACATCAAAGTGTCGAGATGCCTTGCCGACTTGAAGGAAGGGGCGGGGAAATGGAGAGGATCAATCATAGGAAGTTGGGAGAGGGGCAGGAAAGGACGGGAGAGGAATGGGATGGGAAAACAGGCCTCCGGGCACCCGCTTACCGTACGAAACATAGTGCAATACTGTTTCACGCCGGTTTTCTGCTGGGGAGGTGGTAATTGCACCGGTGCTAGCTTGGCCCAATTGTGCAATGCTCTGCTCCCACTCTTTTATTGCTGGAGATGTTATCAGCAGAATTACCCTCTATCGCCTCTTACGACACCCCCGAGAAGAAATGGGGTGGCGACACATGTATCCTAACCCGTCGCCACACGTCGCCATACGGTATAAAATAGAATAGAAAATATTTTTATTCATGTAATTTTTTTTATAAAGTATTTATGAATAGTAATTTTTTAAATTTACCACCGGTTTGGAAAGTCGATTATATCGAGAAGATACCGGCAAGAAACTCAATAGTTACTCTTTTCATCAGCATTGTTATTATAGTTTACAACTTCAAAGAATCTTTAATAAGGTTTTGCAGTGTGATCTACACTAATTGTAAAGAGGAAAACTTTGTTTGTTTGTAATCAATAGGTTCAATAACTATTAGATTAAACAATTTATTTTTTTGTTGTAAAAACTACAGTGGTGTACTTCAGGACTCGTATTTATAAAACCAAAGGTATTAAGCGTAACACCACTGTATTTGTTACAACAAAAAATCGAAGAAAAACTAACCATATGTCTGGTACCAAATGCGGTATAACAAACAAGCTGGTACAACTTATTCCAAATTCGTTAATAGTCTAAATTAGACTTTAATCTTATATGCGGAAGGTACATTTTTGAGTCTGGTGCACACCTTTCTATTGAATAATTTACCCGATTGTACGGCACTTGCTCAGAAATAATGTAGTTCGAGCGTTTGTACCGTAGATATTAAGCGTTACAACCTCGCATTTGACACATCTACGTATCGAAAACAAATTCTTCATTTGTGTAGTATCAAATGCGGTGTAAGTGTAAAACAAGATTGCATTACGATCGATTTTAAAATTCGATAATATTCAAAATTAAGCTTTAAGTTCATACGCTGTGGGTATATTTTCGAATGGCATAAAGCGGAACACCTGATGTACTTCTCTATTGAATAATTGAACCGATTGTAGCCGGTCGGATCAGGAATAATGCATTTTGGGCGTTTGTTCCGTGCTCGCTCGGGCTCGGTATGGGATTACGGAATGGGATAGTGGAAATATGTACGGGGTGATTTTTAGTTCCAGTTCAGAATATTCGATACTAGTTGACGCGGCTTCGCTCCCGTAGCATAATGTCATATATGTAAGTAACTAATAGAGGGGCTTTGTATAATTATGTCTAATGTAATAGAAATGTACTGTGATTCTACACAACTGGCCAATTATAGAACTAGTCAGTTAACAACAAATCACAGCTAGTCATAAAGACTATTAGCAAAGTGAGGGTAGTTGGGTCGTGACGTCAATAAGACGTTCGAGCACCAGGCGCAATCGGTACCAATGCGCCCAGACACTGAACGCGCTTACTCTTTTATAGGACTTTGATGACAGCTGACAACTAACAATTGACATTTGCATAGAAAGATGACATTCAGAACTTGTTAAAACATGAAATCACAAAATGTTGCCGACAGTATGGTACTCATATACATAGCCTATAGAATAAATATTGTATCATTGCGTGGAGCTTTACGATCTACATTTGTATGCCAAGTTGTGGCTAATGTGGCCAATCTAAATACTACCATCTATTGTACATATTAAGAAAAAATAAAGATATTATTATTATGGGGAATAGTGCCTCGCCTTTCGGCGGTACGGTGTTAATTCTCCGGCAGAGAGGCCAAACGGCCGGAGCCTAGGACGACTGAGTGAGGAACCTGCGGACTATCCGAGCATTGTCCAGTAGGACTGCCCGCTGGATCCCCGCCGTAATGAGCTTGGCCGGTAAGTCCAACCTCCTTAAATATCGTTTCAAGGAGGAAGGAACAAGCCCATTGGTGGACACAACTATTGGGACAATCTCAGCAGACGTACCACCCCACATTTCGACAACCTTGTTATTATTATTATTATTATAGACTATGTCACTCGTTAATAATGTAGCTTCCGAATGGTGAAAGAATTTTCAAAATCAGTCCAGTATTTTTTGAGCCTATTCATTATAATGAAACAAAGATTTCCTCCTTATAATATTAGTGAAGATAGCTAATTCAGTGAAGAATTGAATTGAATCAAATATTTTATTTTTAAGTTGACGTTTTTGAAACGTCACCTACATATTTTATATTTCATTATCACAGATAATAATTATTTAAAGAATGTTTCTCTTGCCGATATGATTTCATTTGTTATATTGTGGTATTTAATTTATATTTTATTTCTTTTCAGGTAAGTTTTCGTAACGTTAGCAGTGGACAAAGCATAATATGGTAACTAAATTCATAATGAGGTAAATGTGTTGTTTATTATATCCGTAATAGAGCACAAAGCGTTAATACTGTTATAATTTCTATATGTAATTAATTTATATTTTTTATAATTTCATTAATTTATTATGATTTAAGTCTGATCACCCACGTGGAAGATATTCCAAGCAACTCTTCGAATATCAGTGGCGGTTAAGTGCCAAATTTTCTGCTCTCAAATTCCTAAAAAATATTGAAAAAACTGTCAAGTATGTATATATAAATATTTATTCTAGTAAACAAATATATCTCAAGAAACTGCGGTTTTTCGGTGATAATCATATCTGACCCTATCAGGTACACCCCTTTGACCGGTCCATAAACATTATCTATATAAAAAATAACGTCAATCTGTCTGTCCGTTCCTCCGTAACGAACCAACAATGTAACGTATAAAACTCGATATATAAGAGGAATATTTGTTCTACCCACACTTTCCCTTGCACGATTCATCACACTTATTGCCTCATTTATTTTTTTTATTACAGACGGACCATTTGAAAAATGTTATGTTTTTCTTGTGTTATAGTTTACTAGCGAACCGCCCCGGCTTCGCACGCAATGCTAATACTAAATACATTACAGAAAAACTGAACGTTGTATATAAAAATTAGTACATTATTTTGATAAATCTCGTAGGGTTCAGCCTGCGTTTGCAATGTAAGCGGGAAAAAATGATAACTACTACTTACTCCACTATTTGATGGATGTTATACATATAAACCTTCCTCTAGAATCACAAAAAAAACACATTAACGTTGCGTAGTTTAAAAGATATAAGCATACAAAGGGATTAGTTGTATTAACACGGTTTATACTCACTGTATTTTTAACTCGGTTTAGACCGACAGTTTCGGACCGATTCGGAGGTCCTTCATCAGGGGGAGTAAGACGTTTAAGCGGTCACGTCTCTCCTCGCTCCAGTGCGAGGAGAGACGTGAAACCGAGTTAAAAATACAGTGAGTATAAACCGTGTTAATACAACTAATTATACGATGGCTCACTTATCGTTAAATCAATATACAAAGGGATATAGGGACAGAGAAAGCGACTTTGTTTTGTTGTATACTATTGTGACATTAATAATTACATCTACGGAATATAGTGCAACATTAAGAATCATATTTGCAAAATGTAAGTCGTACTTATCATAAAATTACTGTGAAGGTCATCTACCTTATGATAAAAATTACTTTATGATAAAAAGTAGTGTTTGCAAATGGTATAAAAGATTGGTGCCGCTGTAGAATGGGGACAGTATTGTACGTTAGCTTTAGGCTGTTAATATGCTCGAATAATGAACCAAAAGATATAGTACACTAAAACATGAGAAGGGAATAGTTTTATTTAGTGCCTAAAATTGCATCTCTGGACGTTGGAAAGGAGTATTTGTTATACTATGTAGGATTAGGTGATGACCTTTTGATATATATAGACCGAATAGAATGCGAGCGAAATCGCCGGCAGAAGCTTGTGAAACAAGCGTCTGTGACTGTATGATACTTTAATATGTAAAACATATTTCCCATTTTATTTCCGTCAATTTTCCCCCACTTTTACGATCGCGTAAAAAAGCGTGAAACGATCGCATCGAATTGAAAAATAAAAATAAAAATCCACGCTGAAAACACCGAGGCGATTCGCTCGAATAAAATATTCAAATGGCAAACGCTCGTTCTGATGTGGAACCTGGCGTCCGAAAGCGCTAGTGTGCAAGTTACTGTAATTTAATATAATACTAGTGGCTCGCTCGAAGCTAGACCTCGCATTGTAATGGATAAATCAAGACCTTTCGTTTGATACCACACTCGGCTGTATTCATATGAAAATCGCCTAATTCACCCCCTCCTATCATCGTTAGCGCTTTCAGATTTTCGCTTTAACACCTATTTAGGATATATTATTATGAAAATCGCCTATTTCATCCTCTCTATCTTCGTTACTCCAACACAGATTTCGCTCATTTTTTTACTCAAGATTTATATTTATATATACTATTTGCGTACAAAATTTTATCAATATCGGATGAACTATACTCCAGATGTCCTCGGACTAAAATACACTTAT
>LQNK01000731.1:0-50906 GCA_001586405.1 Phoebis sennae
TTTTTTTATTGTTATATAACATGAATGAGACGACTCCGATGTTTTAGGGATAGGGATAAAAGTCAAAAGGAAAAAAGAAAAGAATAAGGAGGAAGAGGGGAGCTGAGGGTTCAATAATAGCAGAAGGTGGCACAGGATATGGGAATAAGATGAAGACAAGTGAGATGTAAATGAAAAGGAAAAAATTTAATTCCTAACGAATATGATTGCAGTGAGTGTCATAGTAACCAAATTTCTATGATGAATGTTTTTGTAAATAATTATAAAAAAAAATATAATAAGGAAGGGATGTAGTGTATGTGTATTTTATAAGTTCTAAAACCGTTAATGTCTCGAGATCACGGGTAGTGGGGTGGACAGTCACGCGCAGCCTCGGGCGTGAGCGGACGTGTTTTACCCTGACTACTGGTGACGTAACGAGCCATTTGCATACATTGTATACGTAAGTACGGGAGTACTTACAGGTGCCATACGAGGGTTGCAGCTTGCAGTGTTGCGACACGCGGGCGCACGCGCATTGAGCTGCGATTACCGCGGCACAATGACATCGTTCGTCGCTCGGATGTCTGCCATTAGCGAGCGTCTTCCTCTGGAAGTATCAAAGGACTTCCTTCAAGAGGAAGCATCGACAATGTCATCGCCAACTAAAGCTTAGTTAACTCACAAAGTAGATCGCATATCACCGGATCGCAATTACTTCGTTCATTATCTGATTCTATTTTTGCAGAAACATTATCAATCATTATTTAGATAAATGAAGATTTTTGTTTCAACGATGAGGGTTATTATTTAATGCAATTATCTTACTATAACAATGATAATCAATTCTAATATTCCCGCTGCAAGCTTTGTATTAAGAGCTACATAGTGAAATGTATAATAAAAAGACAGTGCAGAGGAATGCTGGGCAAGAAGCGGCGGCGGCGGCGCGGGTGACTGTTTGCGCGGCCCGCAGCCCGCAGTCCGCAGTCCGCAATCCGCATTAAGGTAATTGATGTCCACTTAGCTTCTCAATTAGTTTCTTGCGCCGCTAATGTCCACAAAAACCACTTGTTAGGACGTTTAATCTGCCCGGTGTCGGCTATCAATCTCTTGCGTCGATTATTATTTACTGTTAAAGTAATCAATAACGTTATATAAGGTGGAAGAGAAAACTCCAATTTCATATTTTATCATAACTTGCAAATTAATAAACTCTCAGACGTATCAGTCGCTACGAGGACCCTATTACTTGCATCCTACAGACATTCAGTATATAATATACATATACAAATGCTTCCCGCTAAAAACTGTATTATTAATTGGTGAACGTTAACATTGTTATGTTATGAATATATACTTCGGGGCGTATCTGACAGCGTGCTGACATAAACGACAACCGAAAGGATCGCCATTAGCTCGGCGGCCATTCTCCCGGCGGGCCCTAATCACAAATCTGTGCACCGAATAGTTTCCCAATGCAAGCAGCCTGCGGTGTGCGACTCTTTCCACTAATATTACAATCACCGTAAATTGATATCTATTGTTTGAACATCGTATTCGCTGTCGACCTATACTTTATATCGCTATCCTTATAATGCCTTGACAAATTCTTATTGATTTTTTTTATGTTATAGCAAGCATGCGGTACACCTGATGTTAAGTGATGATGTTGCAGATGTCTTGCTGGCTTAGAGGAAGGGGAGGGGAAAAAGAGAGGATTAATGATAGAAAGTTAGGAGAGGATTAGAATAGGACGGGGTAGGAATGGGATGGGAATACAGGCCTCCACATGATACATGATACTTATTACTTACACAATATGCTGGTAAGATCAAGGCTAAGTGAACTTTAACTGCGAGGCTCCGTGAGCAGCTTCGCCTTGACGGACACATAGTGATCGCGGGTCACACAATAGACAAGATTCTAATATATGACAGAAAGGCAATGATATTACAGTTTCACGCAACATTATTATATTACGTCGCGTTGGGAGCCGCTAATATTGCAGATGAGTTTCAAAGTGATTCTTTTGCGCGCAATGCCTCAATAAGCACAGTGTTGCGGATTCCTTATTGGCTTGAATGAAGAGGATGAGAGAAAAACAGGATTAATGATGGGAAATTGGGAGAGGAGTAGAACAGGATGAGAATACAGGCCTTCGGGCCCCGTACGAAACACAGTACATTGCGGCTTCACGCTGATCTTCTGCTGAATGTGTGGGACAAGACTATGATTAATAGGACGGAGTGCGTGATGTCAGGGGAAGCGGCGATCACCCGCGCGGCGCCGGGCCGCAGTGAAAGTGCTCGCCTCATTGTGTGATCTGACTCGTGCGGATCTGTAAGGACTGTGTACAGTGTAGCCGTTCAAGTACTAGCTGTACTGACGAGGGTCCGCTCGCGTACATCCGCGCTGAATTCGCACAGGTTCAGTCTTGATCATAAACAGATGTGTTAGTAGTATAGTTTCTTTAAAAAATAATACTAGGTATATCATATGCTTTCTTACTTAAGAAACCCAGGCACAAAGGATGATGGGTTTGAAACTAATTAAAGTTATATTACAAATTGTCTTTTTTGCGATTTGTGTCGCGAAGTACAATAATTATTGAATTAGACATGTTTGTGGGGTGAAGCGCAAAAAGTTAAACGAAGAGAGTTGTGTAAAGCGAGCCGAGGTTGTTGGCATTGAACTGTTACGTGAGCCCGCGCCCGCGACACAAAAACACTTTGTTGTCAAATACGCCGCGCCGCACCTTCCGAGAACTTCTCGCTATTTTATCCTTTTTATCTAATTATTATAGGTTTGAAATCATCTTAGTTTGATCGTATTTGATCATTATACTTTATCGCGAATCTCAGGACCTTTTTAAATTTAGTAATCATTAGTCAGTCAAATGATCTCAACATTTAATTTCAAGATTGCGATGCCTATTGAAAATAATTATATTTTAACGTTATGTCAAGGACCTCGAATATCATCCATCAAGCCGCTACGTCTCTTGATACGTCTACGATAGATCTACACAATGTTCGTAGAATCTTATTTATTAACTTCGTGTACACAAAGCTTTTATTGTTATCTATTTGTAACCCACATCTCCATCTGCAGCAACTGGTAGCGTGACAAACATATGATAGTTATACAGCTCCTAATGATCCATTGACAAATAAAATTGAGTAGTGATTTACGCGCGGACCAATTGGTCGTAATTGCGTTAGTGACCGCCGGACATCTGCGCCTAACGAGTGTTTGTTGTTGTTGCACAAGTCCACACACATCGCTGTCGGGTACACAGTAGTAGCACATTTAGGTTTCAAATTGGAGCTATTTTTGTACACAGAAATAAATAAAGCTCAATATATAGAATACAAGAAAATATTACGTTAATTTTGAAGAGAATTCACAAACAACAACCGCATATAGTGACAGGCCCCGATATATTTCAACGTTTTACGATCTGCGTAATAGGATTTCTGTAAACGTTTATGATCTCTAACTCGACTAAATATTGGCCATAAGTTCATGACATAAACGTTTGCGTAAGGTGCGTACTTAGCGGTGGTCATCTGTCGGCTGTCGACAATGGAAAGTTATGCAAATGGCCGGCAGCCCGGCAGCCCGGCAACACATCGGCGCCGACGAGACTTCTTCCGCGTGCTATTCTTAAGCACGACAAATAATATCTTGTACAGAATTGCGAACTCGCTCCATTCGGCTAATTGAAAGTTGTTCAAGGGTCAGGACAAAGCAGCTTTCTCAAACATTGCTGCGGAATTTAACACATCGACAACATTATTCGATAGGGAACATAAGATCGGGAATTCATCCAAATAATAATGCATATGGCTCGTAGGTTCATGTCGCAGTCAACAAGTGCGTGTCTTTTAGGATACCGTACTTAAAAGGTAACTGTCTGTCTATCTGCCTGCAACCAGGCTGTATTTATACAAAAAAGCCCCGCTACTCACCGGCCAGGCCTGCAGTTCCACGTCGGGGTATAATAGGAGAGGCATCATACAAGTTCAATTTACCTTGCCTCAAACACCTCGCCAAAAAACGGTCCTAGCTCTCGGACGATTTTCTTCATTTACTTTCAGGCAGGGCGCGGAGAAGTTTAGGACGACTATTAAACACACAGTGACGCCCATTGCTGCGGCGCATCACCGGCATTTTATTATTATTTAGCATTTAGTATAGACTGCTACAGCACCGAGACCTTACGTAACAGCCCCGGCGTGGCGCGGGCCCCGACACGCCGGGAATGTCCATCGCGTCGCGGAAATTGACCTGTTGAGAGCCAACAAGTGTCCCGATACTCGAGCTTTCATTTCATTACATTTCAGCGTTAAATGGCGCACTCAGTACTATCACGATAAACATCTTTTATATGTAGTCTGGTATTTGAATCCCTGGCCTGATGAATAATTCAATTTTGAGGAGGTATTACGTGTACCCGATATTATTACTTTCAACACGGAACTCTAGGTACACAATTCCCTCATTCAATTCTCCTAGTTTTATCTGATTTAGACATTTGAATTATAAACGATTATGCTCTACTTGGGCTATAAATAACAATAATGCAGAGATGAAATGTCTCACAACAATGAGCGATTACTCCACAATTTATTAAAAACCGAGCGCGTAGCAAATCACAATTTAATTATAATTCGAGAATGTAAGAATGTGTCGGTGCCCTGGGAGCAGGTCGGGGAAAAGCGTTTCCCACGGGCCGCGGGTTCCGCTCTCGGTTGTGCAACAGCACAATGCTCAGCGAAAGCCGACCGGAATTTAATTATATATACCCACTAATTTATTGTGATTAAAGTTTCATTAAATGGTGAAGTTGGAGATGTAACAATGCCCTTATCGTAAACATACATCTCGCACTGTCATGGCTTCGTTCAAGGAAGGTGTTGTATAAAAATAGATATTAATTTATAATTACACAAGACGGAGACTGAGAAATATTATTCCGCGCGAACACTCACAACTCACAATATTGCGCACAAAGTAAATAATAACGTTACATGAATTCATTGTAAGGACCGTAAATACCGTGTCAACGAATTATTGTCAAGTAACAATGAATTAAATATTTATCAAAAACTAACTACGTGTGTGTAACAAACCAAAGGACTTTTAACTGGCTGGCTTTCAAAATGTTTCTAAATGACCTTTCCTCGAAAAAATAAACAAAAAAATATCCTTCCTCAAGTGTTAATTTGGATCTAGGCATAGATTTTTCTTGGTATAGATAATATAAACTATTCCGAAGTCTTGTTACGTCGCAGTTCGTTCCGTGGATCTAAGCGCGTATAATAAAACCGGTTGGCTCCTTCGTTACAGTAATCATTGGCGACAACATACAGCTCGACCAGTCCAAGCAAATCAGCGGCAGATTTATGATAGCTCGCAGGTTCACACTATTTTCTCACGGGCTAGGTATCCACACTCTTTAGATATATTAAAAATCGTATTGATTTTGTATTTCAATGGAAAAAGTAAGTATAAAAATCTCTTTCGCCTCTCCAAGATTGTAGTGTAATACTAAGCATATAATGTTATATTTTTTAAAACATATACGAATGAAGCTCACATAAAAATAAAGTATAAAATCGTAATGAAACGTCCAGCAGGTTTAATACGATAAATGAGCACCACAAAACGTTGAGCAATTTTTGCATCGATTCAACTAGGTCACACATTACCTAATCAATAAAACATTTAAGAACATGCAGTGCAAACAAGGCGCGATGTCCTGGCGTGGGAGCGCGGCGGCACCCACGGGCTGGCGGCGCGCGGCTGGTGGACCGCTAGCTCACGGCGATAACACTTGAGCTTAGAAAGTGACATCCACTTTCGCTGTTAGAGAATCGGCGGACGATCGACTTCTGATTGGCGATGACGTCTTCACTAGAGCATGGGTGCTTTCGCGTTTTTGGAAAGAATAAACATTTTACTAAATTTAAAGGAAAGCGCGAGGAAATGTTTTGAAGAATTTTTCAAGTGTATTGTTTACGATTAGTTTAGTTTGTTCTGATATAGCTTAGAACCTTTGTACATATAATACAAGTTTCATGTAAATTTAGCGCCTAGTGGGCTCCGGGGGCGGGCCGCAGGCACCTGTCCGTCCTCGGGGTAGGCTTCAGGGGCTCCACGCTAACGCACCATCAGTGCCTGGCTCCGGGTTGAAAGCGTAGGTTCTTTATACGACCTTACAACTTGTTTTTCCAAAACACAAAACATATTTTTTTGAAGGGCTTTATGTTAAATAGACCTGTTTTTCCTGTTCGATATTAGTATTAATCTTCCATTCATATTCTTATCGTTTAATCTTGATATTTCAATGGTTTTAAATGACGTCATAAGGAACTGTCACTTGTTAATGATCGATTGCTATCAAAAATATTGTTCAAATCGATATCTTTGCGATGTCACACACATCGAGCAATCTTGACAACAAAGGTATTTAGAATAGAATGTCGAATTAGAATCCACACTGGACCCGATTGGTCGCCAAACCAGCTATAATTACCGTAAGAGATGATCACACAGTTGGTCACCTTTCTCCGATCAATAAACGAAAGTAAAAGTCGTAATTAGACGTAAAAAGTTAAAGAAATGGTCGACAATACCAACACGGCCACCGGGCACCGGGCACCGGGCACCGACCCTCGCACATTACCTCACTGCTCACTGCTCACACAGAGCACGCAGCGCCGCGCCACTCGCGACCTTATCGCGCTCATGGAAATAACCAATAATGAGGTGTCGGCGGATAATTAAAACTTTCGATTCTGTAACAATCGGCCGCGATCGCCGCGTCACTCGATGGGTGATGAGATGTATTAAATAAACGTGAGTGCAATTTCTCCGAAAAGAAATTATATAATTACGGGCCCGTCGCTTGCAATTACCGCGTGGAAGCTCCGCTCAATGTGCCTTTTTCACAAACTCGTGATTTCATTCCGAGCGCGCATGCCTTTTTGTCGCGTTCGCACTATAGAAGTACAGAGTATGTTTTTTGTCGAAAGCATCATGTTGGTACGATAAAAACCACGAGTCGAGTCGATTATCAGAATTTATCTAAGCGTTATTACCGCAGAATGTTACGGTTTGGCGAACAAAGCGAGACTGAAGCTTGCCTCGCTATAAATTATCTTAAAAAAATGTAAAGTAACATTTACAAAGTACAGACAAAATTTGCCTGTTCAGCGAACCTGTATCCTCAAAATGCGTGCAGAACGTGCGGCGGGCGCCGGGAGCCAGCGCGAATCGAAAGTAAACATTACAAGTACAAGGAGGGGAAATCGCGAAGCATTCATACGGAGAGAGCGCTTTATGTTTTTTATCGATCCTCCAAATATAATGCTAATGACAATAACATCCGCTCGCCGCTCGCTGCCCGCTGAGAGACATCGACGTTACGTATGAGCTTTGTATGGGTTGAATTTATTTTAAAGGTAAATGAATGACTAAACATTATTTATTATCGTATTCAATATACATGTCTAACTTTTTATATCATTTAATAACTTAAAGATGGAAGTGTAAAGAATAATATTCATTGTTATAATATAATGTGTCAATTAGTTAGCGTAAACGGAGCTATAAAAACGCTATGGTAAGCAAAAAGCAGACGGTGTCATATCTCGCGCACAGTAGCGGCGCGGGCGGCGGGCGGCCCGACACCTGATCGTGTTACAAAGGCCCGCCGCCGCTGTACCGACGTTTAATCGTTGGAAAACATTTTATTTTGTTTAATACTTACCATCAACGAACCTTTAACCCTTCAACGAACCAGCACGTTTTAACGTTAAATGTATCTTCAACCCCGGCCCATTTATTTTTTTTTACTTTATATAATTTCAAGTTCGCATGTCATAGCGAAAATGAGAAAAAACAAGTGGTAATAGCGTGTTGTGCCCCGCCCCCCGCTCCCCGCGGCCCACGTGACTCATCAAATTACATGTTTAGTGCGTGCTCTAGCTGTACGATAAGTAATAGCTCTTTCATATAACATTTGATAGTCCACGAGCTATCACTTGTATTCAAGATCCTAATTACTGATCACACAATGCTTTCACTCTTTCATTTTTGTATGATATGAAAAATATACGCACTTGTAATCTACTTAATACAAACAGTCTGGACCACGTTCCTCCTCTTAAGATTCCCCATACTCATGATTGAACCGGATTGCAAGAAGAATACAAAGATCCAATAATAAGTGCCTTAAATTATTCATTCCGAATCATACTTGACCCAACAAAAAAGCACTTTCCCAATGTGCAAATAGTCATCGAATCGTAGTCATCCATTAAGAGTACAAGTTGTAAAAGATACGCATCAGCATGTGTCCGCAAGCCGCGGTCACACAGCGCCGCTCGATGTGCCACATACATGCGCGTCTCCCGCTGGCCTGGCCTGGCGCTGGCCGAAACTAGCCCGAATACATGCGAGGAGCCTCACGACTCCGCAGATTAATGGACGAGCGGCTTAATGGACGGAAATAAAACCATCATGATCGGTTCCACGGCAAAAAATTACAATAATAAAAGGGAGAGAAAGTATTGCGATGAATGGCAGGTTTACTTACGAATTGCTATTCATAATTCGACAACACCTATTCTATAAAGAGAAAAGTTTGGAACGATGTTGAGATTGGTGCAATTTTTAATATTCTTTTATAATCATAAAGCTACACCAGAAAGCCAAAGGTCGTATTGAATCAGAAAGATGCTAGTTTGTTAGTTTAAAAAACACGGGAAAAACTGGGTGATGCCTATTTATATTCTATTGCAGTCTTCGATCAATTGTATCGATATTTCGTTCAATTGTTTGTAGAAGCATAGGCCTCTATCTCATTCTATCAGCGCAAATAAAAGTGATCGATGGAATTGAATGAGAATGGATGGAATCAGCGCAATGATGTAACCCGACACGCATCCTTGTGCCAGTTAGCGGCGCAGCTGGGCCCGGCCGGCCACACCATACATTGAATTAGACAAAGCGACTGCAGCTACCTCCCTCTATTGAGAAGTCGAGAGAAATCAATGTTGTTGAAGTACCTCAACATGAATTCAAATAACTGTTGGAAAAGATGGCCCTGAATGTCTAATAATTATTAAACAAATAAACGCACGTGGTGTGTCTGTGTGTGTTACTGTGGCGTGTGGGCTGGACGCAGCCGCGGAAACGCTCAAGGACTGCGCGCTCGCCTGTGACCCTTCTTCCTCCACACAGACCAGGATACCTAGTTCCCAAACACACGAAACCTTACTATCTCTACACTGTGGTTTTTGCCAAATACGCATTAGCATAAATTTCTCTAATTAGACTTGAACTTGATACGAAACGCTTGAAGCTCGATGTGAAATTTTTGGGGCATAAAATGAATTCATTTGCAAATTAAGACAACGCGACATACATTACGTTTCTCATTTCATATCTCTTTATTTTAAATGTGTTAACATTGCTTTAATATTATAAATCGACTTGCAGATCAGCGTAATACGAACGGCTCAAATGTTTGGTATACGTGTTGCGTTCGCATGAACACAATTATTATGGAGGTTACAGAATTCGTTTGTTGAGAGAGCCCGTGTCGAGATGAGCCCTACGCCGAAGCCGAGAGCCCCGCGGGCCGCGGCCGCGTGACACACTTGGGCGTGTCACCGCGCCGCGCCGGTGCCGCAGCGCGTGTGCCATTAAACGATAATTTACGGCGGCCGCTGAATCAGCTCTTCACAGTTAGCAGAGATTAATAGCTTTTTGCGAGAGCTAAGAAACAGTAATCACTGGCTTTCCCTCGCAAGCTCATCCCGCGCCTCGCCGAGATTGCCTCGCGAACTAATTGATTACGAGCTACCGTTATAATGTAATCAACATACCGCATTAGAATACTTCTCACGCGTAAGAACACACGGCCACTCATTATCCATCGAGCTCGACGCAATGACATTTCCTTGAACTCGCTGATAAAATTCCCCATCAACTGTAAACCGGTGCATTCAATTTCAAAAACATACTTCTACGGTTTAATCTTGATATCGCATGCGCGCTAACAATTTATACATAAAATAACTAATAGTTTACAGGGCACAATATACAACGGGTCTCGTAAGCGGAGTGGACCAGTATTGTAAAAGTATTAAACCAATAAAAGTGTGTGAAATTAGCAAGTAGCGAAATTGTCAGCGAATTCCTCGCGCCGGGCGACGCGACGGGGCGACGGGCGACGGGGCCGAGGGGACGGCGGCCCACATTCCGCCAGTGAGAGTTTACCCAAACGACAGATATTGAAAGCTCCGCACACACCACTTGCCACCGATTGCCATTTCCAATTTCATACCTTTCTTATCTTTCTCTGACCGATTAAATATTCGCTAAATTCCTCCGTCCCACTAACACACTTAGGACCATTCAAAATTCGGAAACTGTACGGGCTTCCACGAAATCGCCAGATCAGCGTTTTACGCGACCATACATAGGAATAATGACTAAGGCAGTCGTCGGTATGCACTCGCGTGTCGCGTAAGGCGCTCCTGGTGAAAAGCGCATAAAATCATTTATCATCAAATCATCAAATTATCAAATATCAATTTATCAATTATCAATATCAATATAATCATCATAGTTATCAGTGTCTTTTCTTTCAACTTATCAAAATACAGTCCACTTATCCCGAAAGACTGTGCGGGTTCCGTCTCAGCCCGTACAGAAACTGATGAAGAATTATGTTACCCATACAGTAAATGCAGCGTTTTAGTAAAGCCAATAAAGAGTTGAACGTAATAATAAGCAATTACGCAAGATTCGGCCAAACGCACGATCATGAATGAAGTAAAACAAACAGTGTGAATGAACGCCGGCGGAACGTAAACAATACGCACCGTCACGCGCCGCCGCCGCCGACCGCCGCCGCCGCCCGCCGCTGACGGCCGCGCGGGCCCGACCTGCTCCGATATCGATAAACTGGCGCATTCCACATCACAATTCATTGAGTCTCTCTCTAATCTAGTACCGGTATGGTATAAATATAAATTCAAAACTTAAAAACTGGTTTTAGATATTACAGACTTAAGACAGACAACTAAAGCTTTAGTGTCTTCAGTCGATGGACCTTAAAAACAAGAAACGAGACAGAAATTTAACAATGACAAATTAGGCTGGCAAGTCATTCTGGAGTAGCTATAAGTTTCCGTCTCTGATACTTTCAGTCTGTACCATGTAGTGAAATGGCTCAACAATGAAATCATTTAATCAGATGATGACGTGGCGTCGTAAAGTATTACTCTGTAGAAGCAATTTGCAACCGCTGATAGTGGATAGTAAAAGCATTAGATAATTGTTATAACTTATAATAGATAAGAATAATTGAAAGGCGCCTGGCACTCGAGTGGCGTCTACCCCGGAGACGGTGCGCGGTGGCGCCGCAGCAGCGCGCGACTTGCCGCTTCAACCTTCCTTATTAACTGATACCAAGCCATTACAGATAACGTGCATATCTCGCGATCGACTCGATACTAACAATATACGATGCAACAAACTACTCTTATCGGAGCAAAACTTAAACGACTATCGACAATATTCTAGTTTCGTGTAGAAAATCCATTAAACTTTAGTGTCATATAATTATGTAACATTTTGATTAACTTAAAATACAGTCACAGCAAAATGATTATTAGCTGTAATTTATTGGGCGACCCCCTACGTATAGATTATTTAGACCAGTATGGTTTTTAATTTAGATTTCGTTTGAATGAATGTAGAGAACACCTCACAATACCTACGTATTATATATCGCATAAGGACCATTATAATTTGTGTGGCATGCTTATTGTGAAGGTTACAGTAATTAATTGTACACCCTTATTTAATGCGGAATGCGATTCGTGGAACTGCGAAAGTGAAGGAGTCGTTCTGCGATAATTAATGAAAGGCAAGATGCAGCGTGTTCGGGATGCTTGCGGACTGGCGGGTTTCATACTTTGAAAGGTTCATGATACAAACTAAATAACCTTTAATTGACCAGTTATTTCTTTACAATGTACGTCCTAGCAAAAATTTTTTTTAATATTTTCCAATTAATCTGGTCGTACTCCTAGTCAATTCGTTATATGTATTCAAGTATAAGTACTTATTATTGCTATGCTATAATGGAAACACTAGGTGTCATGATTCTCACTGTATAGCTTGGACTTAGAACAGATCTTCATTTCTACCCGTGGGTGTAGTGAGAGGCGACAGAGGGTAATTCTGTTGCATAATATTTTCTGCGGTAAAAGAGTGGGCGATCTTCACGATTGGGCTAAGCTCGCACCGGTGAAATGACCACCCCTTAGCAGAAGACCAGCTTGTAGCTTGTTTCGTACGGTGAGCGGGGGCCCCGAAGCCTGTATTCTCATTTCTTTTCCCTCCATTCCTATTCTACTCCTCTCCCTATCCTATCATTAATCTTCTCCTTATTTTCCCCCCTTTGGAGGAGGACTTACATTTTTCATTTGTAAAAATAATGGTCAATGACAATAAGACATGTCGAGTACTTTCTTTAAATGAGTTTCTTGTTTGTTGTTCTTAAAGAATGTCGTCTGAGGTAAACATATCCAACTCCGGCTACACAACGTGCATTCTTCAAATTATGCAATTCTGGAATACACAACATTATCATCCGAATGATAATGTTATAAAAAGGCAATTGCATCCAGGAATGTCGCGTCAAGGTGCTCCACGACATGTCGGCGACGATATTATGCAGTAGCAGCTAGAAGCTGCCTGCACATAAATAGCTCCCGGCAGCTGTCGCGCAAAAACGCGCATTACCGCGGCACGCGCGCCCCATTATATCCCACCGCAGCTAAAACTATAAACACTCTTTTTGCCACATTCAATGAACAGCTGATCGCAAACACGAACGAGGCTCGACCAGCTGATCGGCCGTAATGTCCGACCTGCAGCGTCTAATTACTCCGGCAAGCCTCGTTATATGCATAAAGAACTCGCGCGAATAAACGAGGCCATAAAATATGCCATTATTCATAGCCATATGCGTTACATCTCTAAGTATAACCATTTAGAATTGTGCAATAATATATTGAATTAAACTCGCACCTTGAATACACGAGTATTTTAACAAACTAAATGAAAAATAAATACGACTGAGACTTTTTATAATGAACGAATAATTTCTCCAACATTTTAAATATTTTGAAGATGAATCAACAAGTATCGAATTCAAGAAATAAGCGCCTAAAGCAATGAGCACATGAGATGATTAGAGCGTTCATGTGAAAAGAAACACTTGCCAGTGGACACCGGCGCTGCCGCGGGCGAAGCGGCTAGGCGGCACTAGCTGACATCATTGCTGCTAACTTCTCACTCTACCACTTACCAGGGACAACGCATGATCATACTGAATGCTATTAAACTTTACTAAATAATATATCCAGTCTAATCTTGTTCTAATCTTACAATGTTCTTAAGAACAAAAGGTAATTGCACCCAGGAATGTCACGTCAAGGTGTCTTTAATATTATAATGGACATTATTTGTTTTACGTCTGTACTCATCTCAGAAAGAACGCTTATTCCAATTGATTCTATCCAATTACGGGGAACAATCAAATTCCAGTGCGATATAGGACCACGGGTATAGCTATCATGTATGTATTTCGAGGCTGACTGAAAACAGGCTGTCTGCTGAATCCTGACCCCTGTCCGTTGGTGCGAGGTACCGGCGCGCGACCGGTTTTTGGCAACGATGACGGAGGCGCGCCGACACGCGGCCGGCACATTCAAACCGAACCAACGGACGCCGACCGTTACAACGATAACAACCTTAACACGATCGAAACTAAGCGTTCAACTGTATCTCACATTAATCATATTTTCTTTGTTGATTTGATCATTGAGGAAATATATATCGACAGTTAGATACAAGCTATACTCTACCATGCCTTGGCTAACTAATTGAAACTAAATGTTAGCTATAATTGTATATTGCATTAAAAAAAATTAAAACGACTTCGATTGCTGCTAACTGCTAATTTTGATCTCTTACTTCCTACCTACAGTTTTTGTCAAAGTGTATAAATTGGGTGGATGTTGTGGATGGAGATAAAATCTGCACGTGATCAACTAATGAGCAACATATGTATTCACAATGCAGCTTTCCCCAGCTCTGCGAATAAAATATTATCTTTTAAAATCGATCGAATTTGCATGAAGCGTGGGTCGGAATGGAAGCTGAATAATTGATATAAGAGTGGAATATAATCTGGTTATCTAATACAGTTACACGGCTAACTGGAGTCGCCCCGCAGACCGCGGAAACGTTTCACCGCTCACAGAACGCTACCGATCTTATGTCCATTATAATAACATGATACTAATTCTCATTTAAAATTAATCGAACATTAAAAAACAATTGCCATGATTTCACTATATTGCGTTATATGCATGCTCGAGATCGTATCCAATACAAATCGTACAAACTTATAAAACGTCAAACAAAAACAAAAAACGGTCGAACTGAGAATCTAAAAATAGTATTGTAGTAATATTGCAGTGAAGCATTGTATGCGCTTGTAGCCCGCACGCGTCTCTCGGTCACGCCCCGGAGCCGGGCCAGTGGGCTACTAACTAGTGATACACGAATACTACTGCTGCATTACAAAGGGCACACGATCAGTGGGCCGACCAGGCTCAACTATTGCTGCAAATGCTTTGGTTTTAAAAAAATATTTCACTATCATATAACAATACCTTGCAGCGCGATTATTATGTCAATTTATACTTATCGCAACAATTACACCGGGTGTTCTTATATATTTCCAACAAAAAATATTCAAAATGCCTGCAAAATCTTACACATTATATTGGTGAAAAGTTTTAAAGGGCAGCCATATCGAAATGAGTCAATTAAAACTAGTTACATTTAGCATTGATATCGCACTGCATTGCCGAATGCATCAAACGCGACACCCGCGCACTGCCAGGCTCGCCGCCGCGGGAGCGCTGAACTCTGCGATGTAAAAACGCGGCCTTGACCGTGCGCGCGACACACGACACCGACACCGACACCGACACCTAGCGCCGCTTGCACTTCACATACCTTTGTGTACAATACTTAGTAGTTGGTCAAATTATAGAAAACTCAATACATAGAGAATATACAGAGTCAACTTTCAAAACCCGTGGTAGCTGCATAAAACTATTCAGTAAATAATACCTTGTATAAAGTTTATGTGAATACAAATATATGCTATTCTATTGCCAAATCATTTCACTTTAAAGTTAAATGTAACGTCTAGTTCTTATAATTCAACAGCGTGCATCGAATGAGTATACAATTGTTAAGTATTATGTTGGTTAATATTTAAAAGGATTTCAATAACGTGAGATCGTGCGCGCCTCCAGTCGCTGCACTGATTAAATCACGCAAGGCTTTATAGTCAATTCAAACAGTAAGTCACAAATGTTGGCGCTATATTAGCATTAAACAAACAAATGCCACTCACAGCCAGCACCCAGCAGCCACCCGCTACGCGCATTGAAAGTCAAACTCCCAAAACGACGGCGAGCATGAGCCCGCGCTAAACAAGGTCAAGAATTATCTCAGAGATTGGGAGCGGACAATGCGCTACCATTTACGGGCGGGACCGTGGGAGTGATCTTTAACACGCATACGCCATAACAATGGAGCCACGTCGCCCGCACTCGAGGCCCGGCCATAAATTCTGATGCAAAAATGGAATATGGTCATTAGAATGATACAATCACAGTTCAGAGTTCCGCAAATGGGAAGCGGAACATCGGCGGCCGGAACGGGACTCGAACACACGAAACGAGCGGAACGGCGGCGCTGTGACCAATGCGAGATGCGGCTAATCAGCGCCGATGGAGCGGCGATTAGACACAGCGTCGGGCGCGCCTTATCGCCGAGAGCCCGATAGCTGCCCAACTGATCTAGCGCGAGAAGACACGTCTCAAAGTAGCCATTTATGTTATCTCCTAGCTACATCCTCAAACATCTAACGAAACTATAAACTTTTCTATTTTAACAGTTTTCTTTTAATCGTTACAAAAAAAAATATTTTATCAAGCAATATCATAAATAATAGTGGGCAAAAAGCACAAATTCGATAAATCTTGTAATGTTGCATATATTTTATAATAGGGCTATTTCTTTATTTTTATTTTAAGAACCACAACCACTTCAAATAAAATTGAAAATCGAAAAAATTTAATATTTATGTGCAATGAAGAGTACAATCAATTATTTAAAATAAATTTTCACGAGCTCCTATTGAGCAACAAGGCATTTCATAAATGAAATTTCAAACAACCTTTTCAGTTTTCACGTCCAGTATAAGCAGATAGAGCGCGCGGAGGCCGCGGCGCTGAGCTATCGTACACAATTTACATCCCTGTTTCAGTGCTCGTAAATGTCCAACATACACGTTTCACAGAATCTTGATAATTAAATCGTATACGCTAAAATTAGCCAATCTGCAGCAAGTTATACGAGTCCAGTTTCAACAATGTTACTTTTCTCTAAACATCGTGGAGCGATTTTATGAGCAACTAAACATATGTTATGGCTGCTGCAGACAACCAGAGGATTCACGAGTCAGGGGTTTGGTAAATTACATAAACTTGTTATAACATTAGTTAAACGTCCTCAACCTCATCCGGAAAACTTGCTGTTATACAAAACGTACAAGATTTGGCACTATTCAGTATTCCGATGAAATTAAAATAAATTATAGAATCTCTTCTAAAAAAAACTATCGAGCTTGTGTTAGATACACAAGCTCGAGCTTCTTATGTGGCATTAATATACTCTATAGCTTATGCTCATGGGAATTTTTAGATCAAAGTAAAATATTGTATCTCAATTCTTTTAATTTTTTTTGCATTTTGTAGTTGTAAATAAAACAAGACGCCTATTGTACATTTAGAGACTCACTGCGCTACAGACATCCAGGGTAACATAGACAATACAATGTAATACAATACAAGACAATGTATATCATAAATTAGCAGAGATCCTCTAGATAACACATAAATGTCTACAAAGTACATTAGTGCTGTGAGAACATTGGTTTCTTAGCAATTTAATGACCATCAACATTCCGTCCGGAATGCAGACATTGGTGTAATTGCAAACAATCAGACAATAAATCACGTAACGAGCCAGCAAGTGTCCGAGACGCCGCACGCCGGGGGTGGACGGTCCCCGGCCGGTACGAGACATCCTTATTATGAACACAATTCCTAAATTATCCCTCTGACTAAGTAAACATGCTATTTTATTACAATACAAGCCGATGTGACAAATTTCCTTGTATAAGAACACCAAAATATAAAAAAGAACGATCAGTCACATTTTTCCTGCTATTCTTAAATGATGTGCTTACCAACGAAGCCCTATTGTTATTCTATAACATTTAAATACATTATAACCATATATCTATACATATAATAAAACAGTAACGGAACCATTTCTGTACATTGAATATTTTTCAAAAAGAGTAATTGGTATGAAATATGTATGTTCTATAGATACCAAAACTATAACTAAAAAAATTTTTTTCTGTTTGTCTGTTTGTCTGTTTATCTGTTTATCTGTTTGTATGTGCGTCAATCACGTAATAACCACTGGGCAGATTTGTAAAAAATTGCACATGTTGTTAGACCAATATTAGGTGCAACTTATAGGCTACAATTTATTTAAAAAAATATATTTTTGGGGTGGCTCTCCATACATGTAAACGGAGGGTAAAAAAATAAATTCGCGAATACAACATTCAGTTAGGTTTCATTGTAGAGGTCTTTAAAAATGATATCGAGGTTTCTAAATGCGTTTTCTGCTAAAATAAATATTTTTTTAGATATACGCTTCTAAAGTCGTGAAAATGTCATACCACGTGACAATGTGAGATTTTGGTTGAGTTGCGGATATGCGAAAAGAGTATAAAAAGATACTCTTAACGTATAGATTAAGACATTAAAACACTCAATGAATCCTCAAAAACCTTCATAAAATAACTAACTCTCTGCCCGCGGCTTCGCTCGCGTGGGCTTCTATTTTAACAAACTTAAAAAACCTATGACCTAACCTAAACTACACATGCGCGTATATCACTGGTGCTGCGATCGTAATTTTTTTAAACTTTTGTTGTGCTCTTCTAAAAATACAGAAATTAGTAGCCCACGCGTGCGAAGCCGCGGGCGGAAAGCTAGTACATAATATGTGGTTATAATGTATTTAAATGTTATTATATATAGACGAAGTTTTCCTATTAAACTCGTTTGGCTAAAGTATTCAATCACTAAAGAAACGAATAACTACGGAAGCAGCGAACATGGGTTACCTGCGCGCTACTGTCAGTGTCAGCGCGCGCACAGAGCACTCACGAGCCGACGCCGACGCCGACGCGCGCAGACAGGTGCACCGCTGACGAACGGATAGTATATACAGGGCCGTCTTAGACTATGCAGGGGCCCTTGGGCACACGAGTATTTGGGGCCCTTTTGG
The DNA here is from genome assembly GCA_001586405.1 of Phoebis sennae. Classification (NCBI taxonomy): domain Eukaryota; kingdom Metazoa; phylum Arthropoda; class Insecta; order Lepidoptera; family Pieridae; genus Phoebis; species Phoebis sennae. Next base: position 18,532 of record LQNK01000731.1, read on the forward strand.
GGTCCCTATACATGTTTTTCTTGTGATCTGCTTTATTATAATCAAATCTATTTAAAAATCCTCTAAGCACACACCTTTCACGTATTCAACTATGGTACAATCAACACATGTTTTGCAAAATTCAACCTTATGCGAACTATTTAAAGAATTTTTCAAACTGAGGCTTTTTGTAAATACAGATTTGTCTATATTAATGTATGTAAAATAGATCTAAAACTGATCGTCATTCGACCGACGAAGAATTCGGCTGACCCAAATAGTTTGAGATTAAATTAATGCGAGAGAAATTGTTGGTCCTTGGGGCCCTCTGAGGATCGGGGGCCCTGGGCACGGGCCCTGTGTGCCCTTATGGTAAAGACGGTATTGAGTATATAGCATACACAAACTGCACTTAAACTGGATATTTTACCTCAATAGTAATTCCATCAAAAGTAGTCATCGATCTTTCTTAGAATAGACTCAAGGAATTTACGTTAGAATTTTAAAAGTTGACATTTCTTCTTAAGGGTTTTTTACTTTTTAAGTTTAAAAGTACTGTTAATTGAGGAGACACTAGCTATATTAACTACATATCTATTTTTAAACTTGCATGTACTTAATGACTATTAATTATTACTACCACTATATGTACTTTTGTTATAGATTATCACTACATAGTATAAAACAAAGTCGCTTTTTCTGTCATGTGTCATGTTGTATGTCCCTATGAACGCTCAAATCTTTAAAACTACGCAACGGATTTTGTTGCGGTTTTTTTTAATAGATAGAGTAACTCATGAGGAAGGTTTTTATGTATAATATCATCCATTAAACCCGTGCGAAGCCGGGGCGGGTCGCTAGTAACTTTTATAAATGACATACATTGAACATGGAAGCGATTCTATACTGTAATAGACAATTATAAATATGTAGAGTTAATGAATAATTTGTCACGTTAATTAAGTTCTTATGGTATCATATAATGTTTGTTAGGGTTACGTAATCGCTTCATGCTACGCCCCGTCGCGGTGGGCGTGACGAATTAATTGTTGTTTTAGCGACGGATCGATTCCCGATCGCTATCGTGATGAAAGTGCACAATAGAGAGAAAGGAACAATAACCGAAACATAATGAGATACAAACGTATGGACACCGGGGGCACCAGTGCCTCACCGGGGCACCGGACGGTCAGCAGAGCCGGAACTACACGCGCGCTCAATGCTCCGGCGAACGCAACATTACATGATCCGTACTCAAAGATAATTAAAACTCTTCACACAAATTACTTTCAACGAACTATCTTATGTGTGTTATGTATTCAGAATAGAGAAAAATAAATCCTTTGTATCTATTATATGATTTTTGAAAAACAATGGCGCACGCGCTACTGAATCCATTGTGCAAGATGGCATGATTGCATTGTGTTTTACATAAATGACGATTTTATACAATAATATGATAACAGAATGTATGAAGGTATGCGGTCAAACACAAACTCCTTTGCCAAACGCTCGTTAATTCGCCACTAAAAGCAGTGATAGCCATTAACGGGACACCGCGTGTTATTCGTTTATTAAATTCCCGGCTAATGTATCTGCCTCTATCGCATTACTGTCGGCTTTATGTGCGCCATGATTGATTACTCATAAATTAATACCTAAGTGACTGAAAGATGATGTTCCTACTCCCTACTTACGATTAGAAGCTAATGATATTCATTATGAGTTTTCCATTAGTGGACGCCGTAATACGAATCATGTCTTTTTATGCGTAATGCTAACGCGGCGCGGTCATTGGACACTATTAAGTACTTATCACACGGAATGCAAATAAATGCATAACACACGTTCATTACGAGATATAAACATTGAAAGCAATAATTATAATCGATTCACTTTCGCTCGATCGATTCCTATCGCACCAAGCTGCGAGACTCAATCAGGTGGTTAGGTGAGGTTCCTGCGGCACAGCCGGCCACATCGAGGAGGTCCTGCGCCCTTCCAGCGGCGACGGGGAGAGCAGCCACCCGCACTCGGCCGGGTTACATTTCATTCACCGCAAGCGATGTGATTGAACCCAGATCGCATCCTTGGAAACTAGTTGCATTGATGCGAACACCATGTTATATAATTAGGCATGCGTCTTAGGACCTAACCCTGACAAAAATAAATACATTTTACAGTATTCTTGTTGAGATTGCACATACGGACAACAGGCTCGATTAAATTACTAGAGATATGTATGCTAATATTATCATGGATAAGATTTACAAATGTATCTATATTCTTCTTTGTAATTGCATATGAGTTCAAATCTAAGTAAACGGTCTCAAAATAGGATATCTACACTTGCACTAAGTAATACCAGACAACACTTTCTCAAAAAGTTCAAATACTTACGCTAGCATGTGTGAAACTGCGGGCCGTAGCTAGTACAAAAACTTTAAACCTCATTACTGTAAAGCAAACGCGAGCGGCGAGCGGCGAGCGGCGAGCCAACCGCAGCAGTGCGTTAGGTAACCCGGCACCGAGCACGGACATGTTAAATCAGGAATTGAATTTAATGACGGGTTCGTTTGCAAGCCACACTCGCTCCAAACCGACTTATCTCGGAATTGTCTTAGCTTCCGATACAACTTTCTATTGTTTCTCTCAGACTAATTAAACGCATAATATCATTACATAATAAGTTATACGTTCTGATTAATAAAAATATTAATAGAAAGGGTTCCCATGAAAGAAAGTCTTGTATCATAATTGACTCAACGATTTCTGTTCTCATAAGAAGCGAATACATCTTCTGGAATACAGTAAAAAGTCCATCTCAGGCCACCAAGATAATAATTTTAATCAATTTTCTAACGAAGGATCTAGGATGACCTAAACATCGCGGTGGGTCGCAATAATTGGCGCATGAGTCGAGGTGTCTGTCGTTAAGGCAGGAGCGGAGGGCGAGGGGCGAGGAGCGAGGAGGGGGGGGCTGGTACACGGGCGCTGTCAGGTGGAAGAGTGATGGCGCGCGCCGCCCATAACTCTGGGTCCCGTTCCCGGCAGCTCCTCGACATGTGTCAACGGCCGCTCCATATTTCCGCGTTGTACGTACTCTACGCTCTAGCTCTAACTCTAAAACGACCATTTACAACGCATGAATACTTCCTTCAGCAATGGATAAAGATGTAAAGATACAAGTGTATCTGGTACTTCTGGGCTTGCAGCTAAAAACGTTTTTTTTATATATATAATCCAAAACAGCCTAAAATATGTCGTTATGGAAATGGAAAAAAATTATAATGTCATCAACTTGTCATGATTGAAATACAACTGTATTAATTAGGGACTGTGTTAGTACATGTACCCATAGTGTGGCACGTTGTGTGGTCAACTGGTCACTCGTCAACTGCGAGTGCCATGGCAGCGGACCTCACTGCCGAGTGCCGAGCGCCGAGTGCCGGCTCATCAGCTGCTCCCGATATGGAGTAACAGGGTCGGCTCTACCCGTACGTTATGGCCGAGCCCGAAATAGAAGTAGCCCTCTCGAACTGGCCCATAATTCTATCTCTAATTGACGTAAGACTACCCGTACCCGGAAGAGATGTACCTTTTCATATACGCCAATTACTAAAAATATTACAAACAATTGCTGAAAGTGATTAAAATTATGAAATATGTGCCCATTTTTCTTTAAGTTAGGACTTGTGTGCTATTAGCTGATTGATCAACAAACGAAATAAGGTCACCCAACCAAGGCCGCGAGTTATCTTTTCACCTTATCACCGTGTTAAAACAAAAACATTAAAGTTGCAACATTCATAATATTACAGTCTTCGAAATAGTCAATATCAGGCTTAGTTTGGATGTGAACTTAAATGGGATTTACCATAGAGGTTTGGAGAAATCTGAAAGCTCGTGCTTTCGTCGAGCGTGGAGGAGTGGAGCACACGCCGAGTGCTGACACGCAAGCATCGCGCACTATTTACGGACGAGGAGACGCTGCCTTTGACGGAATGTTTGGGCTGTCGGGCCGCGGCACTCGAGAGCGCTCACGACCGCGGCGGCTTCAAAGAGATCGGCGATGCAAGACCGCGCATACACCACGCGCTCATCTGAATATTTTTGCGATAAGTCCCTCATTAAATTTGTTAGAAACAGTTACTCACCTCATACTCTGATTTCACTCTTTGTCTGCTGCTGTCATCTGGAACAAGCAAACACATAGTTAACATATTATAACAATAAACTGTAACGTTAATAATGTTCAAATGATAATTTCCATACAATTTATTCGCAATATACTTTTGGTTACGAGTTATCAGAATAAAACGCGCATGTAAGCGACGTATCATTTCGGGACAGCCCCATCAACTTCCTGATGTATCAGTTTGCTGATTATGATTTGTTTATTTATAATGGTTGTTCAAGTCACAATAAAATAACAGCTAATTGGGGTAATAATTGTTAAATTCTTGGAAAGGGAATACCGCTTACGAATTGTTACGTTGTTAGCACACAGATTTATCTCAATTTGTATTATTCTATCCTACTTTTATTATTACGCATAATTGCATAATCATGCCTTACATAAAAAGTCAATTGTCTTATTATGTTTTCAGTTACAGTGGTTAGAAGCAATCGGAGTGTTTCGCTGCACATCCGGGCGCGGACTCCACATGGCCGCCAATTTCACCAGCTCCATTGTTTGTCAGTTGCTCAACCAGTGGAGCCGCTTCTCCCGGCGGTTCCAGTCTAGTAACTGTTACACTTTACTGGCTGGAAGAGGCTGAGCCATCAAACGAGGGGTCAACGACCTCACACTCCTAAATCTACCAACACTTTAGCAACGCAACAACCGTAGGCTAAAAAAGTTTACTTAATTTCATGTAGTGGTCTCAGTTCACGCATATAACCACAGTATATTTAAACATTAATAAAAAATACATGCACAGCAGTAAAAGTTCCTCAAAGTATGACACGAAGAATTTGAAACGAAATACATAACAAAATCGTTAATTCGTAAGCGGATAAGAATTTGCGAGCAAAGCAAAAGAAATTGTCACAACAACTTGCAATGATGCATATAAAGTGCATTTGTTGACAGCAGTTCGCGGAACCGAGTGCAGTCGGTCGCTAAGATTTGCTGAGCGGCGACAGTGTTTGCGCAGAGCGTTCACCCGCGCCGCGCCACATCACTCATGTGTCGCACGATTATCACTTTGGACCAGTTACCGCACACAACGGTAACAATGACACATCACCACTTATTTTCATACTTATCATCGAACTGTCTGAAAGGATATCTACCTGTTTTTACAAGAATTTACACTGCAATAACAAATGTTCAAGGAATAGTGATTACGATTACAAATGATCCAATTTATTTATTTGCTCGCGACGTGACGCGTTCACCTTCACGGCGGGTTTTCAAATTTAGCTTCAAGGCATTCTTCAGTTTTTACACTTAGATAAAACATGAAATTCTCATCAAAAACTTATTTAAAAGTCGGTCGTAATGACTCAAAAAAATATAATGTACGTAAAAAGTGTAACGAATAAGGGAGAGGAGGCAAACAAAAACACTAATGCGTCGTGTATTACAGGCGTCGATCAAGGCTCACCGCGGGGACACAAGAAACAGTTTATCTATAATAATGGAGCTGGGCTCCGAGCACATCCATTAATAATAAACAAATAAGGCGTGAATAACATAACGCCATCGGTAAATGTAAAATTTGTTTGATAAAAAGTCGATAGTGATATCATTTCGCCGAAATGCGCCTACTCAGTTCCTAACACGTTGCGCCCACAATAATTGTTTTTGTAAATCGTATCGCGACTCCGCCGCCGCGCCGCCTGTGCCAGCAGCTCGGGTTACGGCGATAGCGGTCGCGGCCCATGCCGAGCGCTCGGTGGGCGGATCACGCGTTACCTCATCATTAGACAATACACGCAGCTAATCACATTCGTTGTCGACGCATTTGCACTTCGAGAACATTCATCTATTAAACGACCCAAAACGTTTTATGTTACGACATCTCTCTAATTGACACATTAACCTCCAATGTAAGTCAAACTTCATTTCAAAGATCTACCTATTTAGACATATGTCTCTGAGGAATTTATATGTGTATGTCTTTGTTTAACTATAGTGCATTGATCTAGACATCATTATCATTTAAATTAAATGTTGTAAATAAAATTAATCAGCATTAGGTATCGCTGAGCCATCTCCTGCGATCGTAATCAAGAGTGTAACAATCAGACAAGCAGACGAGCGGGCCGCGCTGACCGACAAACGAGACAAATATTATTACGAGATTACATCTCAAGATAAATGATAACGAAACTGTTACAGGCGAGCAAATATTTTGTTTAGTTTATGTGCTCTTTATGACAACTTTTTTCGTATTATTTTTATTACAACATACAGGAAAATTGTGCAAAAAAATCAAAACTCAAAATCAATATAGACGATGAGGCAATTTCGTATCAACTGAAAATGAACTCATATACCTATAGTATGTTACGGTTAAAAATTATAAGCAGGATAAAATTAAGTTTATGTTCTACGATAGTAACATATATTTAACAAGCAACACGCATGTAACATTTGCAATTCATCTTGCATAAAGAGACCGTTGTTCCGCTATCACTAATCGCAATCAAAAACTAACGTACTATTTGCAAAACATAGTTTCCTATGGCGGCTAGAGGCCCCGCTCACGGTTTGCAAAATAAACAAGGTTCGAAGCCGAGGGTTTACACTGCTACAGGTTTACGAGCGAGCATTGTGTCGCGCGGCCTGCCGCCACGTGACCCGCCTGAGGAATGTTTCATGGATCTACAAATTTTCCGAGAGCTTCTATTGGAAAAATTGGTACCCTTTATGGATTTGCAGAAAAAAGTATATTTACTTTGCTTAATTATAAAAGTTAAAAGTCTCTTTGATTCAATCAAATGGGCACAGTTTTAATGTCGTGGAGATATAACATTTACGTTCCAAACTTTATAGAAAGTTTGTAAATGGATAATTCGATGGCAAACACATAAAAGTGGGCCATCGAGACGTAACTAGGTTTCGATGAGTGCAGGGATTAACAAAAACAACAGTTAATTTCGTCAGTTGACCCAGTTGGAGATGGCGATAAGATAAGGCGAGCCGTCGTGAGGACGCGGGCGCAAGGGCGGCGGCCTTGCGGCCATCGATTGACGCCTTGTGAGTGGTGACTGGTGACTCAATGCATTACTCCTCGATCATATTTAGGTTATTTAGTTACAGAAAATTATCTGAATCTGAATTTGATTGAAAATTGCATTTGAATCATTTCTTAGAATTTGCCGAGATCTTCGGAATACATTTGCGGACCTGACACTTGTCATTTTACATGAACATTTGAATCTGAACAGAGCTAGCAAACAAACTAAGCAGGTCACTTATCATGAAGTGGTCGCTTATACTCTGTAGTCATCCAACCGTCCAGTTATTTCTCTGTAGCGTAAATAGAAAGAATAGCTTCCAACAAGTATGTCACCGAGAACAACTTTAAATCTCCAATTTTCCCTTAATAAGAGAGCACGCGGCGAGATCATAATTTCCCTCGCGGAGGCTGGCACCAGCGGCGCTGGGGCAGAGGCTCGAAAGTTAATTGTACGGGAGATATGGGGCGAGGGCTTTCTCCGCGCCCGCGGGGAAACGCGAGCGGTCATTACGGCATTACGACTACTGACCAACGCGGAACGTGCTCAGCGTAATTATTACCAATTAAATTATCCAAGAGTTGTGTTCCTCGCTGCGAGCCGCTCTACGGGGCGGTGTTGATCGGCTTGTGCGCGTATTGATAGAATTCAATGCGCGTACAAGCGTGAGGGATCACGCCTACGCAAAAGTCCAGCAGTTTGAGCTCGAATTAACGACGGTTCAGATCTTAAAATCATATTGGATTTTAACTACAGCTAATGTGGTGAATCGACCAAAGAAATAAGTGATATAAATCTTAATGTTTCCGTGCGTATTCCGCAACATGCAATTTCTGATAATTTTATCGCGTACATTATAAAAAGAAGTAAAGATCGAACAAAGGTTTCCCATGAGGCAATAAATGGTGTTGTAACTCGATATTAGATGCATAGCAATCATGTTCCGGATGTGCTATCACAATCGCATCGCTTACAAAACGAAACGGTAATAACATTGCCAAATAAACTGAATCTTAGAAAGTCACAGTAAATCACATCCACGGGCGGCCGGCGAGGGTTCGCTTATACAATTTCACCTATTACGGTCACCACCAAACGATCGTAACCAGCAATTTGAGATAAGTCCAAACAGTTCGGCCGCGCTCGAACAATGCCATAAAAATTGCAAGTAATTTGATTGACCGCGTCGTGCCTTCGCTGAGTCGCCTTACCGACGACGCACATAAACAATTTTCGCAAATGGAAGCGACATTGAAATTATATATTGGCAATTAGTTATCATTTTCTAGCATTTACTAGAAACAAAAATTATGATCGCATTAATTAATTATACAAGTATCCTTGTGCCTTATCTAATATTTCATAATTGAGTTAATGTTAATTTGAAGTCAGCGATAAAGCGGCGACGATAGCGAGCAGGTGAACCCTGCGCCGCGTGTTCGCCGTGTGTAAAGTGTAAACACTAAGCAGTGGCCCGACCATCCAAGAGACATCGACCCGCATCCACCAGCGCACGCGGCACGCCCAATAAACGTCAACACGAGTTTCTCAAGTCTCGTTACAATATAATTTAATCGATACGATTTCTGCGCTGTTATTTTCAGAGCAATAATATTCTATGATAAATGATTTCTGATTCGAAAAAGTATGATAAGATAATATTCATATCGAATTTTGTGAACAAATTTAAAAGAGGGGGTAGTTGAACGAAGACATCGAAAGTGAATCTATTCGCAACATATTTGCACCGAGTTCCGCCACATTAAACTGTTTTAATGATGTCGGTAAGTCAATAGCCACTAGAGAGATGAACGAAAAGGAAAGTGCGGTCCAGAGGCGAGTCATGCGCGCGTCGAGTGCGGGCCGCCCGCGCGCGCCGGCCAGAGGGCACGCCGGCACACGCTTGGCAGTCACTGCAATTATACATCGCTAATGAGGTGACTTTGACGATAACAATTACGTATCAAACTGCAAATACACGCGGATGTGAAACTCATTGGCTACATCATTACTTGATAATCAATATTTCGCTTTAATGCGATTTTTTTTTTCTTTGGAGCGAATTTTAGGAGCCGGGGGTGAATCAATTTGAATTGCCTTTCGTCATGTGCGTTTGTTTTGAACTGCGGCTCATTTCCACTTTGATTAAAGATTAGCGTGTAAAAGAATTTTAATGAAGCTCGATAAGCGGGCTTAGCAGATTATTGCTGTTTTTATTTATAATTCTGTACGCTACATTATATAGGCGCGATAGATAATGCTCAATGTACGCGGAAACAAAAGACGATAAAAACGTTTATATATTAATGGATCGCAGAACGCAATTAATTTTATTATTCGTTAAGTAGAGACACTAGATAGCGATACAATTTAAATGATATGTAATTCTATTCAATTATTCAAATGACAAAATGCATTTCAAGTCCCTTGTTCTAGAAATCTCTTTAAACAGCTTTCGATAAAACTATTTTTTATTTTATATTTCTTGGAATTAAACAGCTGATGTGGCAAACTTTTACGATAAACGTAACTCTTTAACTGTTTACCTCAAAGTATTGCCGCAAATCACGACCTTTTGAGACCCTGTCACGTTTTGCCAGGGCAATTTAAAATCATAATTATTGCAGTTGTGTCGTGGCGATAGAGCTCACAGTCGCGTCACCGGTGACCGCCGCTGACCGCCGCTGACCCGCGCCGCACTTCACCTCGGCAATTATTGGTCGCGTGTATTTTCGGCTTTATGACCACAAATAGCCCCACTTTATCAGATCTATTAGACATTGATTTTGTTTAAAACGTTTTCTATATGACGCAATGCATCTAATGCGCGTGTCACATGAACTCGCCTTAAGATAATATTGTACGGTTACATTGCATAATTTTACCCAATTTATGGCTCGGTTATTACTCGCTTTACTATCTCCGTGGATGTATTGAAAGAGTAACATATATGATTGCTTCATGTGAGGTAAATTACTAAATGCATTTACCGGTTCTGAGTCTTCTTCACAGGAATACAAGTAGCTATTAGCTGCAACGTAGAAATTTTCATAACAGATAGATTCGGTATCTGACATGGTTTTGTATTTGGGTAAAGATATCGCTTTTAGCTATAGCCGTAAAAGCTATTTGATGAAATGCGGTCGTCTTCGTCCGCACACATCACAAGTTTGTTTACTTTTATTTCAAGTCAATGCCATGCTCAAAACACATACCATCCATTTGCAAATCGTTTCCGAACAAAACTCAACTCCAAAAATACTCCAAACGCCTTGTCGCAATCTAATATTAATATTATGTTTTCTCATATTTCTTAATATATAACTCAGTAGCCAAAAGTTGGCTTCTTAATCTATAATTTTCTGCACTAATGAGGGATCTATGCAAGGTCAACGAGTTGTATGTGTGCGACAAGAATGTGATTCCCATGGCATGGCACATCATTACAGGAGAGTCGTTAAGCTTATCCAGGATCTGCGTGGTAACTTGAAAGTAATGTGTAAGTAATGGCGGCGCGCCGGCGGAACGCTCCGTGGGACTTCCCACGGGACGCGCCCTTTGTTCAGCTTTATTCACTTCATTATCATATTTATACCACACTTTAATCTGTATCAACAGCATGACCATCTTCATATTCATTAATGTAATTGGTAACGATGTATTTATAGCAATTTTATAAAATGGTAAAAAATTTAAACTTTCAGTGAATTTAATAAATTTGATGTTGAATTAAGAATGATTTTTATGTATTTAACGTTGTTCGTATGATGCAGGAAATTATTCAAAAAGTTACAAATACGATGTGAACTTATCTAAATTAAGCTTTCATTTCATTAAATTTAATAATTTTCACTAAAACAAATTTATGCAAGTGAAACCGCGCCGGAACAGATGTACCTACATCCGTTCGACAAACTTTAAATTATACAAATGTATTTAATCATAAACGCTCGTTGGTTTAGCATAAATAAAGAGCAGAGAAAGATTCGCGAAAGCTGGAAAGTGTTGCATTTGCATACGCAAGAAGTCGATAAATTAGTGAAACTGTTTCGGACTAGCTCGGCGCTCGCGTCCCCGCTCTCTATAACGGCGCGGCGCTTCCATATATTAAAATAACATAAGCATTTATTCAGAACATACAACACAAATACATGCCATTAATAGGCAAATAAACAAAACTTTCAGAAAGGAACTCATTACATATAAAGCTTAGCTATAATTAAAATCCAACACCAGAGTTGTTGCTTATCTCCTGCTGCATCATTCTCATCACCTGCTGGCAATCGATTTTAGTCACTTTGTTTTATTTTGGAAAAGAGGGGGGCGGACAGGTTACAAAAACATAATTACATCCATCAACGTTAAATTTAGAAACGTTTTTGAAATTGAATGCATCGCAAATTGGCCCGGCCGACACCTTCCAATTACGGCTAATCATTTCTAATCTCACGTTCTAGTTTAGTGAATAACTGATGAGGTCCGGCGCGACCGCGACGTGGACAATAGGTGCGAATTGCGATCGATAGCGCGCCGCGGTACAAATGATCTGCGGGCCGGCGGACACGCGGACACCACGCGGACACAGCGGACCGTGGGAACCACCGCCCGGCCCTCGTTGACATGCGAGTGCGCGCGCGCACCCGTGGGCGGAGGAATGGAGTTACTTCATCGCGTAAACGTCACCTATCTTAAAGAAACTCATTTATTTAGGAAGCGATCTAAATCCTTCGTGCCCATCTTCATCTGAAGCGATCGACCCTTGACATTACGATATATAATATCAATGAATTATTTATCTCAAGAAAATAACGTTTCCCGTTGTTGAGGCGAAAATCTTAATACTATTGTAATAATATCTCACAAAAACCGCTCATTTTCAACGCGCCATTATTTCGTTTGGGCTTAGTGGATGTTTCCGATTATTTAAGATTGATATTGTCACGACTGGACTGTTACTTTCCGTTCATCAGTTCACTGTCCTACTCACGAGCATTCCGAACTATCCAATACATCATAGAATAAATATCAAATGTGTAATGTACAAAAACTTACGAAACAAAAAAATTGCATTAATATCCCTCGCGTTTTGAATCGTTTCCCATACCTTCTACTCCTGCCATACCCTGCATTCATCAACATGCTTCACATGAGTCAAATCTACTGTAAAATGTATGAATGTAATAATTCCGCTACAAGCCTGCTTTACGTGTCTTAATTCTGTAATGACATAATCTCCGCCGTGCCGTTAATGTTAATGCTCATGAAACTCCGAGCTCGGGCCCACAATACTACGGTAAATGAACAATTTTAACAGTGTTTCGTGGATTTTTTGTTTTTCTAATGCCATAATAAGGCCTGGTTATTAGAGCGTCGTAAAAAACCTTGATGATCCAGCCAACGAACAAGACTATGACCACGAATCACGATACTGTTATCAAATTAAGGACAGCACATCAAACATGTCATTTTAACAGTAATAATTTGAGTAACCATAGGAAGGTGACGTAGAGTCGCTCATAAAATATTATAACGATGAAGGAAGTGTAATATTATTACAAAAAACGTAGTAAAGCAAACAGAGGAACACACGGTCCACTTGATAATTTGATATTAATAATTCGCACAACACAAGAAAAGTTGATGTTGAACTCGAAAGAAGAAGGCGGGAATATTTTTGTCTAATAATTTCTAATTGGCTGCATCCCACTGTCTGAAATCTTTTGCCGTGTCTTTTAATTTCCCATATCTACCGATTTTTTCTCCTTACGAGGTATCGTAAGTGTGTCTTGTGGCCGGTGGCCGGCTGACGCGCGTGACATTGACATTGCGCGTGCGCACGTCACGGCGACGCACGGAGCCTCGCGAGTCGCGACGACACTATTCCGCGCACGCCTCTGCCGGGACACGCGGAATTCTTGCGCAATTTCCTGCGTCGCGCAACGGCCTCTAATGGGCGCTATTACATAAAACATGCGGGAACGTTTAAGTTTCACACCACTTCAAATAGTTCATTTGAATTTTTAAAGTCTTCACGGGCGGCGAGTGGAATACATGTAACCAGATATATTCATCTAATGTCTATTCGTTTGGCAGGGCAGGATTACCTGACTAATCTTTATACATTCTGGGAACTGAATTCATTAATTACCTTTAGCATGTTTAAACTTGCAAAAATGTTTGGCCTGAGCGTATCCTAAAAGATGTATATTTCCTAATTTCGTGAATACGATCACAAAGTCAATCATTAACGTAGGATAGTCATCGGGGTGGTGTAGCGGTACCGGCACGCGAAGGGCCGCGGCGGGCGAAAGTAGCAAGTGGAACGAACCACCCACTAATTGGGCCTCGGCTAACAAATTGCCGAGTCTCCACTGGAATTGACGAATTTAATGAATTTAGTAACGGGTTCGTACTTTAGATTTAAACTGAGGGCCGCTTGAATTAGCTACAGCTCGTATTTGTGCCGCCCTGTTCAAGCGGGTATGTTTATCTAAAAAGTAAAGAAATCTCTAGACACAATTAAGCCAAGTATAAGGTCCTTACCGCTTATATATTATTATTATGTTTAGTCTTCTGAGACTTGGCCGTTGACCTGTACATGAAAATGCTGCGAAATGGTTACAGAAAAGGTAGAACGTAGTTTAAAAATGTAAATTAGTCATTATGATTATCTTAGTCTGAAATAATACAAGCAACATTCAGGTAGCATTATCATGAAACTCTACTTTCATTAAGTTTGTTGAAAGCAGAAAGTTTCCGATGTTTGCAGACGTGATATTTCGACGTCCACTCGACACCTTCGTCTCGTTATCTTGATGGATGTGTTTTTGGCGATCTGCATCTCATCACTTCACTAAGTAAATATATATTTTATTTTCCATTCCACACAAATCGGGACCTTGAAAATATTCGGTAATATTGTTGACTCATTCGACTGCGTAAATCAATCATTGATTGAATATATAAGGTCAATAATTTATTATAAATAATTAATTATTAATGATTGAATATCCCAATTGAATGGTGTTTCGGTTACGCAAAGCGGGCATCGCGAGGTGGATTATCGGCGTTGCGTCAGCGAAGTCGCTGTGACAAAAAGTGACATTGATTACGATTACGAGTTTGAAGTTCGATTGTGTGAGTCAGCTGCACCGCCGCGACCTTCGGGCCAGCATACGGTTGGATGACATCTACAAAGTATTGATAGATCTTAGATACAAAGTTACATGTCGTATTTAACACATAATAGCCGTTCACACAAGAGAACCGCTGACGCAACCGCCGCGGGACGACGGCCGACTGGTAACTCGGCATTGACGGCTTAATGGACCGCCCAAATTCAGCTTCATTGACGAGAGAAAACTTTGATTTCCATTCCATTAAAGACAGTGACTAACGAAACGTTTACCGTCAACGAAAATATGAAAGTGTTGGATAATGCGGACGACGAACACCCATTATCTATCGATAATAGCAGCGTAGCTCGAGCTGCACGACGTCACACATAAATATGTTTTGAGCTTATGTTTAGTGTTGAGACGAGATGGCGCAAGTACACAGAGTTACCTCATAAGAAAGTTTTTCGAAGTATGGGCTTATAAGTGACATTTGAACCAAAACTTTATGGAGATTGGTAAGAAATGGTAAAATATTAGAGCAGTGATGCAGGCCAAACTGATCCGAATTTGGCGCACTTCCAGCGTCCTCGAGTGCCAATTTTCCTTATGCGGCGAGGCCTCCGCCAACTGCGGCGATGTGACTCATGCATCACATCCTTTGGGCTTTTAAAACGAATTCGGACCTGATTAAATATTAAAGTGTCATTACAGTCTTGGCTAATCCACTACCTATCTGTAAATTGTAACACTCATGAATATTAATTAGCTAAAATATGATTAACATGTTTAATTAAGGCAATCTCGGTCGATAAGTTACCTCTGCATATTTAGCCTCCTTATTAACTCACTTCTATACGTAGGCCTCTCTACAGCCTAGCTATTTCCTTTTCTTATACAACGGTACCTAACATACGGTGTCAATCCGAGTTGCAAGACAAGACAATTTACATTCGACAATCGAGATCTTTGCTCTAATATATATTTATGACATTTGCAAACACGCAATAATCCACCAAAATATCCACCACAGGGCTAGGCTAGACATATATCTACTGATAAGCTGATGTCATATGTATCCTAGCCCCGCGGACATGGCCGACAGCGCCAGCGTGCAGAGTATCGAGTGTCGCCGCCCACATCAGCACGCAAGGTCGCTCCTACGCCCCGTCGGGAGAAAGGAAGGCATGCGTGCTACTGAATCACGCGCGCGTGCCGATGTCGCAACACCACGTAACTTGGCTGCCGGCTAATTCACACCCAGAGCATACGACACAATAAACCGTCGATGACAACCGACCTTCGTATGTGAACACGCATCGGTCTTGTCGATCTTGAGAAAAGTGATGAAACGGGCGAAAATATGCAGCATAAACTTTTACCCTAAATGTATATTCCCAGTTGATGACTAATCTCCACTGAAAATGTCCACCACGGCCGAAATTCAGTTAGGAGGTCAAAACCCAATGCCATAAAATAAATTGAATAAGCATAATGAAGTTATTAAGAACGTAAGCAAATACGAGTCACGTTTAGGGCAGGAATGTGAGCAGATTCGTGCAACCGCCACAATCAGCAGTAACACAAGCGGGCTCGCTCGCGTTTCTGCAAGCGCCGCAACCTAGTTAGGCGGTCGCGATTCCAGCGACCCGCGAATCGATAAAGCGAGGCATTCTCGCTTCGTACACAGCACTCCCTCACAGTCGACTTACTAGAACTGAAAATCATACCACGAAGATCTGAATCGTGGTCTGTTGTTCAATTCAAAAATTTACAATTTCTCCGTTTGCAGCGGAAATACTTGTTTATCAAATTATCAACACCAAGCCGCCATGACTCGTTCGTTCGTGGCGTAAATGATCCCATTTTAAAATTTGATATGTATGCAGGCCAAGGGAAGGGTTAAGTATTGGTATCAGCGACACAAATAGATGATGCGCTCCCACTAATGTATTGGATAATTTAGGAGCATATTTTACACGACTGATTCTAACATTTCAATCTTAAAGCAAAACACAGAAACATTTTACAGTATTTTTAGACACAAAACATATTTCGCTAGCACTAACTAGTATTAAATTTTAATTAAAACTAAGACAGGCGAGTTACTTTCGCCGTAATAAATTAGTATGTAAAGTGTGTTTGTATGTCGTATGACCTACTCTCGTTACCCCCGAGGGTTACCGATGGTTTCTAAATGAATGCAGCGCTGGGGTTATGTAACACAATGTCTTGCACCACTGGCTGAGTGCTGACCTACGGCCGCAACTCCTTATCGATTGTTACGTTAAAACGTTACGTTTTTAAGGTGCACTTTATGATTAGTGTTTGATGGGTTGCAACTTGCAATATAATGTTTCATTTTCATAATAAACATCACATAAACTCATAAATACGGGCACTCGGACGTCCGCATTCTTTTTTATTCGGACTGTGCATTGTTTGTTGTTGAGAAAAACTTCAATATGAAAAATCTAAACCCCTTTTCATACAATCGATTGTTATCACTTATCTTGATAATGAATTACTGATTATTACTTATCGATCGTCTAACATCACTTTTTAATATTGTGTTTTAATTAATTGTTATAACCGCAACTCGTAAATAAATAATAAAAAACAATTTAATTAATTGACTTAGCACTATTCTGTTTTTTAAAATGAAAGATAAAATCACTACGATTATAATAATAAATACATGAAAGTACAACTGTAGAGTAACTAAAGTTGATATTCAATTCCTAAACAATGTGAATCGTGATCAATTACGTGTCACGTACAAATCTCGCCTGACTGCTCGTATAATGGTCCAAAGTTTGGTAACAAGTAACAAGTAACAACGCGCTTGTCAATTACGGGTGACGGCGGCCGGCGGGCGGCGGTTCCGGACTCCTTACAGTCATCGTCAATATTTGTTGCTCAAGCGAGCGGGAACTAGATGCCGACGGGCGCGGGTGCGCAAGCCGATACAGCCTTCTATGATGCATTCCTCGGTGATTGAGTGGCGAGTGGCGACATAGGCAAAGTCAGTGCGCCGATTAAAAAATTACAATTAACTAAAATTACGACAAACGTACGCAATTTCATTTTTCAGCTCCAGGTGTGAAGGTAATACAATACAATTAGTTGTTTAACGTTACAATTTTTGTGGCCGGAAATCGGCATTAGATTTGATTGTTCAATGGAAGTTAATCCTCTGCGCTTACAACTGATACGATCGTTCTCTAGCGTCTTCGTCACGTCATGTAGCTAGTAGGTTACCAATACTTGGACGTTGTAGTCCTTAGAACTCAGTAGAAGACGACGTCACCGACTGCACGGAACCACAGCACACTCCATGCAAATGATCCATCCTCAGGCGGACAATGGAAAGTGCTTCAGATAACGAGTTTGCGCACTTCGAGATTGCACTTCATATCACTGCACAGCGATAAGATAAGCGTATTTCACGCTCCTGAAAATATACTAAATTATGCATTTCATAATGTTTTGCTGTTATTTCTCTATACTTTATCTTGGCTGAGGAATTTTACTCAATTTTGTGCGTATTTAACGATTCAAAAAGGTATTAATGTATTATGTGCGTCTTACGACTTCAATGTCAATGGAAGACCGAGCGCTGCTCAATCAGTCGTGAAATTATATAAAAAATTCAGGGAGATTTGCATTTAACAATGTGTTTATAACTCCAGAAGAACATAATAAAGCTACCTGATTCGGAACGGCAAGTGATAATATTGAAGCAATCGCAAAGGTCGCCCGTAATCAGATAGCAGCGGTGCTGATAGCACGTCACCGCGCTGATAAGCTGCCGATTAACAAGCGAGATACCGCTCGCGCTGAACTGCCTCCCCCGGCTACCCTCCTGGGAATTCCTAAATCATAGCCATATTTGAAACAGCACAATATATTGAAATGGAAACTCCTTAAATGCGAGATATTGTGTAAACGAGAGAGCCGTGGAGAGGAGTACCAGAAGCATTACGTTCCATCCCTGCAATCGTAATCAGAAACGTTTGCCGCGCTGCCACAACTACGTAACAAACATTACACGATTATCGAATTTAAAACGCAATGAATATTATTATATTATTTTTTACTTGTATAAGCATATTATGTTCAAGTTAAAGTCATTAATTTTATTTTATATTTTTATTAAATAATGAATAATATTGCGTAATAATTTATGTACTTGGTACTTTACCAAGACGAAATCGCTTGTAGAGGAGTCGGGAAGACAGATTATAAATAAATATGCAATCATCGACAACGTCACGTTCAAGTTCAAAGATAAGAGCCCAACAAAAGATATATTTTGAGGACACCCGCGCCGCGAGCCTGGGGTTATCGCCGTAACACAGGGGTCTGAGCAATTTTTATTTTTAATTCTGAATATTAATGAATCGGTTATTTTTAAACGTTACAATAATTCTCATTAAATATTTCGCTGACTTCGATAACTTCTCCATGTATTTTGAAATGTTGGGAATGGAATCAAAGGTCGTATTCGTGATAAATAATTAAATATATTTTTTAATTAATGCAAACACATTTAGGAGATAAACAGATCGAGATAATCTCATACACGAACATAATTATTTCCTCGTCGTGTCCATTCGTAAATAAGACGTAAAGAAGACAGATCCACCTACTTAACTTTAAACACTTCCACATTCCGTTGGAAACACAGAATCGAATTAATTTTCAAATATATTATCATTAAAATAGGTAAACATTTGATACGACTTTTTGATATGTACCTACTTACAACAAACTTGATATTATAACGAGTTTGTAGTAATTTGTGCGCTAATAAAAGATCGTTAACGTTTAAGTCGTCGGTTGGAAAGTGACGTCACGCGGGACCGAGGGGCGAAGGGCGAGATTGCGGCCGGGGCGGGGGGAATCGATCCCGCGACCTTGACCCGTGGCGTGCACCCCGGCGGCCGGCGCCCGGGATCGGAAACTAAACCGCAAATCCCACGTGCTCCCGTGACACACATTACACAACTAATTCTAGACGCACCTTGAAAATTCAATAGCTCTCAAAAACTTTAAACAGTTAACTTAATTACAATTCAAAAAAATGGTAATTAAGTTATTCCACCAGCGAGGGGACCAGTTCAACGGCTTCGTTCATATTTGTTATGCCACAAAAAGTAATTGCCTAACGGAAAGATTACATGAAATTACGTAGGAAATAACTAAAAATAAAGAATTATAATGGCGCGTTCCGTAGGATTACTCGCGAAAGAAATATGAGGTCCAGCGAACAGATTGTGGCACAATGGAGACAAAGAGCGGGAAACAATGGCCGCCCGCGGGCCGGCGGGTAATAACAGGCTGGACCGCTGAGCCATTCGTGACCGACCCGCATTATTCGGGACAAATACAAAAAATATACTTTGCAAATGATGCACTTGCAGGCTTTCAATAGTTACAAGGGTACGATATCAAACGGCTACCAACAGGCTATCGTGTACACAAAAAATACTAGCAGTTAATACTTAAAGCTCTTAATTTTTTCTAAAACATGAGCGTAAGACGAGCAAGTTGTTATGGTCTCTAAGAATAAGAATAAACATTAAAAGGGATCTCCAAATAAGAAACGCGCTATTTTTCATGTTAAATTTTTTGTTCGACTCGGTCTAATTATTTTTGTCTAAAATTTTAATTAAACTTATTTAAATGCTGAAACCAAGATTAACGCATTCCGTAACAGATCAGTTCTACAACCACCGCCTAGGGCCTGTCGCATCCATCACTGACGCCGGCCCTTCCGGGAAGCGAACAGGTAGCCCCATTCACGGCATCACTGAGCCGATATCGACAAACACACAAAAAATACTCCCACCCCTATTGTTCACTCCGAGCTTTTTATCGGGAGCTGTGGGAATAACTTTTTTTACCTTAAAATAGATCGTCCGTGGAAGGATTTTTATGTAAATTAATTGTATTCTCAAGCGCAAAGAAACCGCTCGAATACGTGTATTGCGATATATTATACTGATGTTGAGTTGGAGAGTTTGCAACTTATATTTACTTTATAGCAAAAAATAAATACTTCAAACTGAAACTGAATATTTCCGTTATGTATAGGAAAAGTTTTAGAAAATTATAACCGTTTCTTTTGCGCTTCTTATATTAAATGATTTTGTAAGAACATTGAACACCAAACTATTTTATTCCATCTATTCAATGGATAATAATAACTTGAAGAAAGGTTGTATAAGTTTGTGCATTATAGTAGCGTTAAAAAGTGCAACATTTACAGATGGATTGATATAAATGTTTCAATTGTACCGATATAAACTGGTTACATTAATTGCTTTATAAAGAGAGATATTATTGAGCAAACAATGCGTTCGCAGTTAGAGTGGATAAGTAAAGAAACGTTGTCACTTGTCGCCCCGCTCGTTCCGGGGACGCTTCTCACGCGGAGAAACGCTGCCCACAATAGCGATCACCGCGCTAAGGCGGGCTTCAGACCAGCGCTCACCGCGAGGTTCGCCTGCGTTGGTCACATTTTTAGAAATCCCGCTGAACTAACTTTATCTGCAAATCCATCACAATGCGTGTAGCCATGTTTCGGAGAAATGATTTTTTTTTTGTATACTTTAGTAATTGGTTTTGTTTGCCTGATATTTTCTTTAAATATAAAACATAGTAACATACAATGCACTATATGTGTTGAAGAATTATATAATATGAAGTTATGCTACGATGTTATTGCTATTTCAAGGTTGGTGTTTGTTTTTAATGGAAAAGTAATTTGGAAAATGAAAACAAAACGACCACGCGAACAGTCATTACGTCGAAAGGGAATGCAGCTTTACTTTAAAGTAAAGTTTGCTTTGAAATGATGATTATCTGCACAACGATTAAAGATAATCTAGATCGTGCTGATGTGGTCGGCGCCTAACACTTGTTCTCGCAATTAATGATGTGATAGAAATACATAATGCATCCGTTAAGAAGCTGCACGCTCATGTGAAACTCTAAATATTTTTTTATGAAGATTCAACTGATCGCCTTATATCCACCTTCACATGTCTTTAATATTTTCAAATTTTCTAAAACTATCCTTAGCGACAACAAACAGTATAAAATAGGGATTTGGGAAAATAATTTGAAGTTTTGGATCGAATACAATTATTACTGGAATATTCAACACATAAAATTATAAATTTTATGGAAGGCACAGATATTTTATTTATAACACATCTAACGATTACAACCAGCTAATCTGTGTGTTTTACAAGCTACTAATAAATGCATTTAGTGCAATAAAATGGGTCAGAAGACAATAAAATGCACACGACGCGGTCGGCCGGCGTCCGCTAACACTGCTGCTCGGAGCGGCGCGGCGCGGGGCAGCTGTCGGCGATGTGGCACACATCACACACTCCTAGACACATGGAAATGCTTACCGATGCCGAAATTTATTGGAATATTATTCGACGAAAAAAGCATAATCTTGTCATGAGTCGCTGACTGGCGGCATCGGATTTGCATCTGAATAACTGGCAACTAGATACCGACAAGAAAATCGATTCTTTGCATTTTTGATCTTGAACAGTTTTAACTATTTTCTGATAGCGTTTATATGGAGTAAGGGGTGTTTGTGTGTTTAAAATTATTATTCATTATCGCAAGGTCTTATAATGCGGCCTGCAATCTTCGGTAGTAATTATAATGTTGACGATATTATTTATGCATGCAACTGTTCTTAAATAGTACTGTTTAAAACTTATTATTAAAAGTTAGTCTCAGAGCGCTTATGGAAAATGTTGTTCTTTGTTATATTTACCCCGTTGAAAATACAAATTAATTTCCCGAAACAAAGCAGTCAGTTCGGCGGCAGTCCATTATTATTAGATATAAGTTATTACGACGCGATACAATATCTTGTTTGCCGAAACGCCACAGATAACGCGTGTGTTGACCATTTCGCAAATTCGTGGACGATAACGTGATATTTCCAGATTGCGTGTGAATAATTTGCATAAGTAGCAATATACAGTAATATGTATTGACACTTGCATTAGCCAATTATTTATAGATTGGGAGCACCGTACGCAGTGAACATAAATAAAAAAGGATTTATATAATTATTGTTACGGGCCTCAATTATGTAAGGTCACGATAATGTGGCGATACGCTTACAGATATCACATTTTAATATTATGTGCAATGTAAGTATACTGCAATAGACTTGTTGAAATCATAATAATTTATTATACAACTATTAGGTTTGCATTTCAAAAACTGGTAATGTGTTTTTTAGTTGATAGCTTTTGTGCGTATAACGGTCGCTGTATCAATCTTCATCTTTAGTTTATTACGAGTGCGATGTTGGACAACAGCAGGACACCGACGCGAACCATCTATAGCAAAACATGTTTTAACTTTGACCGTTAAAATTGTTATTTATGTATATCGTACAATAGTAGTTTGTAGTCGTAACTAAGATAGGTACTGGCAATATTTCGAAACTAGCTTTCCGCCCGCGGCTTCGCTCGCGTGGTCTACAAAATAGTACTGTGTGAATTTTCCAAGACGACATGAAACATTGTTTACGACTTGAGAAGATCCCATAGCGCCCTATTTCCTATACTCTGACCACCCCGTGTGTTATACTCTGACCTTACCTACCCTTTAAAACCTCTTACAGACAGACACATCAATGAAGCTTATGTTTTTACGGTTAATGTGGTAGATGAGACTCTATTGAATTATCATCTCATCTTATCTATGTAGAAGCATTGTTGTTGTTTTTATTGCGAAGCAGGCATACGAACAGATGGGTCGCCTAGTGAAGAGTGACCACCGCCCGTTACCCATATTCATTCGCAGTATGAACCTATCGCACCTATCACGAAGGTATCGCCGGTCTTTAAGGTGCAAACTGCAAAACTAGTGTATGTCGAGGGTCGCGATAGCTCGTGGCTTACCTCTGGGCTTGAGCAGCGTGTCGGGGTGCACGGCGCCGTCGCGGTGCAGCAGCACGTGCGCCAGCTGCGTGGGCAGGAAGCAGGCGGCGCCGTCGGCCAGGCACTTCTGGAAGCAGCGCGCGGCCTGGTAGAACAGCGCCCACGCGTGCTCCTCGCTCACGTTGGAGTTGAAGGCCTGCAGGATCTGCTGCAGCGTCAGGCAGTCGGCGGCGTCCAGCGCGCACACCGTCCCGCTCTCCTTGCGCATCATCGCGCTACCCGCCCGATAGCATTATCACTGAGTATGATATCGAACACACTAAACTCATATGATGCGTTCACCGTTTTTCACGATGCACTGTACGATTTTGTCACAAATTAATTTTACACAAACATAACAATGTCCTATTCTGTCATCGACTCCCGAAACGTCACTGTCACATAAGCAAAGTGGGTGGTTGTAGTTTGGTTCGGTAGTTCCACGATTCTGCGTCGTCGAGATCGCAGAAGCGCGTGCGCGATCGTGTAAAGTCCGCAGTGGGTGAATACAAGCGCTCTTATCGGCGGTTGCGAGCGAACTGTAGTCTGTAGCCGACACTCCGACAGCCGTGTGGCGGCCGGCGCGCCGCGGAGACCGGAGTACGCCGTCAGCTGAGCGGGTTCCCGTGCGAAGGAAATTCCTGACGCCGCGCAGGCTGCACGGTGCACCTCGCTTTGCCCTAGTTTGAAAAACTCTAATAACTATCTCTATTTATATTTTTATTTAAAAGAAACGTGACTTTAAATTCACTTTCACTTTACTAACGGATAATCGGCTAAGCCCTAAGAATTAAGATCTTTGGTCATTCTAATAATTAAGTTGATCTTCAGATTTAACTAATTGTCGAGTATTCCCATAAAAATTAATAGATAAATTCAGTAGTTTAAGTTTTCATACAAATTAAATTTTACTTGTATTTTTATATTTATTTTATATTATATTTTAATATGCTGCAATAATTGTTGTCGTGGAAAACGTCAGAAATTGCTGAATCGATTAAAATGCGATTTTCAAAATTCGATTAAAATGTATTGCATTACAATTTGCAGCATGCCTTATATAGCAACATACCCGGTTTGGACCATCACACCGGTCGCGGTAGTGGCCAATTGGAGTTTAAAATGGAAAGATTAGAACTAAATGTTAATAAGTATTTCCTATATTAAATATTTTAATAAATTAATATAAATAATAGAAAACCACTCAACTCTGCATTCATAAAGTATATATAATATATATCTATAGATTATTAAGTAAAAAATTATTATAAAAAAAAACATCAAGAGAACTCTGACATTAAAGATCTTCAATAAATAATTAATCAGATATACCTACCCACACATAAGAACCCATACACGCATAAACATACACTTGAAACATAACATATCGTGACAATTACATATAATTTTTTTACTACATGTTATATTAATTTTGTAATATTTTTATGTTATTAAACCCATCTTTATTTTATTTTTTTTATTTAACTAACCAACTTCCTGCGTCCGAAACTTTTTAAGTAGGTAAGTAAAGTTTTCATTTAATAACATGTTCAGTAAAATCAAGAAATGGTAGGCCCCTTTCTTGAGCTAGTTTAAAAATATACAAGTGATAAGAAATCTTTCCAAAACTGATAATTATCTTATCTAAACGTATCCGTCAATCAGTGATTTGTCTACAGACACGGAAATCTTAAAGAAATGTACCTACAGGGAAATTATATTTTTATTTAATAACTTAAAACTAAATTTTTTTACTTGCAGGCTAGTTTAACTGGACATTCCTAGCCTTTACCTACTTTCAATTTCATAAGATTTTGCACCGACTTTCTAAAGATATCAACAAAAATATGATTCTGGTTTTTGGTAAAGAGTTATTATTTTTCCATGTTCAGTGACCTGTGAAGGGTAATCACATCAGAGCTAGTCACAATTTAGACTCAAAGTTAAAATTAAATATACTTATATATCTTTAAACCTAAACCGCAGAGCTTATTCTATTGATTTTCGAGGAGTTCCCTGGAATATCTTCTACACGGATCAGACTGGAACTAAATTTCTATGGAACCACACTGACACTTTACTTATGCAAAAATAATGTTACAAATCAGTATATTAATGCCGGTGATAATCATGCTGTAACATACATAAAAAATACACAGCTATCTTTTGCCCGCGACAGAATAATTATACGTGGTACTCCGCGACTGCACGAGTTTAAGCAGTATTCCTACCATTTATCATAGGTTCGCTTACATAATAGCTAATCACTATCAAGTTATCTACGCATGTTTATTCCATTACATGCCTAAAAAAAATAAACAATAATAAGAGACAAGACAAGACGGAAGAATTAAAAAAAATGGTTTTGTGTATGCGACTGAGATACCATGAGGTATCGTGGAGAATCTTTAAATTAAAATTGAGTTTTTATACTGAATAAGCATTTGTTTTTTTTTCTATTTTTCACTGAAAATCGTATTTTTAAGAGTAGACGAGATAGCTAGCCGCTCGGCTGATATTAAGAAACCATCGCAGCCGGCAGCTTATGTACACGTGTAACTTGTAACACTTCTTTATCTATGCTATCATTAAAAAGGAAAGAAATAGAACTGGAGAGGTTCAGAATAGGGATGAAAATGCCATTGCACACATTTTTTTCGTTCTTTTTTTATGTTCGTCGATAGATTTAGCCTTTTACTTTATATATTAAATAGGAAAGGCGATATTACCTTCAGAATAGACCAATTTTAATGTAATAAATATTATCCTTTATCAGGGTTACTTTAAAAAAAATATGTTAATTTAAACTTGATACTAGGTAATTTGAAATAACCTACAATTGATTTTTTTTTATATTTTTTTTAATATTATATAGCTGAAGACTTTGTTCGTTTGAACGCGTTAATCTCAGGAACTACAGTCCAATTCGAAAAGATAGCCCATTTATCGAAGAAGGCTATAAGCTATATATCATCCCGATATCCCCACGGGAGCGAAGCCCTGGGGTGCAGGTAGTAAAGAAATATTCTTTATTATCGTATTCAATTTAAATGATTACATTTCTTAAATCCATTTAAGATAGCCACATCACAGCTCCTTGGCTTTAGAACTGGGCCTTTTTTATGATTGTGTAAGATTCAAATGGAAATAATTTGAAGATATATTCTACTAATACCTTCAAATTATTTCCATTTGAATCAAATAGTTGTGCAATTAATAAATAGGCGACTTGAATCATATCAAACGAAAGGCTATATTTTTTCAATTGGAAAGAAGTAGATTCAAAATGAGTAATTAAATAATTTACTCCCTGTGATAGTCTACAATATGTCATTGACAATTTGTGGCAATACGGCTATGTTTATACAGTACTTAGTTTTATGAGATGAACTGTACTCTATAATAAAACAAAAATCCTCCAAACTTAAGAGCCCTTCAAAGGCCATTTCGCCTTAACGATACAGAATAAAAAACTCTTGATAATTCATAAATAGTTCTTCTCTCTATGAACCATCCATATCCTGTTGATCTATTGATATGTTGATTTGTTATTCTGTGATGTTCAGTTTCTAATAAAAATCACAAAATAAAATAATTTGAAATCTTTGCAGATAACATAAATATTCAACTTTTAAAAACATAAATCAATTACATATACACACCACAAACCCCACTAGGTCTTAGATCATGCCGGGTTTTATTCAACAGGGAAATGGGATAATAAAACACAACATTAATATGAAATTCAATATTATTTCGTTATGGTTTTAATAATACAATATATTTGCATACCATACACTATCGGTAGTATATAATTGATGACCGATCATTGAACAATGAAAAATGACATTCATCAATTTTCCTTTAACATTCTTTTAATAAATAGCTGTATACAAAAAGAAAACAATTATTTACAGAATAAGGCAGTACAATTACCACGTAAACTGTGCCTCGTCCTTACTTTAGCTATACAAGCGGTAAAAAATGTAACTTCAATAATCGATACGCTTAGGGCTCCGCGAGCGGCAGTTAACAAGCGGTTAGTTCGTGAGCACGTGCACTACACATATGGCCTCCACCGTCCACACTTCAACACTTACGCCTACACATTTTTATAAAAAATGATTTTGTGACGAAAATTATTCCTACATAAAACGACTATCGTACGGTTTGTGATAGAGCGCCACACGCGGCCGGAAACGGAGCGAGCGCGAGTCACCGAGTCCGATCCTTGCGCGCCGCACGTACGGTACTACTTTTCCAACTGCGGTCGAGCCGCGCGGCCGATCGCTCGCATTCAATATTAAACATTGTCTTTTAAAGCTTGAGTTTATATTACATTAACGTAAAAGTAGCACCGTAAGCGATACAAATAAAACCTAACGCGGTCGGGGCTCGCGCGGGGAGCGGGTAGCGGGGCTAGCGGGCTAGCGACTAGAGCGGCCTAGATGACGAGCGCCATGTCCTTCTTGCTGGGCAGCTGCACCTTCTTGCCCTGCCACAGCGAGTTGTGTATCGTGAACGCGTCGATGGTCACCGTCAGGTGCTTCGTGTGCACCTGCGAGAAGCACTTGCTGCCCGAGTTGTATCTGGAAACGTGCGAAAACATTTTAGGTCTAACTTGTAGTGGTTATATTCTCTGTTAAGATTGTCAACAAATACCCGTGGGTGTCGTATGAAGCGATAGAGAGAAATTCTATGATTTTTCACGAATGGGCTAAGCTTGCTCCGATGAAATTACCACCACCCAGCAAAAGATCGGCGTGAAGGAGTATTACACTGTGTTTCGTACGATGAGCGGGGGCCCGGAAGCCTGTATTGCCATCCCTCTCTCATCTTGTTTTGCCCCTCTCCCAATTTCTCATCATTAATCCTCTCTTTATCCACTCCCCTTCCTTCAAGCCGGCAAGGAATCTGCGACACTTTGATGTCGTAGACGTTCATGGGCTGCGGTCAGTCACTTAACATCAGGTGAACCGCAACTTTTCTTGCCTGCCTTAGCATAAAAGATAAGATGCGTCTGGGATGTCTAGTATGACACTGGGGGGTGGTTACAAAATGTACAATTAAACATGTAGTTAGTGCTCACTTGAAGAACTTGTCGAACATGCGGTCGTTGACGCTCTTGGGCCCGGTGCCGTACAGCTTGGTGACGAGGTCGGCCTCAGGGCAGTAGGCGTAGAGCGCGCGGAACTGGCAGCCCGCGTCGCGGAACAGCACCAGGAAGTGCTTGCTCTCGGAGCGCGCGATCTCCTCCAGCACGCGGCGCTTGGCCTCCGCGTTCACGGCGCCCGGGAACACGCAGTACTCCACCGCGTTCAGCATCAGCCCGCGGTTCGACTTCGTGGCCGGCTGCTTGTACAGCCGCGGCCCTGCGGACGGAACACGACGCGATCCACGAGATTAGTATGTTGGCATTCATGAGAGCGAATCACGTGATTGTTACTGTATGGTTAACGTTAATATAATAAAACATCAATCGCTAAAGGCCTCACGTGTAAATGACGGATAGACAAAGTGATCGCGGCTCGACGAATACTGTTCCGACGGACTCACATATAACACAGATTTATCTCTAAGGTTAATTGCCCAGAGTTTAGAGTTGAATGTTACACAAATATGGCAAAGTTGCAGCATTTTTGACTCCTTAATATACGACACAAGTGGAGCAATTAGCGGTTGATGTCATATGATCGGCCGTCAGACTGATCACAGACGTTTTGTCGGGACGCCTTAACAAGCGTTATTGAAACTATAGCAACGAGCAAATGTACGGAACATCCTACACGAGACACACGTGAGGTGATGAGAAGCGTGACAAACGTGAGTTAGAACAAGATGCAGGGACCCATGCCGGACGTCACGGGGCTGGCATGACATCGCGTGAACGTGTCAGTGAGACTACCTACTTAGTAACAAACGTAAGAACCTTTCCGTCGCACTCGATAGGACGCTTTGGGAAAAACAAATGCTGTATTAACAACCCGTTCCATCGTACCATAAAGTTTTTTAAGTAAATAATATACAGTACAAACTGTTTCGGGGTCTTATCTTTTTAAAACTCGTAACTATGTTTTATAATAGATATTTTAAATGTTAGTCGTGTCATTTTGAATCGTGTATCTGTTGTCGTTTCGTTGTGTAGTGTGGGGAATGTGAGTCGTTTATAAATTTTAACTGTGTGTGTGTGGGACTATGGAGAAGTGGTAAAATTGCCTGGAGGTCGGTTTCGGTATTCGTGTTGGCGTCTGTGCGTGGGCGGGAACTCACCCGAGTAGTCCATGATGGAGGAGTGCGTGGAGGACACGTCGGAGGTGTCGTCGTGCGCGGCGCGGCGCTTGCCGATGGCGCCGGGCAGCGAGCCGGGCCCCGACGCGGGCGACGCGGGGTAGGGCGACGCGGGCGACGCCAGCGCGCGCAGCCCGGGCGACGCGGCGCGCCGCGGCGGCGTGGCGCGGCCCAGCCCCGAGTCTGCGGACACCACGCCTGTACCCACCTGCTCCGCTCCCGCCACGCGCCGCGCAGGCAGCCGGGCGACCACGTCCTCACAGAACATCGGCGTCGATCGTATTCATGGGACGGGTGCGCGGTCGCTTACGGTGCCCGCTATGAGCGACGCGGGGCACTTGCCGTCGTCGTGATTTGCATAGTTGTACGCTCGATCGTAGCTCATATACAACAAAAAAACTTCATACACGGCACTTCAACGAAATACGAGGTAGAACGTTGACTTTTCGAGACGAAATTTCAATTGCGTAGCTACAAACGAGCCTACAAAATGGCAAATGACAATGACGTTAACGTACTCGTAATGGAACACTACAGACCGTGAAAGTATCCACGTTTGCTCGTCTGTCTTGCTAAAAGTTTAAAGGTCGGTATAGAGATAATATCTAATAAGTTTTATATTTTAACAAATATTATATAAAATTTTAAATATTGCACCTGATATTTGACAAAATCAATCCAATAATACAAATCAAATTTAAAAAATATCAAATTCTACATAAAGAAAAAGCACAAAAATTATTATAACGAAAGCATATGGAACTAAATTCAATGAACACTAAACTCATAAACTAAGAGTTTGCTGAAAAAAATACATTTATTAAACCTTTATAAAGTGTGTAAGTTTCCCCGGTTAGTCAGAGAAGAGACTGTATGTGACTTAGTCTAGCATAATTGTAGGATTAGTACAGGAAAATTATTTTACATTTGACTTATAATTTTAACTGTGTATCAATCAAAATATTAGCCATTCATGTGCAACAGTTGTTTTCTATTGACATCTCTATCAA
Source organism: Phoebis sennae (assembly GCA_001586405.1). Taxonomy (NCBI): domain Eukaryota; kingdom Metazoa; phylum Arthropoda; class Insecta; order Lepidoptera; family Pieridae; genus Phoebis; species Phoebis sennae. The sequence continues at coordinate 49,087 of LQNK01000731.1, forward strand.
GTCAGATCGGTCTAAATTGACTAATAAATTTTAATATTATCATTAATCATATATGAGCGGCATACAACAACTTAATAATATGTATGTTACATGTAGTGGCTGTTTAAGCATATTTATCTACCGGTTACATCTAAAGTAGGTGTGTCGACTGAGTGCAAGGGCAACTAAAGCTCCGCTAGCGAAGCCGGGGATCGTAAAAGCTACTGCAAATAAACATAATCGGTTCTCTACGGAAGCCAGCTTACAAACAACAAAAAATAAACGTTAAATTTGAACCGACATCTAGTGATATTCACGGATAACTCATGGGAACATTTCGGTACTCATCATACATAATATGTCGAGCATAAATAACAAAATTTAAAAACGACTGCAAGTCATAGAGTACAGGGACCGGTTTGAACGTGTTATGAACGTGACCGTCGTAAGAAGCGCATTCGCTGAAATAAATAAATATACCGACACCACGATGTCATACCAACACCACAGACATGCACAGGACGCTACGAGGCACCGCCACCACAGAAATTAAACCAAACCAAAAGATCGCAACAGAACGGGACGCGCGCGGGGCCGGCCGCTCGCTCGCCCGCGCCCGCCGCTCTCAGCGCTCTCAGCGCGCGCGCCGGCCGCAGCGGACGGCCCCGCGCGCGGGCCACGGAAGCGGCGTGGCAAAGTGGCGAATCAAACGTGGCTTACCGCACAAGTTCATTAGAGAGCTAGATTTCCTCCCCGCCTTAAAGTTATTCTGGTAAGTGGAATATTTAGACCTTCCACGTGCCGTCTGCGGTTCGTCATCGACCCGCTCTGAAACGTTATCGCACGTCAACACGCAAACGCCCACGCGCGCGCATGCCCCCGCGCGGAAGGTCTAGGCCGGACCAAGCTAGGGAACGGGACTACGCATTCCGGGGACATATCAAGCGGAATTACATTCGGGGATATAAATTATATTATGCTGAAAGGGTACACACATAATAATAAAAATATAATTAAAAACGAAGCGGCTACAACTAAATCGAAGAAGCGTCTCTGATCCTGCGCCCGGCCGTCGGTGTCTGATCGAGCATCGACGACACGAATCCATAGTACGTGCATTTTTTTCCATTAAAATATTCACTCTAAAATTTTGCGACTTAAAAATATTTAGTAAGAGTGAGCGACGAGAGCAATTACATTATCGCTAACACTCATTGAAAATTAAAAATTATTATAGCTGTTTTATCAACCGTATAGTAGGTTTTTTATAAATATTTTTAAGTCGGAATCACAATAAAAACATTAGATTCTGTGACTTTTAACTAATGTAGATTTCTAGATATTTGCATTTAAATGATGAAATGATTTTATAAAATATATTGTAATGTGTGTTCATTGAAGTGCAAATATCGGAAGGGCAGAGGCGAGTGTCGTTAGTAGCGGCGGCTCACTCAATTGCATGATCGGATAATGAGACTAATGCGTGAGACTATGACCGGGAATGTACATTCGGCAAAGGCAACAATATACTACGGGAAGGATTCATGTGAAGGCGAAGTACAGCGAGGTGTTGGGGTTCGAGCGAAAACTATAGTGGGGAGTTAGCAATGTTCATACTATTATAATAGGAAATACGCAGGATAACGGTTTTAATATTTCAGTGGCATTCAATCTAATCTCGAATTTTATGAATCAGTCAACAGAGGCGGACTCCGATCGGCGTCTCTCGGCCTCGAGAGCACGATATGGCGAGATACGCAGATTAGAGTCCAATAGTTTTTAATTATGTAATGAAACATGTTATAAATACGTTAACAGGGGAGCAGAGTATAACTGTGTGT